>WBNH01003883.1:25640-65669 GCA_013401255.1 Urocolius indicus
TTCTGCTCAAATATGTTATTCACAGAGGCGTTACCTCCACCACTAATTGGCCAGGCCTGGGTCAGGTGCAGGGTCCAACTTAAAACTTACTGGCCCTAACCCTGTCAGCTACAGGGGAAGCTTCTGGCAACTCTCTTTGTTTAAAGAAGCCACTCCTTTATCCCCCCTGTTACTGAAAAAAACCTGGCCCAGGCCAAAACCACTACACGTCCTTAAACTTGTCTTTTTCTGCAGTGTCTGAAATCCTGATACACTGTCTGCGCATGTGTAGTATGTCTAGAAGCTATAAAATAAATGTGATGCCATGTTGCAATTAACATTACTGGTGTGTCAAAGCATAAAGCTGTTAGGGAGACTTGCCTGTAGGTTTTTCTGGGAACATGCTATGTAAAAGGCTTAAAAGAAGAGATGAATAAGGTTTTCTTTAGCCAGAAAGCACAAGTTGAAATTACTGACAACTAAGATATGAAAGTCTCTATACTAATGATGCTTTTATTTTTTGACATAACGATGACTTGCCTTAAGCTTTTAGATACAGAGTGACAGTGAGCTGCTATGAATCAAAGAGTGCTTTGCTTCAGCCTATAACAGCTGCAAAAAATGTTCATGCAATGGAAAACATGACGTCTGGTCCAGTGTCCCAAAGTCGGGTATTATGCAATGAGCCTCTTTTGAAGCTTTTAGTAGTGTTATTTTACTATACAGATTCTGAGGAAGAGAGAATTACCTGAAGACCACTGTATAGCTAGTGATATCCTGTCTCTAGCTCTGCAGGAACAGAATTGTCTGTTTTATCTAGTGAGATTGATCCAGTTGAAGCCTAATAAGAAGACTTTGAAATAGACTTTCAGCACCTATTGTTGAAAATACTCAGGTTGATAGTCAGCAAGTAGGTTCCACCTGCTGATATCCCTGTCTCAAATAGCATAAGACTAGCTCAAAGAAACACAGTAATGAAGAAGTTCCTTAAGAAGAAGCTCAGTGCAAGCCCATTCTAATAAAGGAGAATATTTTGTGAAGTATAGTTCATTCTGAAAAATTCAAGGATGTATTCAATGTAAACCTGTAGGTTTTATACTCACTCTGTAAGGCACTAATTTCTTCCGAGTTTCTTGGAGCAACACTACTGTTGCATTTATAGTTTCACAGTAAACTCAAGTAACTCTGGATAATTGGTTTTTTTTTTGTTGTTGGTTTTTTTTTGTTTTTTTTTTGTTTTTTTTTTGTTTTTTTTTTGTTTTTTTTTTGTTTTTTTTTTGTTTTTTTAATACAATGTTTATGACTTGGACATTATTAATTGATTGTATTGACTAGCACTTTGGCTACATTCATCATTATGTATTTAAATACAAATAATGAATCATACTTTTCTGGAAGTTTCCAGTGCCCTAGTGTGATTTAAAATTACAAAATAAGAAAAAAAAACAAACCGAACAACAGAGCAGGTACAGGATTCCAAGGTAATAAATAATGAGAAAACCTAACCTTTTAAAGATCCATTTTTCCTCTGAGTACTATTTCTAACTGCCGCAAGGGATCAACTGCTTGCTTCCAAACTATGTACTCCAAGGGGTTGATCCTGTGCCAATTTTATGAACAGAGCTTATGCAGATCAGACATAAGAGCCAGGGGATATAGCCCTGCCCATTCTGCTATTTCACACTGTATGGAATGACTGTTGCATCTGTCTCTATCTGTGATTTTTTGGTTTTGGTAAAGAAAAAAGAATTTGAACATGCCACCTACAGATGAGACTGGAATTATCCTTTTATGTTAGGCTGCTTGAAGCCTGTGAGCAGAGGACATGCACAGCATTTTGCTGTGGCAGATTGATTACAAGTGTGACTTTAATTATACAGGACAAAATACCATGCTAACATGAAAACTCTAGTCTACTTATATGCCTGAGTTTAATATCTTTCTCTGTTTATTTGGTAGAATAACAAGATAGAAGATTATTTGTAACACTATTTTTTGTAATTTATATATGATTTAGTATATATCTCAGAGCAGTGGCAATCTGATTTTCATCGCTGTGCAGAGCCAAGCTCAATCTTGGTCTTTCTCTCTGTCATGCTGGTAGTGATCACTGGAGGACTGAAGAAGAACAAATGATTAATAGGATATCAAAAGTAGTGATAAATAGGAAATTTATGAGACTAGTTTATCCCTTAATTAGATAAACTTCATTATTGGATGACTGATTATCTTGTCTTTTCTACCAATTAAAATATGAAGCAGAGGCAACCCTAGCTAAAATGGCAAACAGATGTGTTATCTGGAAGGCATTGCATGTGAAATCTGAGAGATACTGGTTTGCCATATATATAAATGAAAACATGGATGTGCTTAAAGCTAAATAAAGACTAAATTTTGTAGATCATGAAACAGCTAACAAATTGAATCTACTTGCAAGTGAGGAATAAGAGAGTTTACAGAAGTGCTTAAAACTGTACTGTATAACAACACTATTTGAAATGGAAGAAACCTGGTTCCGTCTCCAAATATGTTTTATATTTCGCCTGCCTTTTATGTGCCCATGGATCTTTGTATTGTTAGATTTGATGAGTATCCTGATTTTTTGTGCAAAAGATGTCTCACTCTCTTAAATCCTGTAAGAGCAGATCAAGGGAGATAAGTCTCCTCTTCTGCTCTCATGAGACCCAATCTGGACTACTACATCCAGTACTGAGGTCCCCAGAACAACAAAACATGGACCTGTTAGAGTGGGTTGAGAGAAAGGCCACAAAAATAGCCAGTTGGCTGGAACCTCCCTTAGGGACTTTTTACAAGGGTGTGTAGTGAAAGGATAAGGAGTAATAACTTTAAAATGAAATAAGGTAGAATAAGATTAGATCTAAGGAAGAAGTGCTTCACTGTGAGGATGACAAGACACTGCAAAAGGTTGCTCAAAGAACTTGTGGGTTCTCCATTCCTGGAAGTGTTCAAGACTAAGTTGGATGGGGCTTTGAGCAACCTGATCTAGCGGAAGGTGTACTTGCCCATGGCAAGGCAGTTGAGACTAGGCGATCTTTAAGCTCACTTCCAACCCAAACCACTCTATGATTCCATGAAAATCTGGGAGGCTTGGAGTTGTTCAGCCTGGAGAAGAGAAGACTCCAAGGAAAGCTTATTGGAATCTTTCAATGCTTAAAATAGGATTTATAGGAAAGATTGAGAGACTTTTTACCAAAGCCTGTAGTGACAGGACAAG
This sequence comes from Urocolius indicus, assembly GCA_013401255.1. Lineage (NCBI taxonomy): Eukaryota > Metazoa > Chordata > Aves > Coliiformes > Coliidae > Urocolius > Urocolius indicus. Next base: position 28,855 of record WBNH01003883.1, read on the forward strand.
GGGTAATGCTTTTAAACTGAAAGAATGTGGGTTTAGACTGGACAGGAGGAAGACATTTTTTTAAGGTGGGGATCTCGAGACACTAGAATACATTTCCTGGAGAAGTGGTGAATATGTCCTTCCTGGAAGTATTCAAATTCAGGTTAGACAGAGCTTTGAACAGCTGACCTAGTCATAAATGTCCCTACTCATGGCAGGAGTATTGGACTAGATGATCTTTAAAAGTTCCTTTCAACCCAATTCATTCTCTGATTCTAAGTTTCTACTATTTTATATTCAAATATTTCTATAGACACCAAAGCTCATAGCACTGTGCATTTTAGGAAAAAGAATAGGATGACAAAAAGCCTATTTTTGTGTAAATTATCGTAAATAATATCTCAGTAAGATCATTTGCTCTTTAAGCAGCACTCAGAACTTTGGTTTCAATCTACTACTCTGTACAATCAAGTCCATTACAGCTAAAACAGGAAAGTAGACAGTCAGCGCAATGTACTGCCTTCAGCTGCTGTGATTTTCCATACATTAATTCTGATCTTGAGGACATTACTTACTTCAGATTGCAGCAAAAGTAATAAGAGAAAATAAGACCTGATCTCCTATGTGGGAAAACAGACTATAAAAATCTTCATCTTCAATACCCAGCATTGGGTTGCTATCATGGTACGAGTACACACAGATATGTATATTTTTCCAGTTATGGTACATGATGCCTAAAATTCTTCAATTCTAAAATAGTTGACAGTTTACTATTAATTTTTTTTTCTCTGTAGCTTCTGCTAGAATGTAATGGAAAGATTTGTTTCTTGCTAGTTTGAAAACAAACCAGCTGTAAACCCCTAAGAAAGCTGAGAGACAGAAAACAATCAACTCTCTTGGGTAAAATGAGAAAGAGGAAGAGTATAACCTGTGCTTTTCTCAAGTCAATCCATCCTTATTACAAGATATAACATGAATGGGAAATGGCATGAACCTAACAATCTTTTGTAACTTTTCACTTGTAAATTTATGATTTTATTCAAATGCTATAATAAATGTGATACACGAGGCTATATCCAGGAGAGGGTTATCTCAATTATAAAATATTGCATTATTAATTGCAAACATAATTTCTTTTCTATGTTTGATATTGTTTATAGATTCTTTTATCTCCTAAACAAATGATTTTCAATATATTAATTTATTCTTTTTTTGTTTTCCACTTTTTTGTTTTTAAAACAAATCCTAGAATTCTGAAATTAGTTTTAAGAGAAAGTAGACATATCTCAGTGTTCCTACTCCAGTAGTGTATGGCAAGATCAATCTGGACAGTGAGCTTTAGTTTTTACCTTCATACAAGCCCACCAGGCAGTAGGTATTATTATGCCAGGAACTCAGAGTCATTATAAATGCAGTGTGTTTATCAGAAATCTATATTTTAGGCAGACATACTGTATTTTCTTACTCGAAGAAAGCTGATTTCTTCTTGTAGTTACATGTATATATTATTGAATAAACTATTTTCAATAATGTCACATAATTTGCTCAAAATATTTTTAAAAGAAAAAAAAGATATTCCATTTTCTACTGACATTTAGTCATAAATTAAATAGTTCAGCTGATTGATTATAGTTTCATATAAATTTGACTCTGTAGGTGAGTACAATACAATAGAGACATAATATTTCTTTCCTAGATCCCCTCTTGATTTGAGTTTGAATATTTTCTAATTGGATATGTTTTACCACAGAATTAATTTAAATTTTTTTCCCTATGTCAGCAATTAGACAAGTTACTAGTACCTTCTTAAGCTTTTACATGCTTCTGGAGCAAAACTCAGATGACAGTAATGAATCTGTTAAATGCAAAGGAGCTTACAGATTTACAACAAGCTCATGAAGCATCCGAGGAAAGGTTAATTTTGGGTTCAGCTGGCAAGCTAAACGAAAAAAATGTTGTTACTAGCATCACTAAAAATAAGCACACTGAACAATTTTACCATTGCCTTGAAATATTTTGCTTAAAATGGCCTTATTTCTCTTAAAATATACAATTCTCTGTTGTCCTTTCCTGTAACTGAAATAATGTGTATTACCTGTAGACAAAGATTCATATTGATAAATGAGAGAGTAGAAATATATATATATACACATGCATATATATATATTTCTACTCTCTCATTTATCAATATGAGAGAGTAGAAATATATATATATACACATGCATATATATAAAGAAATATGAAGATGTGGTCTGAGGAAATTCTCTGATCTCAAAGCAGCAACAGTGTTTATAAAGGGAATCATAGGAGGAAATTCCCTGAGAACCTAAGGCTCTGATGATATTCATTGCAGGCATTTGAGTCAGAATATATTATGCATTCATGCTGAAGCTCTTTCCGTTTCAAACCAAAGCCGGTAATCACTTCTTTGGCACTCTAAATGGAGAGGTCAATTCACCTTATCTAGCTGTTGTGACTGATGGCATGTAGTGCTGAGAACAAAATATTGGACTACATTGGCAAAATTGTTCATTTTCCTTTGTGTTTTTAGCAGTGGTTGCAACAGTACAGCCCTTATATAGAACATGAATTTCCATTTTAGGTAAGTTTGTCATTGACTGTTTGTTAGTGACTGTCTTATAAACTGCCCATGCAACTACCTACACACAAGGATGACTGAGAAACAAGCTACAGTGGAAACAAAAATGCCAAACTGTGATGGGATACTGCAGATGTAGTCTCTGTGACTCTATTACATTCTTGGGCTACTTAAACATAGCCAGTATAATGTTATGCACCTGGGAACATGCTGCAAACACGATAACTCTATGCTAAAATTAGATTTCTAGGATCTCTATGGGGGATTAAGCAACTATGTGAGTATTTCAGTTTGGTTCTGCACTCTTACAAAGTTAATATCCTGACCATCCGCACTTACCATTATATGATTTGCACTATGGAGTAGTTTCAGCGTGCTTACATGACATTTATTTAGATGAAATTAAACTGAAAAAAACTGCTCTGGGAGAGCACCAGATAAGTGCTAACTGCAAAATGGAGATCAGCCTATAGGATCAAGCTGGAGCTAATCTAAGGGAGGCATGTATAGCTTTCATTTGCATTTGATCCTCCATTACACCGGTTTCATTCTACAGATCTACTCCTACTGCATGGCAACATGTGTTGAAGTTGATATGTCTATAGAGACAAATGAGGCTGGATGTCTCCTAAGGACTCATGTAGAATACCCTTCATCCTTTCACCAGTTTGTGAACAAAATGAAGAACAAGAATAAGTCTACAGTCTACTTCCCCTTCATTCTTCACTTTAAAATGAAGAAATTGCTAAGCAAGCAAAAAAAATCAGATTACAGTTAGGTACTGACACAGAGAGCAAAGCAACAGAGTCCATAATTCTGGATACAATTTTTTTCAGAGACCAAAAAAGCTAATAGTGCAAAAAGTAAATATTTCAATGGATGCCTTCTTACAAAGAGACGTGCAGTGTAGGTAAAATGTAATTACATGCAACTGTTGTTTTTTGTTCAAGGAACAGTATAAATCACAGTAATTTGTGTTTGATTTTTAAAGAACATATTGTAGATTTGGGCATGAATCAAGGAGCATGGCTTGTCTAAACTCTTTAGCTCTTATTCACTTGTATCCATTGATTTTTCCATGATTCTTAGTATTTTGTTATTGTATAGAGAAAATAATATGGAAGACATATGTTGGCCACTAATTAAGATAAACTTTCTAATTTATATTAATAGCTAGGAGATCTACTACTGAAAAATCAAGATAATGCATCACAAAATTCACCTCTAATTTATTTTTCACTTTAGTTTTAATTATTTATAAGTGTTTATATTTTATTGATAAAACACAGATAACAGTTGTAGGCAAATTAATTTGATTTACACTTTCAGTTTTGAACTTTGAAGTTTGGATCCAAATTAGAATCTTTACCAGATGACTCAGATCTCTCTCCACTGGAGAGTGAAGAGTTTGTTTAAAATTATTTTTCTACTTATAACATTATTTACAAAAAAAATTAATATGTTTGTAAATTTTTTTAAGTTTACATGGCAGAAGAGATGACTGTATAAAGCCATCAGTTGATACTACATCATTTGAATTATTAAAATAAAATTTTTTCCCTCACATCAATTTGCTCTTCTCCTCTTCTCCAGCTTGGGATCTTCATATGTGGATGTGTCTGTAGGGAGTCTTTTTTTTTTTTTCCCACATATGTTAGCATCTCCATTCTTTCACAAGGAACGAAGAAGACAAAATTAGTACCTCATGAGATAAACTTTTTCATGCATATCATGAAAAGAGTGTTCTTTTCCTCATCCCATTACTTGGGAAAATCATGACTAATAGATGTCACCATGTTTAAAAAAATCAAGGTGCCCATGACAGACAGAGAAGTGCAGTACATTGTCTGAAGTTGAGCAGTCACAGAGTTGTTAACAGAGGTGCTGCCAACTTGTCCAGGCTTCCCTTTGCTTAAGGTGGCACAGGTCAAAATCTACATTGGAAATTTCACCTCTAATGTGAAAGTGAGACTCAGGAGAAGGAATGTGAGATGCATCTTTGCTTTTGAAGTGGCTGAGAGTTGATCTAAGCAGTGTGATTTCTTCAGTTCAAGGGAAGAGAAAAAGAAGAAGGAAAGAGAAAAAAAAATTCTGGGAAACTCTTCTATCTGTCTAATTTGAATAATATAAATTCTTCAGCTTTGCAAATAGCCGTATTGTGTTTCTGTGATCAGCTTCCTGTTACTCGGAAAATAAAGCCTGACTTAGATGATATCTTCATGAATTTCTGTGAGATTTATGGATGTGCCACCACTGGATGTGTTAGGAGCTATGCACTGCACGTGGACTGCCCTGAATGGTAGGGCAGAGTAGCCCACATAGGTCCTGTGTGTGTCACAGGCAGACAGAGGCTGTGACATACTGGCAATCAAAAAAAGGTGGCATATTACAATGAAATTTTAAATTATTGGGATGTGGAGACTTAACACAAAGTAAGATGCAGATATTATTTTGGTTGTTCCTAGGTGGTTCCTAATTATGCTTTTCAAAGTATTCTTTACAAGAAAGACCAAAGCATAGGTATCTATAATTTCCCAATTATGAAAATTAAGGCCACAGAATTCAAATGTTTAGCTGATATTATTTATTTCCTGAAAAAATAAACATCATAACTAAATATGTGAAGTTACTAAATATATGAAGGAAAAGATAGTTATCTGGGGAGTTGACAGGGATACACCAAGGATAAATCCTGTCTGACTGGCTAGCTAGATAAGGGGAGAGCAGCAGATGTCTTCTATCTTGACTTCAGCAAGGCTTTTGACACTGTCTCCCATAGCACCCTCATCAGAAAGCTCAGGTAGTGTTGCTTGGATGAGTGGACGGTGAGGTGGATCAAGAGCTGGCTGAATGGCAGAGCCCAAAGAGTGGTGATCAACAGTACAGAATCGAGTTGGAATCCTGTGGCCAGTGGAGTTCCACAGGGATCAGTTCTGGGGCCAGTCTTGTTCAACATCTTCATCAATGACCTGGATAAGGAGACAGAGTGTCCCCTCAGCAGGTTCCCTGATGACACCAAACTGGGAGGATTGGCTGATTCCCCAGAAGGCTGTGCTTCCATTCAGCGGGATCTCGACTGGCTTGAGAGCTGGGCAGAGAGGAATCTCATGAGATTCAACAAGGACAATGCAGAGGCCTGCATCTTGGATCCATGCATGGCCTGCATCCATGCATTAGTACAGGCTGGGGATACACCTGCTGGGGAGCAGCTCTGTGGAGAGAGACCTGAAAGTATGGGTTGATAATAAACTATGAGCCAACAATGTGCCCTCAAGGCCAAGAAGGCCAAAGGCATCCTGGGATGCATCAAGAAGAGTGTGGCCAGCAGGTCAAGGGAGGTTCTTCTCCCTCTCTACTCTGCCCTGGTGGGGTCTCATCCAGGTGAGTCCTGTGTCCAGTTCTGCGCTCCCCAGTTCTGGGCTTCCCACTTTAAGAGGGACAGGGAACTTCTGGAGAGAGTCCAGTACAGGGCCACCAAAATGATCAGGGGACTGGAGCATCCTTCTTAAATAGGGAAGGTTGCAGGATCTGGGGCTGTTTAGCCTGGAGAAGCATGAGTGGAGAACTCATTAATACTGACAAGTATTTAAAAGGTGTATGTCAGGATGATGGGATGACATTTTTTCTCTGTAGTGTCCAGTAATAGGACTAAGGATAAAAGACACAAGCTGCATCAGGGTCAGACAGTTTGATGTCATCAGGGCCACCAAGCTGCATCTTCCTTCTGAGGAAAGGCTGTGGCAACTGGTGCTGTTTAGTTGTGAGAAGAGGAGACTGGGGGGCCGGGTTGGGGAGGGAATCTCATTAAGATTTACAAATCTAAATGGTGGGTGTCAGGAGGTTGGGACATCCCTTTTATCTCTTGTATCTAGCAGCAGGACGAGGGGTAATGGAATGAAGCTGGAACACAAAAAGTTGCAGTTAAACACAAGAAAAAGCTATTTCACTGTGAAGGTGAGGGAGGAGCCCTGGCACAGGCTGCCCAGGGAAAGTGTGGATTCCCCTTCTCTGGAGATCTTCAAGACCCACCTGTATGGCATTCCTGTGTGACTTGATCTAGATGGACCTGCTTCTACAGGGAGATTGGACTAGATGATCTCTAAAGGTCTCTTCCAACCCCTAAAATTCCATATTTCTATGATTCTATAAACTGCAGTACAAAGAGTGTTTTTTCTATATATGGTGATTCTGAGAGTGGAAATGAAAATTTCCATTTGAGTGTTTGATATTTCCTGATTTGAAGGGAATATTTTTTGATTCAGAATTTTAGATTGAGAACATTGCTTCTAGGACTCTTGAGCTATTTACCTAAATAAGACATTAACAGGATTTTATTTTTCTTAAAGATCCTTTGTAGATCAGGAGAATTGTTTAATTCCCCAAAGCTAGTAAGTTTTAATTTCTGCCAATGTTTTAATTTTTGCTGAGGTCTAACATGTCAAGTTGTTGCGCTTGGTAATTCAATATATTGGTTTCACAAATGTTAATGTATTCTTAACCATGTTATCTTGTGCTCAGGTCTACAAGTCAACCTACCTGTCTATTCCCAATCTAGTGTTATCTCAAAGTTGTAAAAGAGGGAAACCTACATCAAGCATTTTGCATTGATTTTCACAAAAACTGTCAAAACATGTCACAGTGATATTCATGTCACCATTTCTCTGAGGCTTTGAGTGTTTACATATTAAAAGTCTCTTCTTATTTTTGATACTGGAGACATCTGTCCAGTCAGTGCTTTCAATTTTGTTTCCAATTTGTATTGGTTTAGCTTTTGCTTTTACATTTTTATTTTGTCCTCTCGATTAACTTGTTACATCAGTGAGATTCTGCCTACTGCTGTGACTGCGTTTATGAAAGGCAGGTCCTGCTTGACTAATCTGAACTCCTTCTATGAAAAGGTGACCTGCTTAGTGGATGAAGGAAAGGCTGTGGATGTTGCTAACCTGGGCTTTAGTAAAGCCCTTAACACAGTTTCCCACAACATTCTCCTGGAGATAAAGGCTACTCAGGGACTGAATAAGTGTACTCTTTGCTGGGTAAAAAACTGGCTGGATAGCTAGGCCCAAAGAGTGGTGGTGAATGGAGTAAAATCTAGTTGGTAGCAGTCATGTCTTTTTTTCCCAGGGTTCAATATTGGGCCAGCTCTGTTTAAGATCTTATAAACAATATATAAGAGGGGATTGAGTGCGCCCTCAGTAAGTTCGCAAATTACACCAAGTTGGGTGGAAATGTAGATAGGCTTGAGGGCAGAAAGGCTCTTTGGAGGCACCTGGACAGGCTGGACTGGTGGGCTAAGGTCAATTATATGAGCTTCAACAAGGCTCAGTGCTAGGTCCTGCACTTGGCTCACAAGTGAGTGAGCTGGAAAGCTATCCTGCAGAAAAGAACCAGGTGGTGAATATGAGCTGTCAGTGCATTCAGGTGGCCAAGATGACCAATGGCATCCTGGCTTGTATAAGAAATAGTGTGGCCAGCAGGACCAGGAAAATGATTGTCCTCCATACTTGATGCTGGTGAGGCTGAAACTTCAAATACTGTGTTCAGTTTTGGGCCTCTCACTACAAGAGGGACACTTGAGGTACTGGAGTGTGTCCAGACATGGGCAACAAAGCTGGTGAAGGGTCTGGAGAACAAGTCTCATGAGGATTAGCTGACAACACTGAAGTTGTTTACTCTGGAGAAAAGGAATCTGAGTCATGATTACCCTCTACAACTACTTGAAAGGAAATTGTAGCATGGTGAGTTTTGGTCTCCTCGCCCAAGTATAAAGTGCAAGGACAAGAAGAAATGGCCTCAAGTTGTACTAGAGGAAGCTTAGATTGGATATTAGGAAAAATGTCCTCACCAAAGTGTTGTTAAGCATTGGAACAGGCTGCTAAGGGAGGTGATGAAGTCACCATCCCTTAGCAAAAAGTATTAAAAAGACATATTGCTGAGGTGCTGGGGAATATGGTTTAGTGATGGGCCTGGCAGTGTTAACGGTTGGACTCAATGATCTTAAAGATCTTTTCCAACTGAAGAGAATCTAAGCATCTGTTTTGATGGTTCTATGTTTTGCTGATGCTATGACTTGAAAGATAAAATATTTTTGAAAACTAGGCCCTTGATTTTAGTTAAACTCAAAATTATGTAAATAAGTGCAGATGTTCATTATTTATTTTAACAATATTCTGGTCTAGTTCCCAGTTCAACATATGGAAATGTGTTGTCAGATCCTCTTTTTACCTTGAAAAGGTTATGATTTCCAGAATTACAGATTATTTGTGATATTTTTTAAAGATACCTGATAGAATATACATAGCACCTAACTATTCTCTGTTAATCATCCACAGTTCTTAATGCCTATAGCCATAGTGTTCCAACAATGATGCTGTGCCACAGATTCCAATATTCCAAAGCAATAAACAATAAAAATCTTATACTTTTTATACATTATTATCATTATTACGCAGATTACTCCTTCCAGCTCACAAGAGGTTCTTCAAACATCCTTAGGGGCTTGTGACTACTATTGATCATCTTGCTAAACCTTAACACAGTATAATATTTTGTCACAGCATCACATACTGGGTGAAGGAGCCATTGACATCATAAGGTGTTGAGAGTGTTCCTAAAAAGCACGAGGAAGACATCCTACTTGATGGCAAGGTGACTAGTCAGTCGTGTGCTCTCTCTGGAGAACCAAGAAGCTATATCTGCACTTCAGTAATGAGTTTTGGCCTAGGAGTCACTGGAAAGGTCAGAGCAGCAGGATTTGCACACCTTGCTCCAACTGTGCAATATTTCCCTAGAAACTATGCAAAGATTTATCTCACTGATATGTCCTCCAAACCTCTGAGGCAGAAAGTTCAAATTCCCTATGGTCCTACTTGCATTTTTCAGTGCAGTTTTTCCATTGCTGACAGTTTTTTCCCTTTCTTCTCTACATTTTGTCTCTACTACATGCAAAGGTATAGATGTATGACATTCTAACCAAACAGAAAAATATTGGTGGTGGAGAGGTTTGAGGAGGGACAGGACTTTGTAGATTCAGAAAAAAGATAATCTTGTAAAGATTGATTAGGTCATGTTTAAATTCACTTCATGATCTCTTTTTAACAACTCTGATTGGTTAGGAAGCAAGATTTTGCTGATGATTTCATTTACCCAAACTTCACTAGTTGGTGAAATTCTTTGTTCACAGGAAATGGATTCATAATCATTAAAAACTTCTTTAGAACTTGCTAGGTACCTTTCCAGATAGACTGAAAGATATGTTACTCATTAAATAGAAAAAAAAAATATTGGAAATTCAGGTGCTAATTAATCCCAGAAAGTGAAAATAATTACATTGGTAATTTCACTAAGGTGTAAATTTCACTAAGATAAATTCATACTTCTTTACACCAGATCATGCATGTCACTCACAAAAGATGTTGAAGTCCATGCCTATTAGGAGAACAAACAACAAAGTGGATTACTATGATGAGCAGTTGGTTTACTGTATTGTAGAAGGAAAGAAAGATAGACATGTGAAAATAGTTTTCTGCTTCAGGAGTACATCATGTATACTGACCAGAATACATGGAAAAACAAGTATTAATACAAATTAGAGGTCATTAAAAAAAGCAATGGATTTAAATTGAGAAGTTTCAAGATTAGTATATCCATTTAATATTTGGGTTTTTTGGGGGTTTTTTTTTTGATCTTTGATATTCATTTACTTGATGCTTTTAGGGTTACTTAATATCTTTGAGATTTTCACCTCAAGCGCTAGAAAACTACTTTTCTCATCTTTGTAAATGAAAAAAACAGCTTCTTAAACAATCTCAGCACCTAAATGTATAAGAAAAATTCTAAAAATAATAACTTCTAATCACTTAGACAGAAAAATAGCAGAAGAAACACAAACCTGGGTAGTATATATTTGTAAATATAACTGTATATACATGTACACACACATGCAGGTACACGCTCATATGTATGTGTATACGTGTGTGGGTAAATATACATATATGCATGCATGTGAACTCATGCCCCTGGGTAAATACACTTGAGTTGCACAAGATAGGAACTGTTTATAGCAAGTGGCAAGCATGTCTGGAAAAGAGATCTGCGAGATGAAACATTCCAGTTTAGAGACAGTAAATATTGGCAGATGTCCAATACCTTCCCTCTCTGCTGAGATGCAGATATGTATGTGTTTCTATTGTGTGGCTTTTAACATAGAAAAAAGGAGCAGACTTACATCAAAGTTACGTGATCCTTTATAAACAGACATATAACAGGCACAAGGGAAGAAAACATTGTCTTTCAATTAGTACTTCTGTGTTTTGGATTTATTGTCTGTAAAATTCTAAATAGTGGGACACCATAAAGTGTGTTTGGAGGAAGTAGTGGGACAAAAGTAATATGGAAGCAAAAGGCACTGAGTGATCAGAAGACACTTCACATTCTTGTGTCTTGCCAATAAAGTGAGACTGCCTTCTCTGAGTTAGCATTCAGTCAAGCTCTACAGGGCTTTTAAAGTTGTCACACTTAATATCAGCAGGTTTTAGCATTCACCATAAAGTTTCCCCTTATTTTCTCAGATTGTCTGTAATACAAGGCACCTGTTAGTTAAAATTTTTTATCTGGACATAATTCAGTGAGCCTAGGTGAAATGCTATTTTTGATGATTCCCAGTGGAAGGCTATAATGCCAAGAGATAATTCTCCTGAATTCTGAGTTTTTTTCATGAGAGTAGTAGCTCAGAACAGGCTAGAGTCTAATAAACAGTAACAATGTTTTTTTCGTAATTGCTCTGAAATACTGGGCAGCATTCAGCAGTATGTTAACTAGGAAGATATTGATCAATTAAAGATAATTTAGTGAAGAACAACAAATTAATTAGTAGAGGACAATGAGGATTTTGGAATAGATTAAAGGAACTAAATTAGGTGTGTTATGACTAAGCAAAGCAAGGAATGGTGTTCAGATAAACCTCTCAAAATTTCTCAAGTCACATGTCTGAGGTGATGTTATGTAGTTTATATGATAGAGAACATAGATCAGGTCAAAAAGATTTCACATTTATTTATGTGAAAAGAACAATCCATCACTTCAAGGAGGTGCAGGGGAATGTGCTCACTAGCAGTGCTGAGGCAGCTGCAGGGCAGCTGGGCAGCCTTTGCAACTGAATGGCATGCAGCTAGCTGCAGCTCTGTGCTCTTGCCTTCCTCCTGTTCTGGGATGCCATGTGTCAGATAAATCTGCTCAGAGACTCATGTATGGCCCTGGTGCTGCCTCACAAATGGCCCCACAGCAAGGTCTTTGTTGTATCAGAGTGTAAAGGCAGGGTGGAGTATGAGCCTTACACTGAGTGTGTAGTATTTGATTGGTGAGAAAGCATGATGATTGCTAGCCATATGCAGAGAGGGAAATATGTAATGATGTAAGGGAAGATATAACTAAGAATAAAATAAATACATTAAAAAATCAGACTTCCAAAAAAGCAAACCACAAAAATGAGTTCTGTTGGGGATTGTCTCCTGAAAGAATCTGGAGCATGATTCACCACTGGTACTTTTTAACATTATACTGTATGAAACACTAGAAAGTGTACTTTTGAGACTAAGCCTCCTTTAGCAGAGAAATGGGCTTTATGACCAATGAATCTTCTCTGATTTTAATGTCTGCTATTTTCTGAGTGTGTTCTAAACAGTGTTCATATTTCTGTCCTGGAAGGTGCAGCTACCGAGCAAGAATCCACGCACTGTTCCCATGAAAACAGTACAGTGCAATGAAAAAGAGCTTGTGAGTGATAATTAGAGCTATTAGCTAATAGACTAATAATATTTTTCTCATTATGTGGGATGGGGAGGAGGAGGAAAAAGGCAGCCAGGCCTCATGCCAGGAGCTCTGAGTCACAAATAAAAAGTTATGCTGCAATATTACAGCATTTCCCTTTTTTGGTGCCTGACAGTTGTGTCCCCAGGAAGAACATGTGAATGCTGCCATTTTCTCCCCATTGGACTGTCTCTCCTCTTCTGTAACTTAGAGAGAGAAGACGTACAACCTCTCTATACTTAAACTGTCAGCTATTAACCTATGTGATTTTTCTTTCTACCTTATCCCAGAGAAGTCACAGAATTTTCTGTGCCAGAGTGAAACAAGACACAAACACAAATTACAGCCTTAGACATGCTCTTTCTTCCCATGAGCATGGAGGGAGCTGTTGTAAGAGAAAAAAGATAACCAAGCTCTTCAGCCTTCAGAGGCTCAAGGCTTGCTATGCAGCTCCTCGTGGGCCTCTCTTGCATCTCCTGCATGGATGCTGGTTCTGTAGGGAAAGAGAAATGATTAGTTTGGGCTCAGCCCTTGAATTCTTTCCTCTCAACATTCATACACTGCCCAGAAACAGTCTGACATGAGGATTTTCTGCTTAGTTGCTGTTTGCCAGGACTGATGCAGACAAAATTTTTTTCTGCTCTTCTGAAATTTCTCTATATTTTTTTTCCATTTGCTATCACATTTTCCACTTTTTTCCTGTTACTCATCCTCCAAAAAAGCCCACATTGATTTTTACCAATGGTATATACATATATATGCGTATCTGTTAAAAAGAGTAACAACATGTGCAAACATATAGTCTTAGTGATGATGATTATGGGACTGAGGAGGAAATAAGTTGTGACCAGTTCTTACAATTAGAAGACAACTGATGAATAACGTGCATCTAGTTTGCTATAATAGCTCAAGATGTCACCAAAATCAGAGCATGAATATAGCTGCAGCACTGACATTGAATTCCTGGTACAATTACTTGTACAACTATTCACCACTTTTGCAAATTTTTTAGCTTTGTCAATGGTTTAATTTCTAAATCACACTGATAGAACAGAAGAATAAGAAAGTCTTGTTTTGTATATAGGAATATTATAAGGTTTGTAATGCTTACCTTGCTTGTTAAACTCTTGATGTGCTAGTCAAGCATTTGTTAAACTCTGCATATAACAGTGATGACCTGTTGAAGTAGGTGATGTTTTGTGGATCAACTAGTGCAGACTTTGAGAGCACCTAATAACCTCCTGAATGAATCTAGATGCCAATAACAACAACAACAACATGAAGTGACTCACTAAATTTTAATAAAAATCTTTATCAGCTCGAATGGTAGATGATGCATAGCTAATCATAACTATGCCAGCAAATGTCAGCTCTGTTTTATCTACAGAAAGTACTGCCTTTTGCTCATAAAGTTTAAACTGCCATTGTGCTGGCTGAAAATCTCAGCTCTCCATGGCAATACTAGAAGTTAAAATCCAGCTGCGTATGTGGTTTAAAAGTTTAATAGATTTTTTTTCCCCTTCTAACGCTTGGAAACTGAAATAGACAAAAAGACTTATGGTTGACCTTCTAGGGTTTCTCTAGTAGTTCTGTATTGTTTCTTATTCTCATTCACTCAGAGTTCTCTCAAAACTTTATCATAAAATTTCTGGAGGTCCATAAATAAACTTTGGGTTAAAGCCTGGGAGATAAAGATAGAGACAATGGTAGGAGTTTCTTCAGTTTCACGTAATTGCCCTATTATACTGAAGAAACCCAGTCTCTGAATTTAATTTAACTTCTGTTCTATAAAATAAATCTCTACCTGCCAAGAACTTCAACTGTGTGATAATGTCTCAACGATATGGGTTGCCACATGATTTATTTTCTAGTAGTTAAAATCCTAGGATCATTAAGTGGGAAAGCAAAAGGAGGTATGTTTTACATATAATTGGTTTAGTGTTATTTTTCCTGTGTAATCAATAAAGCAAAAGTTTGATTGTTTGACTGTTCACCATTATTTTGCCATGCAGAGTCTTTAATAAGGGTATGTTATTTAGCCTGTAAATTCAATGTAGACAGTAGGATTGAGCCTATAATATGAAACTCAGCAGCAAATAACTTTTACTAATTTTTCAGTGACTTTCATCACTAACACTAGCATAAGGTGTTTTCTTATCAGAAATTAATTTTAAAAATCTTTTGTGCAATCAAAATATAGGAGTTAAAAACATGAATGAGAACAACCTATGAAAAACAAATGTATTAAAAAGTATTCTCCTAACCTAGGCAAAGTGTAGCAAGATACTCTACCTATGAACCCCCTGAAGACTGAGAAAGTTACACTTGGAAAGGTCAGCATTTTGACATGAATATTATCGTTCCTCACATAATTATACAGACTTTAATCCAGTATATAAGACATTGTTTTTCATTGTTTTTTAATGTTATCATTTGCCATATAAATTGAAAGACTTTACAGTGCAACTTTGTTAAAATCAGAAAGAAAATCTAAATCTTTGGCATGTAGAGTGTGTTATGCAATTTCTGTCCTGATTTTGATTGATTGTGCCAATGAAGCATTTATCAACTCTACTCTAGTGTATTTAGTAGCTAATCAGCTATGGAGCAGCAGTGCGAAGGATTCGATAAAATTGGGGAAAATAAAGTGAGCTACTGATACCAAATGCTTTGCGATATAGTAAAACTGGAGGATATTAATATCCCATCAATACTTCTTTTTAGGCTTTTGTCCTAACTTTTTGTTCTAATTTATAAACGTGATCCCTGCATTTGTTTTTGTTAAGCACAAAGAAATGTCTGCTCACCCAAAGTAGACTGGAAGACTGTAGTTTCTTTCTCCTTTGTTTTTCCTAACACAGCTATAGACCTTATTAGATCTCTCCTGCCATGTTTCTATTATATTCAGACAACTGGACTTGGATTCATTTTCCCCACAAAGCAGTCTGCTGTGCCAAGAAATCAGGTCACCTTTTAAAACTACTGGTATAGAATTTGACTGGCAGGTACATATATTAAAAATAATGTTCTCTTAATGGCTTTTATTTTCTGCTGTGCTCTGATATATCTTTCTTCCATCACTAGTTTATTAATTGTGGAAGTATATGTACATGGAAACAATACTGTCCCTGATCCCCTGCCTTACTTGTAATCTTCCTCTCTAAGTTCTCTTTTTTAGAGCCAGTTGCATACTGAACTTTAAACACTGCCTTTCCAGCTCTTTTTAGTTGTACAAAGCTGCTGTGTTGCCCTTCCAGCTCAGCTCATAGCTTTCCTGCCTATGAGCCAGGGATCTGTCAGTTCAGTTTCCATCCTTGGCCTCACACCCTCGCCCACCACTGATGTAACAGAAAAATAGTAGGCTGGATATTACCTCTTCTGGCCTCTCATTTAGTCATATATAACTATAACTACTCAACAGCACCCTGCCTCAAGCTGAGTGGACACAAAACCTTCTCTGCATTGCAACACTGTTTTCTGAACAAGAAAGATCACAATTCTGAAACATCCCTGCAGATGATTGCCAGGAGGGAAATATATATCTCCTAATCAGGTCTTAGGACTGAGACTTTTCAAGCTGTTTTTAAGTGACTGGAATAGTGTTGGGACAGACTTTGATACAGATAAAAGCAGAGGATAACCTATAGGTGAACACTGGGACTGCAGAGACTATGGTCCCATTGTTTCTTCCTAGCTTCATATATTTGAAAGTAGAATTAGACACAACCCCGAGCCATAGGTCTGCTATTGGTTAAAGTAACCTCCCAGTTACTCCTTTGCAATACTTTCAAGGTCAAGGGGACTTCATAAGGGATCATTTGTAAATATGAAATCTTTCCTAAATTTGAAATATATAATGAGTTTATTGACTGAGATCAGTATCTCATTAAAAAAAGTAGTAGGAGAGTGATACAGGAAATTTAATTCTTCCCCATTTTGCCAATGGGTCACCAAACAAGTAAACAGGCACAATTCTTTCTTAGTTACAGAAGGCAATATAATTTTAAGGTTTTTATAGCTGCATCCTCTAGAACTGTAGGATCCTTCTCTATCTATGCCATATTCTGCATTTCCCTTCTGTTTTGTTGGATCTTAACTTCTGTGTATCTTTTCAGGTTCGTTGGCAATTGTTGCTATATCTTAGCATTGATGTCCTAGAATAACTTCAGTGTATGTCAGTATACAAGCTGAGTAGTTGCCATTTAGTTGTTTACTATATGGCAATCAACTGAAGAACAAATCATATTGAGTTTGGAAGAGAAGGTTAAAAATTCTCTTAAACATTTTGGCAGCTATTTTTGGGGGAATTTTGTATTATTTAAATGTTTTAAATGTCAACAGGAGAAATAAATAACATTCATTTTTTGTGAGATTTTCACTGTGGTAACATGGCACTGGGCCAAAAAAAACCCTCTGTCCTGTATCTAGTTTGACAAAATATGATCCAAAATAAAACTCTCAATTCTGCACTCTCATTAAGATTATCCTTATCTTCATAATTGATATAAAAGTTGGAGAAATTATTGCTTAATGCTTTCTCCTACACTTGCAAGGAAGATCTAAAGAAGAGTCTCTTTCTCATGTGAATAAAAAGTTCCTCTCCCCATTTTCTTTAAAGACTAATTTTTTTCATTATCAGAATAGCTTACTTCATATTTTCTTCGAATTATCAAGACTTCAGGATACTGGCTAGCAGCAATTTAAAAATCACCCTTTTACATCTGTACATACAAACAGAGAGATGTAGTCAATCTTCTGGTGCATAGGTTCACCATCTCTCACTACTTTTTGTTGTAACTCATTAACTGTCCCTCCAAAATTAAGGTTCTCTTCATTCAACATAAGAATGCATTATTTTCCTATTATCAGCTTTCTTAGAATAATTTGCAGAATTTTTGTATTAAATATTAAATTAAATTAATATTTTGTATTAAATGTTAAGAGTAGCATATATTGACCCAAAAAAGCCCCAGACAAACCTAACAACTGTCTCATGTTTGAATATGTTTTTATGTCAAAATGGTAAAACAAGGAATAATAATGAGTAACAACAGTAGCAAAGTTACGGATTTCACCCTCTTATTCCTTCCAGTACTGACAGTTCCTTTCTGCATGGGACTTTCATATCACAATTTTATCTAATGGAAGCATCTAGGTACACCACAGGGTTTATCTCTACAAATGATGTTTGACACGTATAAATGTCTTGAAACTAAATAGGACTAGCAAACAAGCCTTTTGGTATGATTCAGGCTTCAATGTAAATATGTCTTGTTTAATTAGAAGTAATATTGTTTAATAGACCTTTCCCAAGAATACTGGGTCTGGCTGGGTTAACTTTCTTCATTGCAGCCTGTAAGGTGCTATGCTTTGGATTTGTGGCTGAAGACCCATTGATAACACACCAAGCTTCTGCTCCTGCTGAGTAGTATGCTTGCACAGCATAAAGGATGTCTTTCTGCTTCCCTCTCTGCCCTTCTCTCCTTGACTGTGTTCAATGAAGTAAGGTGGACAAGATGTCTGAGAGGGGACATAGCTGGGACAGCTAACCCAAATAGACCTGAAGGATATTGCATAACATATGACAACGTGCTCGACAATAAAAGCTCAAAGAAAGAACGAGGAAGAGGGACATTTATGGTTTTGATGCTCTTCTTCCCAAACACCTGTTAGTTGTGCTGAGTCCATGCTTTTGAGGAAGTGGCTAAACATCTTCCTGCTAGTGGAAAGTATTTCATGAATTCCTCTTTTCAATTTGCTTGTCCGTGTAGCTTTTGCTTTGCCTATTAAATGATTATCTTGATCCAAAAGTCTTCTTACTTTCCTTTTATATCATCTTCATCCTGCTAGAGAGTGGACTGAGCAAGTGGATGGGGGAGCATTTGGCTGTTAGCAAAGACTGAACGATCACATAAAGTGTTAAGGTTGACAGAATTTGTTTAAGAAATTTCTGGACATGTATGTTCAAGAAGCAACTCTACAGTCTGATTTTTTTTTGTCTTCAAATCACTAGCCAAAAGTACATTTAGGCTTCTTGCTCACTTCAACATTTTTGAAAATCTACTTTGTAAAAACCATATTTGGACTTTTTGCAAATATATCTGGTTCCTTTGCAAAGGTAGTTTGAGAGAGAATCAAGCTGCATGGGAACTCTATAAGTAGTTGTGGACATTTGTTATTGAATTAATTTCTTAAATACCTGATCAAATGTAATGATATCTTTACCAAGCTAGTAAAGGATTTGAAGTATGTCTCATATCAGGAATGGCTGAGGGATCTGGGGCTGTTTACCCTGAAGAAAAGAAGGCCCAGGGGAGACCTTATCACTTTTTACAACTACCTGAAAGGAAATTGTGGTGAGGTAGATGTCAATCTGTTCTCCCTAGTAACAAGCTATAGAAATGGAGGTAACGACCTCAAGTTGCACCAGGGGAGGTTCAGGCTGGGTATCAGGAGGAATTTCTTAACTGAAAGGGTTGTCAGGCATTGGAACAGCCTGCTCAGAGAGATGATGGAGTCACCCTCCCTGGAGGTGTTTAAGAGATGACTGGATGTTGGGGATGTTTCCACTTAGGGAAATGGTCTAGTGTCCCATGGAGATAGGACAAAGGCTGGACACGATGATCTTAAAGGCCTCTTCCAGCTGAAACGATTTTATGATTCTATAATATGACCATAGCATACAGCTTCCTTGTTCCCTTGCTCCTGAAAGGTTTACCAACACTTGAAAAAATAAGCAAACTATAAGAAAGCCTCAGTAAAACACGTATTTGGGAAAATTCAACAGCCACAGCCCTCTCTTGCTTTGAACAGAAATGCGAGTTGTTAAAGTTTTGCAACTCAGACCTTAAAATGTGTTTACCATAGTAGACTCAACTTCATAGCTGCTTCTTACAAAAATCTTTTCATTACTTTTTCTATTGGCTAGCAGTGATCTCTAACATTCATAAACTTCATACCCTTGCAAACACTCCTGTGTAAACTATTATGCCTAATTGACACATTCACAAGTCACAACTAGCCATTAACTAAAATCATAAACATTGCATGTAATGTCTGCACGCTCAGGAAAATGACACGACAAAATCTCAGGATCATTGCCAACATATCATAAGAAGGTGTTCAGAAGAAGGTGTTTTAATTCTCATCTTGGAATCATCGAATTCAATGATAAATGACTATTCCTAAAATACACAAGAGGTTTGTGTCATAGGACAGAATTATGTTCTAGTTTCTTATAAACCAGATGAATACCTTTCTTGGTGGACTGCCCTTCCTTTAATCAACTGAGACATCTCAGCATTGAATCAAAATGGAATGAAAGACAAGCAAATGCAGCACAGGTGCTTTTATTTAGTAACAATGGTGAATAATTAATTGAACAAATGACAGAAAGGCATCATATTGCATCTTGAAAATTAATTCTTGCTAGTAAATATTTTAAGCAGTTACATTGAATGCCCCAGACAATTACATCACATGAACTGTTGTGACAGTAATGAGGAATGACAAAAGGATAACAACTCCAGAAAAAGAATACAATAATTCTAAGTAAGAGGAAAAAACCTATCAAAATAATGTTGCTTTATTAATAATCTTAATTTTATATACCCATAAATTTAGTTTTAAGTGAATTATTCATTCTCAGGAACTAAATGAAAGAACATTCTAAACTTTTGTGCAAAGATTTCAATTTTGATGAAAATCTGAAGCAAGAACAATAATTTGGAAAGCCCTCTCAAATTTTTGCTGAATCTTTCCCATAACTGTTTCAGTTCACTGAAGGTAACTTACATTAGAAAATTCTGAAGTTCTGAAATCTGAGTTAGGTTTGATATCAAGCATCATTCTTTTAATTGAGAATAAACTTTTCAGCAATTCTAGTGTTGTCCAAGTTGATATTAATCAATATGATCTTTAGCGGTCCCTTCCAACCCCTATCATTCTGTGATTCTGTGATTCTGTGATTCTGTGATTCTGTGATGTCAGGTCCATGCAATTGCCTTCCCATTGCTTGCTTTGGCACCCCTGCTATAGGAATGTGATGTATTTCCTACTCAGGGACATTTTTACTCTCTAATACTGAGACTAGTAAGGAGGCCACTTTTTTGCTTCCTGGAGAGAACAAGAATGTGTTTTCACTAGAGCCTCATTCACTAACACCATCATAATCAGTGTGAGAAAATATATATATGAGCTAGAGGATGGGAAGAGATTGTATGTTCAGTTATTGCTCCTTCATTCTGCAAATTTGCCTAAAGACTCTACAGAGACCCTTCATATATGTCTCCATTGGATTTAAGGACTTTTTCAACAAATTTATATGAAATTCATTGCTGATAAATTGGTTAGTTGAGTTAGATCATTTCGTTAAAAAACCAAATTAGCGCTGTAGCACCAGAAGCTTTGGAGAAGCCAAATGTACTAGCCATGCTGGGATAAGGCAAATACTGCAAACAACAATTTCAATTATCCTAGGAGACTCATATACTACATTAGAAAAATGCAATAACTCCTCTATTTAATTATCGTCTCTTACAGTTACTGAACAAATACAGTAAAACTGAACAGGTTTATATTGTTTAGCTGGGAACACAAAGTGTATTTTTCTCTAGCATAGATGTGGTGACTAATTTAATTCAATGTCAGCCTAGAAAGTTTGCTGAGGGTCTTAGTGAGTACACAGCTAGAATAGCACAGAGAGCCCTAGCAAAAGATCTGTGGAGCTCTCATATTTCTATGACAGTTCTGTAATCTAGGAGAGGTGGCTGTCTGGGCTGCTCAAGATTAATTGCGTCTGAAAGCAATAGAAAATGGATCTTTAGCTTTGCATAATATTGCTTATCAAATAGGAGATGTTCAAAATCTTTTCTCTATCTCCAAGGGGTAAGCAGTTGGTAGTTACTTTTTCCTAGTTACATTTCATATTCATCAATGCTAGTAAGTCAAAAAGCTTCTGCTTTATATTGCACACATACATAGCCATATACTTTTTTGCACAATACTTTATACAAGGAAGCATAATTAAAAGGACTACAGTTTGGAAATGTCAAGATGCTTCCATTGACATTGTACTCCCCTGCTCCCATGTACTCTGACATCCTGTCTCTGAATATTACAATAAAATTGTAGATATTACTACATATCTCTTACTATTTTTGGGATTTTGGCCTCAGCTAATGCACAGATGCCTTGATAATGAAATTGAGAAATGAAGTATTTTTTGCAAATCCCTTTTCCTTGTCCATTTCAGAAGCTGATAGGCAGATAGTGACTGAGGTGGGGAACTATAGGAACAGAACAAATTATTTTTTTTTTCCCCTGAGAAAATTAGTACTATATCTGTTTTTCTGAAAACTTCATATATAACGATTTGAAACTTGAATATATTCTTCACCTTTGTTTTGTTTTTTTTTTCTGTATTCCTAAGTCTGCTTTGCAAAATGTTGAATAGCTTCAGGTGCTAGCAAATTCTACGAGAGCTAACCTGTCAATATTGAAGTTATTGTGCCACATTAAAATATAATTTTGACAGTCTGAAATATTTCACATTGGACACTCCCATATTTTACTTTAGTCTGTGTATCAGCTCCTGGTCTCCTAAATGGAGATGATGCCCTCAAATTTCACATAGGTTTTACAATGTTGAATGAATTATCTGCAAAACATTCTGATTCTGGGGTGATAAGCATCATTGAAAAGCCAATGAGTACATTAATAATTTTGATTTTGGAAAAAAGCTTGAACAATGTTTTTTAAATAAGGCCCAGGGCAACATATTGAACAATGAGGCTAAAAAATAATATTTAACAGCTGCTAATTAAGTCCTTTTGATGCACTGAGTTAGGTAGGAGTTCTCTTGAGAGAACTTGGAGTGTAATTCTGTAATTAAAGACTACAATTCCTATGTAAAAAGTGGCCAAACTAAGGTCATACTGGTAACCTTGATTCTCTCCATTTCTAATTTTTGGCAGATTAAATTCACAGCCTTGAGCACACTCTACTAAGAGAGGAATGTAATCGAAGCAAAACCAAATCAATGACAAGATCTTGACACCTACTTGGTTCACTAACAGAAATGCAGCAGCAGCAGGTTGTTTTTCTCTTGGACATTCACCAAAAACTGATGAGATACATGTTTTCTTAGACAGAAAATATGAATTTGGGAATTTTAGATTCTGTTTCAGATTCTAAGGAAGAAAATTGACACAATCTTTCTCACCACACCAAAAGCCTCTTTTAGCCACCTCCTGTTAACTACCTGTTTTCTCTCTTCTGATTCCACTTACGGTTTTCTTGCCAAATCTGTCCCTGTGCTCTATTCAGTGCACCTTACCTAATTCATCTTTCATCTCCTTCAAAACAGCTGCCAGTCCTAATCTCTCTCTTAGGGAAGAGCTTCTCAGTTCACATAGTTTCAATTAAATGATGATCGAAGTGGTTTATTGATTTATTAATAACAGAGCAGGAACTATACATTTAAGATCGAGGTCAACTGTAGACAATTACAAAATGTCTACACCTTGACATTTCTAAACACCCTTCCAGAACTAGTGCCCAAAAGTTTTAATCACACACATGTGTGTACACACACTTTGACACTATCCCTTCCATTAGGAAAAGCTGGTTACCAACATCTAAAACTCTCCTGGCGATGTGAGTTCTCTCACTTGCACGTCTCCTGTTAAAGATGAGAGTGCTCTAGGTTTATGTACTCTCATTCTATTTCCTAGGGGCTGCTAATCTACACACCTGCAAGAAAGTCCTTACCAAGGTCATCTGCATACACCTGAAGTGCAGGTCTACTCATCATACCCCATAGGGACGCTCTCCATGTGGATGAAGAATTTTTAAGACATTTCACTAGGACACTGTTCTTCATGGCCTTCTCAGAAGCTGTGGTGCTAGCAGCCCTCAGGAAACCCAGTCCATCAAAGATAATAGGACAGTCCAGACAACAGAGGACTTGCCCTGGGTGGAACAGGAAGAGTTTAAAGACTTGTTGGGCAAACTTAACGATCATAAGTCAGTGGGACCTGATGAGATGCATCCTAGAGTGCTGAAGGAGCTGGATGATGTTATTGCTAAGATGGTCTCCATCATTTTTGAATAATCATGGAGGACAGGCAAGGTGCCTGAGGAGAGGAGAAAGGCCAATGTCACTCCAGTCTTCAAAAAGGGCAGGAAGGATGACCCAGGAAACTACAAGCCGGTCAGCCTCACTCCATCCCTAGAAAAGTGACGGAACAACTCATCCTGAATGTTATCACTAAATGTATGAAGGAAAAGATGGTTGTGAGGGGAATCAACATGGATTCACCAAGGATAAATTCTGTCTGACCAACCTGATATCCTCCTATGAGTGCATAACCAGCTGGCTAGATGAGGGGAGAGCAGTGAATATCTTCTACCTGGACTTCATCAAGGCTTTTAACACTATCTCCCATAACATCCTCATCAAAAAGCTCAAGCAGTGTGGCTTGGATGAGTGGACGGTAAGGTGGCTCAAGAACTGGATGAATGACAGAGCCCAGAGGGTGGCACAGAATCAAGTTGGAGGCCTGTAGCCAGTGGGATTCCACAGGGATCAGTTCTGGGGCCAGTCTTGTTCAACATCTTCATCTACAATCTGAATGAGGGGCCAAAGTACGATGACACCAAATTGGGAGGACTGGCTGATTCCCTAGAAGGCTGTGCTGCCATTCAGCAGGATCTCTACCAGCTTCAGAGTTGGGAAGAGAACAACCTCATGAGGTTCAACAAGAAAAGTGCAGAGTCCTGCATCTGAGGAGGAACAACCCCATGTAGCAACACAGGCTGTGGATTGAGCAGCTCTGCAGAGACACCTAGGTGTCTTGGTTGATAATAAACTAACTATGATCTAGTAATGTGCCCTCGTGGCCAAGAAGACCAATGGCATCCTGGGATGCATCAAGAAGAGTGTGGCCAGCCAGTCAAAGGAGGTTCTTCTCCCCCTCTACTCTGCCCTGGTGAGGCCTCATCCTGTGTCCAGTTCTGGGCTCCCCACCTTAAGAGGGACAGGGAACATCTGGAGACAGTCCAGTGCAGGGCCACTAAAATTATCAGGGGACTGGAACATCTTTCATATGAGGAAAGGCTGCAGGACCTGGGGCTGTTTAGTCTAGAAAAGAGAAGACTGAGGGGATATCTTATTAATATTTACAAATATCTAAATGGTGGTTGTCAGGAAGTTGGGACATCTTTTTTTTTTTTATAGTAGATAGCAACAGGATAAGGGGTAATGGGATGAAGCTGGAACACAAAAAGTTCCATTTAAATATAAGAAAAAGCTATTTTACTGTGAGAGTAATAGAGCAGTGGAACAGGCTGCCCAGAGGGGTTGTGGAGTCTGCTTGTCTGGAGATTTTCGAGATCCACCTGGATTCATTCCTGGGTGATCTGATCTAGGTGGACCTGCTTTAGCAGGGGGATTGGACTAGATGATCTCTAAAGGTCCCTTCCAACCCCTACTATCCTATGATTCTGTGATTCTGTGAAGTGTCAAATAGGTTTGTTGCTGTTTTCACTCCAAAGTTTCTCCATACTGTTATAAGGTTTCATGCCTGTTTTATACTTTTTCTCAATTTGACTTCATCTCCATTTCCAAAGTCTCTTTTTAACTCTAAGATTAGTATTTAATCTAACCAATGGTGGTTTTCCTCTTTAACAGGATCAGTTTGGGACCAAATGTGTGCTTAGGCAATTCTGAGTGTTGATTCACACACACTCTCATACTCATGTTTCTATATTAACAGCTGTTGTTGTTCAAGCTATGTCAGCAAGGGTGGGCTCCGCGAGCAGCCTCTCATCACAATGTTTTTTTCTCTCCTGGAAACCTCCCAGCCTTCGTTAAGTTCCCCTTCATCTGTCTCTAGTCTCAGTTTTGTAACACGTCACTCCCTGCAAGCCCTCTGACACTCATTACTTTCCTGTTGCTTTTACTGACTCTGTGCTCCTGCCTTATCCAGGCAGATCCTCTGCTGAAGGTTATAATAAAATCTGCCTTTGAGAGTGGGGGAAAGAATCTAACCTGGTTGAACAAAAAAATCTGGACATCTGAAGGTGAATGGCTTTCCATTCACTTGATAATAACAAAGCAGAATAGAGTTAATATCAATATTTCTGAAGGTGCTTAATTAAAAAAGTAGAATAAAAGCTTTGGGCCTAGACTGCTCATGGCACTATGTTATTATAATCTTGCCCCAAACTCAATTTAACTGGCTACAGTCAGATCATGTCTGTGTATAAAAATTTCTTCAAAGGTGCAGAGGGCATAGAGGACCCCCTTCTGACACTTGTTTTTCTGTACTGCTCCAGCAGAACAGAAAATAACATAAGGTGCCTTCCACTGTGCCCACAAAGATGTACGGCCAGGCTGATCACAGGTTTCTGTCCTGTTTCCAGACCACTCGTTTGTGGTCACAGCATCTTGACAGATGATTTTATGTTGTTTTTCCAAGGAGACTGCTCTGTGCAGAATGACTGGAGAATGTAAGGCACTCAAAGCAGTTTTTTTCAAAGTCTTTGCATATGACTCACAGCAAGAAATCTATTGAGTTCAGCAATATCTCATGAGCTGGTAACACTCATCCTAAATCTTTGATTTAACAATGCTAAATCAGAGAAATCTGCATTGTAATTTTACTTAGTGGAAGAATTTGTGTGGGTTTTTTTTCCTACTCATTTGTTTTGTCTTCAGGAGCTCTAGGAGAACAAGAAGGAATGATAATCTCAAAATCCCTTTTCTATCACCAAAACAGAGAGGAAACAAGGGTAGTGATTGCACTCTGGGACCAGTTGGTTGGCTTTTGAAGATTTATTTTCTGACTGTCTTCATACCACATTTCAAACTGCCCTTCCTATTAGTGTCTAGTATTTCTGTCTGCTATTTTATCTTATTTTATAATAAAGATGTGAGACATTAAATTTTCTTTTTTTTGCATAAATAAAAACTAATTTCACATTACACAAAACAACTTTTCGTCTCCTGTTGGATTGGTAACAAAAAGTTCTCATTCAGTGCATCAAATAGCAAGATATAAAAGTACTGACTAAACAGAGGAGGCAGGAAAAAAAAAAGAAAGAAAACAATCCTTTTCCCAACTGATCTGTCACTGTGCAGTTAGCAAGACATCATTCTGTCCTGATTTCCTAGTAGCTGGTAGAGGGATATGTTTTATATTTGCGCTAAAAAATACATTGATAAGAATGTTTTGATTATTGCTGATCAGCACGCAGACAGTGTCAAGGCCTTTTTGCTTCTCACTGTGCTCTGACAATAAGTAGGATGGGGGTGCACAAGAGGCTGAGGGAGAGTATGATCTGAATTAACCAAAGGGGTATATCATAGCGTAGAATGTCATGCCCACTGTACAAAATGTGGGATCTACATAGAGATGTGGATCGCTACTATGTGGTGCTTATGTGGTGCTTAGTTGCTGTCTGAGATTAAACCGTGACACTTTCTTAAGTTAAAACCCTGCTGAAGGTGAAACCCTATCTCACAGCACATATATATTTGTGATGCATGTGCGTTTCTCTTTTTTTTTCATGAGTGATTTCTATACAAATGAGATTTATTGACCTGTGTTTGGAATATATGGGGAATGTTGAGGTGTTCTTTCGTTTCTTACGCTCCTTGGAGGAGGAGAGCCGCTGTGTTAGGAATGACTGTTGAAGTCATTGAACTTCACTATTGTGAAATTTTCAATGTATTTTTCCTTGTAATAGGGTTGCTGCATTAAAAAAAATGTAGGGTTGGCTGACATATGGTCAATAAAATTCAGTTCCAGGGAGCAAAATGGCAAATCCAAAGATGGTATATGTAGAACAAGTAAGCCTATAACATTTAAAAAAAATACATTCCTAAATAATTTACCTAGATCTCACTGCATAGTTGGAGATTAACATTACTTATATTATACAACTTTAAGAATATGTGTTTTGTGACATCCCAGTTCTTACTGATCTCTTATAAAGCATCACAAATAGCTAGAAATTGAAATCTCAGAAGTATAAAATGGTGAATGAGACAGACTTTCATTAACTTGTGGAAAAAGTATTCGTTTTTCCTATAGACCATAGATACTAAGTTTACAGACACCAAAGAATCAATTTGCAAAGAAGCAGCTGAGTTATGGGTAATAGAGCTGAGTGGTTTGAAAGATGTTGTGTACTTCCTGACCTACATCTGAACTACTTGCAGCATGGGGAGAGGGGAGACGATTATACTGAGCATTTGAGAGTTTCTAAAACAAATCATAACTGGTACTCTTTGTTCTCATTGTAAACAATGTGTAAGAAAATCTTACACAGAAGTCCTGCCTTTTTAGGAAAGTGGTGAGAGTAGGCAAAGAATTTCTTCAAACTGTTTTCTGTTTCTTATGGTGCCAATGCCAGTATGTTAGACAAACTTTTAATAGCTATTAGTCTTCGTGGCTGTGCTAAATGTTTGCTAATATTGTTCTTGAAAAAGCTAAATTGAGAGGAGGACAGTGTACAGGAGCAAGTAGGATTCTCATCTGCTTTACAGAGGAAGACTGTGAAAAGTCTGTACAAGCTAAGCTGGAAAAAATTTTTAGGTAAAAGAAAAAATATATACGGTTGGATGAGCTGCACAACCAAATAAATAACAAAATACATTAGTCAAATGGTGGAATTTAGTGAGGATGCTAATTTTTTTAACAGGTAGAAATAGACTACAGAGAATATCTAATAAAGTGAGATTGTAATCATTCATTTTTTTTTTTTATCCACAGAACAACCATTTAAGCTCAGCTGACATAGCGAGTGATCTGAATCTTGTGTTTCCCAAACATGAATGTTCAGCGATAGAATCTGGCTGTTATGGCAACATAGAATTGTGTGTGTTTAGAAGATACCACAGAAAAAAAACAGTTTTAATGCAAGTCAGTTGAAGCAAAGTATAATCTTCCCAGGTCATTGTGTACAACAGGATTTTGGACTCTCTGTAATACAAAAAGAATAAATATATGTGATTTGAGTGCCAGAGATCACAGAATCTCAATATTTAATGAAATCACATCCCATTGGAAGTGAAGATTCCTTGATGCTAGTTATCAACCAAAATCTTTATTCCTGTTTTTTGCAGAAACAGACACAAAGGCTCAGATTCGTAAAGCCTATTAGGAGTTATCATGCTGAATATTGTATTATCCACAATTAAAATTTTAGTTTAATCAACATCTGTTCACAGTCACATGTTAAGAAACTTACATATCTACGAACTCTATGTATGAATATAGTTACATGCTGTCTGGGGAAAATTGTGTTCCTTAATATGGCTTTCTAACAGACAACCTGACAAAAAACTACTCAAAGATCAATGTCCAATGTCAGAAGATTAAATGCCTTGTCCAAGTTTAGGACTTGAGATTGGAGAACACTATTAAATATATCCCTTTTGCAGATGAGACTGGATCAATCTGCTTATTTCTTTAATTCCAAGTTACACAATATCTCTGAAACTGGACAGAAATCACAGAAGTGTATTACTGCCATTGAACTAGCACAACTTGCATCCTTGGTAAGCTCTTTGAAAGACTGATCAGTTCTGGAAAGGAAGAGAACTCGAAATAATCACTTCTTTTGAATAGAAATAACTATGGCTTCTGTGCTTTGGGCTGACCTTCATGCTGTCAGGATATGTTAGATGTGCTGTAAAGTTTACCACACCAGATCTCGGGGACTTTAGTAAAGGACTTGCCTAAGCTGTGAATTCCTGACAGCCTTAAGCATTGAGTCATGCAGCAAAGCCAGCTTGGTGGCCTACCTCAGCATACACAGTGGCAAAACTTTAGGCACCTACTTAAGCTTTGTGGTTGCTCTGCATGCTGAAACACTCTAGCAGTAAAGCAGCTTTTTTTGTGTGAATCCCTTCAGAGTTAAGCCTAAAATGAAATTGAAGTGCCACAATTCCTTTGTGAGGCTCTGCATAAATTCTCAGAAATGAAACTCGCCTCTTTCATTAGGAATGTCTGTCAGCATGAAAAAGATTTAAAGGTCATTGGTTTGCAAAGTGGTATGAACAGAACCTCAAGGCTGGTAGAGCAAGTCTTGCTGAGGAAACTGAAAGGAAAAGGATGAAACATTTTGATTCTCCCTGCAGGCTCCCTGAGTTCCTCCAGTGCTCTTCTGTTTTTATCTGTGCAACTGTCTCCTGATGAATCTTATGATTAGGGCGTTCTACCATGTAGTAGCACCTATACAGCAAAATGGTTATGAATGGAAAAAAGAGATGTATTGGAAATTCTCCTTCTTTTTTATCTTTTTTTTTCTCATTACATAATTTTAAACTCTTGTTTGATGAAAGACTCTGCATTGTATTCTCAAAAGTAGTTTTATATTTGTTCTAAAGCTTTTGAGAAGGAGTACATATTGAACATCATTACAATGTAGATCTCACACTTCACTGCAAAGAAGCAGGGGAATCTGGACTGGATCATTTTTTGTGCATTACACAGACTGAAAATCAATTATAACCTCACTCTAGATAGTAAAGAAATTCAATACACAAATGTTCAGTGGACGTAAATATTCCGTTCAATTTCAATGTTAGTAAGGTATCTTCTATAGTTTTGAAAATCTTCAATTTTTTCAGACATTTTAAAAACAATATGAAGGAATTACATTAGCAATACTTTGTAAAAATATAGCATGCATAATGTCACTTCAGATATCATACTGCAATAAGATAGAAGCTCTCTGTGAACCTGCTAAGGGCATAAAGAAAAAAAACATCCTTAGGAAGAAAGAATATGATGGCAATGTGGAAAACAACTGAAGGAAAGTATGATGAAAAAAGTGTTTTACCCTCTTCATCTTTCAGGCACAGGTTAATGAGACTAAATCCTTCAGCTGTTGCTAGATAATAGTACATATATTAATTTACCCTAGGAGATCCCACTTTATAATGATACTATCCGACAACAGAATTATGCAAGTAGGCCACCAGAGGACTTTTTCTCAGCTGTTAATGTCAATATAAAGAGCAGATGTGAGTATAAGATGAGTCATGTCTCCTATTTTACTGAGAACTCAATTAATATAAAGATTATCATTTCAAAGTATAACTCCATATAAGGATCTCTTATGTGTAGTCTATTTTGTGTTAATAAAACCTATTTGTATAACAGTCAGCATGCAAAAAAGTGACCTTTTAGCCCTAAAGTTAGTCACAAAATAAAAAGATAAGAAATCACAGTGTCACTCAGATTACATAAAGTATTGCAAAGGCTCTATATTTGTCTTCATCCTAAAATTACTAGTGTGTTAGCTTGATATTAAGATGTCTTCATTGTTGTTTTTATCCACTTTGTTCCTGACTTTCTGTCAGCCCTCTCCACAAGCAGTTTTAATGCTTTAAAAGAGGCAGGCAATAGAAATGCTGAATCCAGTGGGACACTTATTCTTGCATTATTCTCACAAGGAGGGTGGACTTTGGGTATGAAGAAGATACATTATTTATTATTACTGTGGAAGGCATTATGAATGCTCTACTTGATTATTCATTCTGATTTTAAAACAGTGGAAGAGGAAAATTTGTGTTCAGTAGTCTGCCTCTGGACTGTTTGCTTATGTCTTATCATAATGCCTGTATAACTTCCAATTCACTTTAAGTTCACATGCTTCTTTGAAAAGGGAACAGCTAACCAGAACTATTTACTTTATTCTTAAAAGGGCACCTGAAGACCCAAATCATAACAATTCCTTTTATAATCAAAGGAAGGAAAATTCATACACTAACTGTGACATTTCGGTGCCTAAAAGTTCTGTGCTTGATTCTGTTGAAGTGATTTATAAAGCTGAAATGAATTAACTGGACTTCCTGCATAGCCAATAAGATACTCTAAGCATCTCCAAACAGTAATTCACAATGACTGGTAAGAAACAGGCACTTCTGAAAGCTAACAAGCAAAAAAGATAGAGAAATCTATATAGAGGAATCTAACCAAAGCCTGTAGAACAGGGCTGGGAATGTGAGAATATCAATCTGCATCTGTGCCCGCTTATAATCCACTCCTTTTATCTGTACAAAAAAACCCCTTGTGTCATCTAATGGACTAGAAGCGGGAGAGATGAAGATTTACTAGTGATAGATAAAGAATTGGATTACAGATTTTCCTAGGTAACCTACAGTTCTCCTTCATGAAGCTCCTTCACAAGTCTGTAGGTATATTGACCCATGAAGAGATAAATAACCCTTGAATTCACATCTTCAGCAGAAGATGAGAGTTCAGCTCTCAGGCCTTTTCTGTGGGTGTTTTTGGTGACTTGCTCAGTGTATTGTTGAGTTGTATTATGCTTTTGAGGCGCATAACTGTCACCACTTGCTGTACATTACTCTTTGGAAGCCTTTAGAGCTTCGACTTATAGCCATTACTAGCACTTAGAGCACAGATGCCTGACTCTTACTCTTTGAATGACCTTGCTGGGGACAGAGTCCCACCTTCCAGGCAACACAATGCCTAAACTGTTTGAATGGTGGCCTTAGGCTTATTCAGCAGCTGTTGCAATTGAGAACAAATATAAGGCCTTGTGCTTAAATCAGTAATTTTTTGTTGCTGTTATCTTGCTAAAATGACCTTAATGAGGTTGTTTGGAGTTTTTTTTTTAAGAAGTAGTTTGAACATTTTATCCTGGTGCCCCGCTTTCATTGTTCACCAATGGTAAGGGCTGTCTCCTAAATACAAAAGTATTTTATCACTGAGTATAACGGGAACAATGTCAGGTCATATATGAAAGATAGATGTCATCACGCAAGGAAAAAAATACTGATGTTTTCACTGCAAAAAAGGTCTAGGTCTTTTATGAGTCATGAGATATTGTCTTTCAGTTAAATAAGGAATCATCAGAAGATAACAAACAAAAGAAGCTGGAAGATTCTGAGGCTAAAACAGGTACTGGAATGAATGCTGCCTTTGGAGCAGCTCCTGGTCATAAAGTGAGAGCAAGCCTTGCAAGCTGGAGGCTAAGGCTGGCCGGAAGACATCAAGAAAAGGGAAAAAAAGGGCTAAAAAAAGGCTCTTGGCACACACTTGTGTTGAGATTAAATAACAAAAACCAAAAAAAAAAAAAAAAAGAGAGATGTAGGAATGTGGGTTTTGGTTTGTTTGTTTTGGTTTTTTTTTTCCCTAGTATTAAATTCTGGGATTTTTAATGGAGCAGAAGGCGGAAATTCCATGTGCTAACAATAATGGCTTAGGATAAGAAAGAGAGTGTGTAACATCAGCTCTTATTGCAACAGAGAGTGGGAGGGAGAGTTTAGCATGTGAGCATTTTAACGGGTCTGCTGGAAACCAAGGTTTCTGGCTCCACCAATCCCTAAAATCTCCCTAGAATTACAAAGACTGAAAAGTTGTAAGGGACTTCAAGCTCTTTACTTTATCCTTTCTTTTGACCATGACTGCTTCCCAGTTAGCTTTCTTTTCATACCACTCATTCAGCAAAGGGTCTCAACATGTCTTCAGCTTTAAGGATATCATTTGGATTATTTATCTCCTTGAGTCTTTTGCTGAACCATGACCAGTATTCATTGTTACCAGGTCACTCCTACAGTGAAACTAACAAAGTTATCTTTGAGCTAATAAAATTGTACAGTGGTACTAAGAAGCAGAAAACCATATACACGACTGTACAGTTCAGGCTTTATCTCCTGTATCAGTTCTTATGAATTCTTTCTGATAATGGGTGGTGCAGCACTGTCTGACAGATTGCATATACAATAATTGTCCTCTATAATACCAATTTTGATGTGTCATCCCTGTATCCTTCATAGCAACTAAGGAGAATGCTATTAGTGGCCACCAGTTCCTAAACATCATAAACAGTGAGCTAAGCCCATGTTGTTACTGATGCTGTGGCAACTGATACTACCTTTAAGATCAGATATTGCTCTTGCCACTTCCTCCATCATCAGTTCCCTGACTCAACAGAGTCTTTGAACATTCCTCTTTTGCTTGTTTTTTTTTTTTTTTTTGTGTTCTGCTCATTGCCAAGTGCCTTTCAGAGTTAAAATGTGTAAAAGGAATGCTGTAATGAGATGTTATTTTCAGCATGCATGTGCCAGGGACTGAAAGGTTGCAAGATTCCTAGATTAATAATAGCTGAAGCCTGAACTATTCCTGCACAAAGCAGTCAAAGTAATTTTGTCTAAAAGTTATTTTGTCAAGCCAAATACCTCACAGCTGAAGTAGAAAATATATTTTTGAAAACACACATCCAATACAACCAATAGAATACTTTTCTCCTTGTTTTTTGGGAATTATTCCAATAGTTAACTGTCTTAAAATCTGAATTCCAGTCATGACTCCTCTAGCCTTAACTGTCACTCACTGACTGTTATTGTGTTTCTTTTAAAGTACATATTGGTTTTCTTTTGTCAAGTCTACATATAGGTTGTTTCAAAATCACATCTCATCATTCTCTTTGAGAAAGTATTTCACTGTGAGATATATTTTCTGGAATATCTTTTCTGAAACTGCTAAATTTGCATTATTCTCTTTGAAGCATACACATCAGAACTACAACAGCTCTCCAGTGGTGGTCTCATACAGCAGACTATATCTTCACATTCCTGTTTCACGTTCAAGGAGCACCAGGGTCCCGTATATCACAGAGTTCATACACAAGTGTTCATCTACCATATTTCCCAATCACTTTCCAGAATCATTGCTTTTCAAGACAAAGTCCCAGGTCTTTTAACTGCGATCTGTGTAAACAATGTACTTAGTTTTACTTCAGGCAAGTTTTGTAAAGCAAAGTATCTTTTATGACATCAGCATATATACTCAGAAAAGTCAAAAGGAGAAGCCTTGGGTCTGTGAGCTCTTCATGTCTCTGTGGAAACTGATCAAAATCAGGAAGATCTGCACTCGAATATTGAATAGGGCACTCATCCATTTCAAAACAGGAAGAGACACATCTTTTATGTCTCTGGTGACAGATATAACTACTGGGATATTGTCTATTCTGTGGCAGCTTTCCACTCTCTTTTTGTTGCTGGCTTGCTCCTTTTTTTATTTTTTTTTTCCTACAGAGAGCTGTAGCTTCAGCTAAAGAGCGCTTTGTGAATGAGATTTGAATTTGGAGTGATTTTTCCAGTTAAATTCATAGATCCAATAAAAAAAACAGAGACTCTTCCCATAAAACTTGACTTACTTTTATAACATTAAGTCACTACAGCCGCCACAACATTATTACTTTTAGCTGTATCAAATACTTATTATGTATTTGGAGCCAGTTTGCCAAATTATCAGTATAGCTGTCTTTAGATCAACTTTGTCATCTGCAATATTTAGTAGGAATTCTTTGGAATTATATTTAATAATATCTTAATATTATTAAATACTTCAATACTTCTATAATTATTTCTTTCTCATTCATCAAATAGGAAATTAAGGTTGAGATTGCATAATAATTTTCCAAATCTCAAGTCAGTTGTGGTTCCAGCACAGGTTATTTTAATAATCCTGGTAGAAGTCAATCAAAAATAATGAATCTTGTTACAGAAATTGATCCAGTTTTGCAGCTCCCTAATATGTGCTATGACATGTTGTAGAAAGGAAGTCTTTCTTAAATGTGTTTCGTCTTGTCTATTTTACCACTCTGAAACTATCTTCTTACAGATGAAGAGAGGAACTTGCTTTCCATCTTCCTCAGTTTACTCACTAACTTGAATTTCAGAGTTCCTTGTCCTTCAGCAGCTCAACTAATAGCTAAAAAGGTCACTTAGAACCAATATGTGACAAATCATTTCAGCATTTACTGAACTGTAGGTACTTGATGAGTCCAGTGACTGTGTGTTGACCTGCTTTGTTGGACCAGGCATGTTCGTGGCTACAGAACACATTTTACTTCGGTGTTTCTCATTGACATAACTCAAGACTCATGGGCAAGTTGGTTCTTTCATCCAAGTGTAACTTTTGTCAGCTACTTAAACCGAAATACACATCGTGACTGAAACTGTGAGGTACAGACAAAAAACTGTAATATTTATGATTGTCAGCAGTCATTGTCAAAGTTTAATAGCAATCAAACCTGTGTCTTGCTTATTTCTGTACTGAAATTGCTGAGAGATACACCAGTCAGAAATTAGCTATTAAGAAACCAACTCAGTCCTTCCTCCTAGTGATGCCACATGTAGTTTTTGTGATAGCAGTATTTTCTCTAACTTTTCTTCTGATCAAATGGTGCAATGTGTCATGCAGAGGTTTAACTGCATCTGATTAAAACCAACCTATTCATCAGTCAAGAATAAACAGAAAAAATAGATTATTATTATTATTATTACCTCTGATTCACACTTTCTATAATTGTAAGCTTTATTTAAGAAGGAACAGTTTGGATTTTCTACAACTACAAAGTGATGTAATTTTATTTAGGAACACGTGTAAAGCATTACTAAATGATGGGTATGGATAGTGCTGATAATAAAAGAGGAATAATGCTGACCTAGACAAAGAATTATTAAGTGCGACCATTAAAATATGCACACATTGTAATAACAGTCTAATTTGGCCAACTTCTCTTATTTAAGCCTATAATGTGCCAATGCCAAGACTATAAGTGGTCAGTAATACTATTATCATTTAATACTGTCTGTATTAACACTGAAAGAGAACAAACAACAGACATCAAATAGAAGAATAATAAAAACTAATATCACCAGGAAAAAAAAAAAAAAGCCCAAATCAAGAAACAAAATGCAACTGAAGGAGTAAAGCACTAATACTTCATTTCTAGCTGAGACATTGCAGCTGATCCCATGTTCTGAAATTACCTATTTCTCAGTCATGGACTGCTGTAGTTTTGAGGTTCTTTCCAGCTTTGAAATTGTATTTCTAATAAGGAGAAGGGGAAAAGAAAAAGCTAGAAACCGTTAAGAAAAAAGAACTTTTAACGACACATGATCAAAGAATACTTGCATGTTCACTTTAAAAAAAAATTAGAAAACTCAACTTTGAAAAACGCCAGAGACCAGCTGAAGAGATAGGAGGAAAGGAAACTGAAAGAAATTAATCCCTTATCAGAGCTGAGAGCACCTAGGAGAGGCTAGTCAGAAAATAATTTGTGGGGTGGGGCAGATCAGGGAGAGAATACTGTAAGCTGAACAGGAAGTATAGAGGCAAAAGCAAGCACTTTTAGTAAGAGACATTTTTCAAGGGTTCTTTTTCCAAAAGATGCTTTCTAAACATATTGCACTGTATTTCACTTTTATGCATGTAATGGTTTTGAAGGAGCTGCTTTTGCTTGGTAACAAGGGGATGGGGCTGCAATGCAGACCTGGTAAAGAGTTCTGAGGCTTTACCCCAGCTCTAAGGTTTGGACTCACCTCCCAGTTTGGCACATCTGCAATCCCTATTTAAGGTCAGGAATTTGAAGTGCTTGG
>WBNH01003884.1:0-10612 GCA_013401255.1 Urocolius indicus
GGGAAGGGAAGGGAAGGGACACTCTGAGGAGAAATAGCTATGTTCTCAAAAAATTACATCCTGAAAACTCTAGTTTGGCAAGTTGATAATGGAAGCCA
Source organism: Urocolius indicus (assembly GCA_013401255.1). Taxonomy (NCBI): domain Eukaryota; kingdom Metazoa; phylum Chordata; class Aves; order Coliiformes; family Coliidae; genus Urocolius; species Urocolius indicus. The sequence continues at coordinate 99 of WBNH01003884.1, forward strand.
AAGCAATAACTTAACCTAGAGAGAGTGACAATTTCTCAAGAAATCCATAAGGAATTAAATAGGATGAAGGAGGAGATAAATTAAATTGCAACAGTTTATTTAATTTGTCCTTTATAAAATGTAATTTCTATTGCTAATTTATATTCATTTCCCTTTGAGAGTATTGATAATAGCTAAGATTTGATAAAGAACCCCAGAAGAATATTACAAATATATATTTGTGTGTATATATATTTATACATTTACAAATGTGTTTGAAGTTAGCAGGTTACATAGATAGCTAGTTAATTCAAATATTTTCTTAATGATGAAGCATTTGTCTGTGTCTGTTTTTCCCTTCTTTGTGGTGTTGAGATGTATGTCTTCTTAAATTAGGTCTCAAACCTATGCAATAACCCCTGAAACCATTTAGCGTAATTTAAAAAACAAAACAAAACAAAACTTTCTAGTAGTTGCTTAGATTTAAGGGTCCAAATCAAAAGATTCATGTGAGAATGGAGAATGACAAAATCCTGTGTGTAAATGAATTATCTTTCTGCATAAGAAATTCTATATTGATTTTCATAGGAAGATAGTAGTAGTAGTAGTAGTTCAGAGGTCAGCAAAAAGCTAACAAGTCTGCTGTTGAACACATACAGGTTTGTTGTCTTGAGGCTTTCAGCTGTCTATACAGTGGGGAAAAGACTCCAAGAGTTTCTGGTGGAGAGGAGCAATAAGGAGGTGGTGTGGTGTTTTCATTTCTCCCTTGCTTTCTCAGAGAGCCTTAAGCACTGCTATGATGCATACATGAGAGGCTAAGGGAGAGCACAATTTTTATGCATAGAGCTAATCAGAAGAGCAAAAAGAGGAGATTACTACACAATATCATATTTGTCTGTTCTTAGGGAGAAAAAGAAGTGTCAACGAGGTTGTTTAAAAGGAAAAGTTTGCAGCACTGCTGACTGCCATTGGTCAGCAAAGAAAAGCAGCCACAAAGGACAGCAATAGAGACTCTAACAGTTTTTTCCTTCTGCTGCTACTGCTGAAGTTCTGAAAAAAAAAGGAGTTGAGAAAAGCAGTATCTGAGTTAGACAGTGTCATGGTTTAGCAAGGAGTTGCTTTTGCTTAGTAACAGGGGGAGCGGGTTGCAGTGAAGACCCGGTAAAAGTTTTTAGACTCTCCCCCGACTCCTGGGTTCAGACCCAACCCCCGGCCTGGCTGGGCCAATCTGGCGCCTCTGCGATCACTATTTAGGGACGGGAATTTGAGGTGCCAGGCAGGAGGTGTAAGAGTGGTACAAGATGGAGGCGACCATGCGGACCCCACAGTCGGAGAAGGAGGAAGGATGGAGCATCAGACCAGAGACCCCTCTGCAAGCCGTGGTGAGAGTGCAGCCGGTACCCCTGCAACCTATGGATCAGCAGCAGCAACTTCATGTGAGTGTGCCCGGACGGGCCAGAGACTGTGTGGGGGAGGCGGTCATGGCACAGGACATGCTGGAGAGCCTGTGCACCGCAGAGCAGCCCCACACGAGAGGCAGAGAGGAGCAGCAACTTTTGGGACAAATGAGCATCGGTACAGCCCGTGCAGGGCTTTGGGACAAATGTGCGTCGGTGCAGCCCGTGCAGGGCTGCCATGTGTGTGTGGTACCTCACGGACTTGCAAGGAGGACTGGTGCGGAACCCACTTGCCCTGAGGTGAGACAAACGGCAGAAGCCACCAGGAACGGACTGACTGAAACCCCCACTCCCTGCCCCCCTGGGCCGTTCAGGGGGGACGGAGGTATAAAACACCGGGATCAGGGCTCTGAGCCCGGGAAGAGGAGAGGGGTGGGGAGCAGGTGGTCTTAAAGGGCTGGTCGGACTCTTCATCTCTGTACCATTCTGTGTTGTTTTGTTTTGGTTCTGGTTTTTGGGGTTTTGTGTTTTAGTTGGTATTAAATTGTTTTCTGTTTTTCTTCCCCAAGCCGAGTAGCCTGGTCTGTTTTGTCCTGCACCTTAAGCGGCAATTAAGCCCTCCCTGCCCTTTAGCAATCCTTAAGTCTTCGGTAATTGAGGCTAATCGTGGTCTTTTGTTCCCTGATGGGCCGAAACCACGACAGACAGAAATACTAAAGTGTCTGGAAATGTAAAAGCTATATGCATGTATGGTCTTTTAGACAGCAAAGCTATTTTTCCTAGGACTAGTGGAGATACTTGAGAAACTATTTCTGTGGCATCTTTGGAAACAAATTCAACAGGTTTTATATATGCAAGCACTAAACTCTGCAATGTGTTGGACTTCAAAAATAGTAGCAAGCCATATGATACCCTTCTGTCATCTTTAACATAATCTGAAGAGTAAAAAGCAAGAAATAAACAGTGAATTTTTACTTAGCTTTAAGAAACTGGTATGTAGTTGAAAAAATTAGCTGACAAAGCTAGCTGTCTAGTAGCAGCTTCTTTCCACATGTTCAGCACTTTGGTGAGTCCCTGTTCAGTGATAAACTGGCATCATGAGGATTTGCTGAGGTGTCCCATAGGCAAATACAGCCTCTCCTCTTTTAATAATTTTCAGATCAGAAGCTTATAAGTCACAGATCAATCAGCACATCTCAGCTGCCTTACAGAAACTGAAACTCAAAACTAGTTAAAATATAATAAAAGAAAATCTAGTGAAAAGTTGAAAGTCACAAAACAAAATCCAGTTGCACATTCAGTGATGCACACTCACAGAGAAATAACATCTTATGGTTCAGCTGCTCATATTCTACTGGCAGACGCTTATCACTTCTTCTTTATGGTTTATTACACAGTGACTAAACTCTGAATAGCATTTTGACTCAAAACTTGGATGAAAGATTAGAGTCTAACCCAATAAAATTTTCTTTTAAAGACATAGTTTACAGGTGCAGTGTCCATACAGAAGCCTGTCTGCCTCACATTTTTGTGGCCCAACAGGAAAATTATTTTTTCCAAAGGTTTAAACTTCCATGTTGTCCTTTAAGCCACTTCACTCAGTTATCCCCTGTAATGCTGATTTTTTTATTACTCTAGCCCTTATAAATTACTAGAGTATTATATTAAAATATTTTTAACTACTGTTTTATGTGCTTAATGTGTTAAAGCAGCTTTTTGAGATGTCAACCCAATAACATCAGAATGTTTACAAAACAATCATATAAACTGCAAACAGAAAGAATTATAAATTCATGCACTAATCTTTTATTTTGAACACTTGATTTAAATAGTTTAAACTGTATTTGCTGTTGTCATAAACAAGGTAGTAGTTAATGTTTTAAAGTTGTCCTAAAAAAACAAAATTCCACTTAAACTAGGCTTTAAGAAATTTCTTTGTCCTTTTGTTGCAATGTGTTCTTTAAAGTGCCACAAGTTAGTAAATATCAGAGTACTAGAATCAGGGAATATCTGTCTGCAGCTTCTAAACCAACAATTAATTAAAAAAAATTTAAAATGCTGCTTATTTGCATGTGCAAATTTCAGCTACTGCACACACATTGGGTCTGTTCCAAAATCCTTTAAGAAGCAGTTACTGGGATTACAATCAATCGACAATTAATCTTCTATTAGTCCTATTATCATATAAATATAAATTTATATAATAGTATATATATAGTGTGTATATATATAGTAATAGTATATAATAGTATATATATAGTATATATATATTTTCTTATAGTAATAGTAATAGCTTTAAGTATTCTTAAAGCTGCCCATGAACAAAACTATGTGTTACAATATTCTCACATTTTTTAGTTTAGGGATGGAATTAGGGTTGTTATTTCTATAAGAAACTGAGATAAAGCAAGACAGTGACATACTCTTTGTGCTCTAACCTTCCCATATTCTTAGAATATGTTTTTGTGATTGTTCTGTATTTTACATCATATATTAGATTTTATATACTTAGCATCACTGAAATCAATTAATGGAATTATTCCTGGGTCAGTGGGCCTATACACAAGACAAGCCTCAGCTTGATTCATGTTAAATGCAAATATTAAAAATGTTTCCTGTGATCAACTAGCCCACATTTCATTGATAGGAAAGAATTTGACACAGATTTTGATTTTGTATGATGAATGTCTCATAACTTTTATACTTACTTGCTCTATCTACCCATAGTATTTTCTTTAAATGTGGCATATATCTTTCTTCCATGTGTTCCTTAACTCCACTCTTCCAATTCCCATGCACTTAGTTTCCTGAAGCAAGTATCTCTTGTCTCTACATCCATCCTTCTCCAGCAAGCCTCGTCCTTCCCTTTGCTGCTGCAGCCACTGTAGGGAAATTTTCATGTGGATTTTTGAGAAAAGAAAAAAAATGTCTAGGCAGGATCATCACTGAAAATCATTTTCTAAAAAAGAGTCTAGTATTTTTACGTTACATGCTCCACTCCAGAAATTCCAAGTTTTCCATTTCAAAGAACATTTTCCATTTAAAAGTAACTTACTTTTTTAAAAAAGTAGTGGGTCCATTTCCAACATATCAAATAAATATCTGTTCTAAAGGAAGTGCACTGTTTTCCACTCTTAACATCTTTGTGTTAATGATCAATTTAGCAACAAGTAAGCACCAAAGGACACTCTGACTTGCAGCCTTTTTCTATGTCACATATTGGTATGACTCGTGCTAAACTTGCCAGTCACCACTCACAATCAATCAGCTTCTCAATGCAGTTTCCTTCTGTGTTGCATCCTCAGTAGCCAGCTCTATACCACTTTCTTTAAACTATGCCCTTTAAACAATGCATGTCCTCTATACCTGGGTAGATGTGCTGGATTCGGCTGGGATAGAGTTAGTTTTCTTAATAGTAGCTGATATGGTGTTGTTTTGGATTTGTGCTGAAAACAGTGTTGGTAATGCAGAGATGTTTTAGTTACTGCTGAGCACCTTTTCTGCCTCTCATCCCACCCCACCAGCAAGGAGGCTGGGGGTGCACAAGGAATTGGGAAGGAACACAGCTGGGACAGTTGACCCCAGTTAACCCAAGGGATATCCCTGACCATATGGCATCATGCTCGGCATATAAAGCTGAGAGAAGAAGAAGGGGAGGACATTCAGAGTTATGGTGTTTTTCTGTGTGATGGAGCCATGCTTTCCTGGGCATGGCAGAACACCCGGCTGCCCATGGGAAGTACTGAATTAATTCCTTGTTTCGTTTTGCTTGCATGTACAGATTTTGCTTTACCTATTAAACTGTCTTTGTCTCAGCACATGAGTTTTCTTACTTTTCTGATTCTTTCCCCCAATCCACTAAGGTTGAAGAGGAGCAAATGGCTGGGTGGTGTTTAGTTGCTGTCTAGGGTTTAACCGTGACACTAGAAAATTGGTCTCTGATGTGTGTTTTTTTCTGTTTCCTTCTGACTCAATGAATAAACAATTCAAGAAGCTGGAACAATGAGGTGAGCAAAGCACCTTCATCAAATGAGAAAACATAGTAGTTTTCTGAGCTTGCTGAGCTTCCAGGGTTTTCATGTTTACTTAGACAAAATGGTAACTCTTCCACCAGCACAAAGTCATTTCTGTTGCCTCAAAGTATACAGTATCATCCAGTACTCTGGGAATGTAGGTCCAAATGTTTTCTAATAAAAAAAGGAACTGAGTATAGATTGCTTATTTTCAGGTGGTAATACTAAACTTTTGATTCTTCCTAGATTAAAGAATATTACCTCCTGTAAGTTTTTATATATGTACTTATATCTTTCTTATACTTATCAATCAAGTGACTCATGAATATTTTATTCCTGTGGGATGCTCTTTACTTTTACATTTTGGTTTCTTTGAATTTTATTTTCCATTTACGTAGTCCAAATCAAATTATTTTTATTTATGATTGATCAAAACTTCTTCCTTATTTTGAATCATACTTTCCAATATAAAGACCTTTATTTCCTTAGAAGTTTTGGACAACATCTGACCATATTTCCCTTCAACCCATCAGTATTTCTCATTGTTCACCCTTATAATTTCTTTAATCCTTCATTCATATCATAACATATGAAGGAAAAGAGGGTTATCGGGGGAGTCAACATGGATTCACTAAGGGGAAATCTTGTTTGACCAACCTGATAGTCTTCTATAAGTACATAACTGGCTGGCTAGATGAGGGGAGAGCAGCAGATGTCATCTACCTTGACTTCAGCAAGGCTTTTGACACTGTCTCCCATAACATCCTCATCAGAAAGCTCAGGCAGTGTGACTGGGATGAGTGGATAGTGAAGTGGATCGAGAGCTGGATAAATGACAGAGCCCAGGGGGTGGTGATCAATGGCACAGAATGGAGTTGAAGGCCTGTGGCCAGTGGCATTCCACAGGGATTGATTCTGAGACCAGTCTTGTTCAATATCTTCATCAACAACTGGGATAAGGGGATAGAGTGTACCTTCAGCAAGTTGGCTGATGACACCAAACTAGGAGGACTGGCTGATTCCCCAGAAGGCTGTGCTGCCATGCAGCAGGATCTTGACCAGCTTGAGAGATGGGCAGAGAGGAATCTCATGAGGTTCAACAAGGACAAGTGCAGAGTCCTGCATCTGGGAAGGAACAACTCCATGCATCAGTACAGGCTGGGGGTCGAACTGCTGGAGAGAAGCTCTGCAGAGAGGGACCTGGGAGTCTGGATTGATAATAAACTGAACGTGAGCCAGCAATGTGCCCTCGTGGCCAAGAAGGCCAATGGCATCCTGGTATGCATCAAGAAGAGTGTGGCCAACAGGTTCTTCTCCCCCTCTACTCTGCCCTGGTGAGGCCTCATCTGGAGTCCGGGGTCCAGTTCTGGGCTCCTCAGCTCAAGAGGGACAGAGAAGTTCTGGAGAGAGTCCAGCACAGGGCCATCAAGATGATCATGGGACTGGGTCATCTTCCTTATGAATAAAGGCTGCTGGAACTGGGGCTGTTTAGTCTAGAGAAGATGAGATTGGGGGTGGGGGGAGGGGGGCAATCTCACAATCTCATTAATATTTACAAATATCTAAATAGTGGGTGTCAGGAAGTTGGGACATCTCTTTTTTTGATGGTATCTAGCAACAGGACAAGGGGTAATGGGATGAAGCTGGAACACAAAAAGTTCCATTTAAACATACGGAAAACCTGTGAGGGTAAGGGAGCCTTGGCACAGGCCGCCCAGGGAGTCTCCTTCCTTGGAGGTCTTCAAGACTTGCCTGGACATGTTCCTGTGTGACCTGATCTAGGGAAACCTGCTTCTGCAGGGCTGTTGGACTAGATGATCTCTAAAAGTCCCTTCCAACCCCTGCTATTATGTGGTTCCATTCTATGTTGCCATTCTGCAACAGGCGTAACTCTAATTCTTGATTTTGGCTTTCCCTGACCATAATAACTATCTCTGTCCCCACAGTTGACTCCATCCTTACATTAAGCATAGCCATCCACAACTTAGTCTTCTTTCCTCAAAGCTTCCATCTAAGTGACAAAAAGATCATTATATCTCTCTGTCCTAAGGGAATGTATACAAAGTTGGAATTCAGTCTTCAATTCAGTGTTCAGCTACACAGTGAACTCTTAAACTTTTAATTAATGTCTATAACATCTTCCTTTCATTTCATTCCTCATTCATTTTTTTCTTTAGATTCCTAGCCTAAGTACTTACTGTGATAATCAAATCATGGTAATAATAATACATCTTTCCGTATGCTGCTTCAAAACCAAAGTAACTAGGATGATCTTTTTGTGATAAAATTTGCTAGGAGAGCAGGTGTTAACAATGACTCAGCCAAGAGATGCCTTGGTTTGCTGGACTTTTAGCAAATTAGGAAAGAAAGAAAGAAAATAAATAATCAAAACAAGGGCCATAATATTGACATTCAGGCAGGTTTATTGCTTATTATCTTGGTTATTAAGTCTAATGAACACTAATTTTAAAAAAAATAAATAAAAGTTTCTGAGAGACATAGGCTTATACAGAGGATTAGAATTAGCATTAAGAATGAACAGTCAGTGAGAATACTTTTTTATCCAGAAGCAATCAACTGATTCGGCACACCAGAATGTTCTGGTGAGAGGTAGTTACAAGAATAAGTCAGTCATAGAATTGTCAGTGAAAAAAACCCCAACAGATTGGAAGCAATGGTTGGCAATGAGATTTCAAGGTCTACATTGGACAAATGGCACTGAAAATCAGTTAGGAGCTATGGAAAGCAGCAAGTCATACAATAGCACCATAGCACTTGTTGGAAGTATTTCTCGTATACTTCAGAATTATTTTATTTAGAGTAGAAAAGACCCTTAAGTTTATTGATTTCACACTTACTTAACCCAGCACTACCATGTTCAACAACAAACCATTTCTCTAAGCACCACATTACACATCTTTTAAATATCTCCAGGGATGACTCAACCACTTTCCTGGGCAGATTGTTCCAGTGCTTATGTCATTGGTTGCCCTTGGCTGGAAGCCAGATGCCCACCAGGCTATTCTATCACTCCAACCCTCAACAGGACAGGGAAAGAGAAAATAAGACGGAAAAAAAAAATCATGGGTCAAGATAAAGGCAGTTTTAAATATGCAAAAGCAAAGGCTACATGCAAAAAAAAAAAAAGGAAAACAAAAGATGTGTTCTCTGCTTTGCATCAGCACATGATGTCCAGCCACTTCCTGGGAAGCAAGGCCTCAGTATGCATAGCTGTTGCTCTGCAAGAAAAACTGCAAAAAAAGGTCATCCCTCCTCCTCCTTTCTCTCAGCTTTTTTTTTTTTTTGCTGAGCAGACATCACAGGGTATGAAATATTCCTTTGGTCAGTTTGGGTCAGCTGTCCTGGCTATGTCACATCCCAAAACCTTGCCCAGACTCAGGGCAAATGTTGGGGAGACAGTCTTGATGCTGCATGAGCATTGCTCAGCAGAAGCCAAGACACTAGTATGTTATCAATACCTTTCTACTTACCAATGCAAAGCACAGCCTTATGAGGGCTGCTACGAGGAAAATCAACTCCATCTCAGCCAGATCAAATACACTTTGATAATTGTTCTGGTGAATGTATTTTTCCTAATATCCAATCTAAACCTCTTCTGGAGCAACTTGAGGCTGTTTCCTGTTATTCTGTTGTTTGTTACCTGGGAGAAGAGATTAACCCTCACCTTGCTACAACCTCATTTCAGGTAGTTGTAGAAAGTGATAAAGTCCTTCCTCAGATTCCTTTTCTCCAGGCAAAACAATCCCAGTTCCCTCAGCCACTCCTCGTAAGATGTGTGCTTTAGAACCTTCCTCATTGTACTGCTTTTTTTTTTGGACAGTTGCTTTTTCTGCCTTCTTCATTGAAAGTCCTGGCTCTGTTCCTGTTCCTGCTCTGATAGTGTTCCTCTGGGATCTGAGAGTTGCTAACAGTATCCTTTGCAAAAAGGGCCTGGATAGCCACAGCTTCTGAGACAGGAACCTGAGTGTGCATTGTACATCTCAATGGAACACCCAAAACTGTTCAAGAGATGTTTGCCTAAAATTGGTCATGTTGAAGAGGAAGATGGCCATAAGCCAGGTTAAACCTGGCAATTGCAAAAATGTTCTGTTTTTTTAACAGAGAAAGAGACAGCTTAAAAGAAGTATAAAAGAAGAGCAAATATTCATAGCAGTGCAGAGAAACCTTTCAGTGGAAATAGCAGAAGTCAAAGTCAGGTTTGCCATTGCTGGATATTCCCAAGGGTATACCAAGCACTGCCAAGGCTGGACAGAGTAGAGTCACTGTCAGATGCTGTGAGCAGCCTGTGGGGTGGACGACAGTGTGAGGTGCAACACCTGGGATGTGCCATGGATTTGCAGGTAGATGCATGTGGGTTAGCAGTTGAGGGAAGCAGCTTAAAGCTTCCCACAGTGGGTGTGCAGCTTGGAAGGTTGTGAGCTTGTGACTCACATTCCCTCCAGGGGGGTGGTGCATTTAACTTGAGGCAGGGGGAGTGAGGACACAAGTACAATTTTCTACTATCAGCCACAGAAAGCTATTCAGAAATATGCAGATGTATACTAACATTTAGTAAGAGTCTAGTATTGTGATTTATCTGTTCAGTTGCTGGTATTGATCCTGAGTGCACAGATCTCTAATTGTTGGCTAATTACATGTTGCTAAAAAATCAGATCACTTTTATCCTAATTTGGTTTAACCTACGTGAATGTAGCCTTTAAAAAGTTCCAAATGAAATAATTTTCTTAATGATTTGCAGAGAATCAAGTTACCAGAAATATTTTCTTGCATCATTGTCGTGGTTTGGCCCAGCTAGCACAGCAGCACCACAACAGTCTCTCGCTCGGTGCCCCCATTCACCCCCACCCGCGTTAGGATGGTAGAGGCCCCAGCGAAATGGGAGTAAAAAGATAAGCGAGGTTGTTGTGGATTAAGACAAGGACAGGGAGGGCTCACTGCCAATTACGGTTCCGGGCAAAACAAACTCCAGTACTCGACTTAGAGAGGAAAGTAGGAAAGTTTATTCTACAAGAAACAGAATGGAATAAAAGCAAAAGGGAGTAGGATGATGAGAAAATTACAACCAGCACTTTAAGATCTCCCTCCCCCATCCCTCCTTTCTTCC
>WBNH01003884.1:11120-101444 GCA_013401255.1 Urocolius indicus
AGATACCTCCTCTTCCAGCTTCTTAAAAAGTGATGAAGGAGACATCTAATTGGCTCAGCTCCAGAAGTGGGTCTGGCTCAAAGCTGGGGAGAGTTGCAAACAACTTCTTACAGGAGCCATCTTTACAGCCCCTTCCCCCTTACCAGAAAAGGCTGTCATGTCAAACCATGACAATCATCTGATTGCTAAATGCCTTTTAAATGGCACTTAAAAAATCCACATATGAAAATTCTCCCAAATCCCTAAAAGCAATTAAACAAGAACTACCCCAAAAAAAGTCCTCATTGCTCAAAATTGGAGCCAGATAAGAAGTTATGAAATGAGTAGGATGGAAGAAAGGTCCTCAGGGGAATATTTCGAATATGTAGGCACTACTATAGATGTTTCTTTTTGTTAGGTATTTCTTTATTCATTTAACAGTTTACCATAACAACTGTTTATTTTTCTCTTTTTAGAGTTGGGGAAAATACTTTTATTCATGAAAAGTCACTCACGTAAAACTTGAAAAATATGTTATTCCCATACCTAAATATGAATATAATAAATTACACCTTTACTATGTGCCACTGTAGAGAAACTCATCCAAAGACCATATTAATCATCATAGTCATTTTATTGTGAGTTACTCAGCTGAGACAAGGTATTCTTTAGTCAGTGTTTGCTGTGATAATTCTCAAGGAGATGAGAAAGAGGAAAAAAGAGGCTTAAATAGTGTCCTGTATAGCAAACACAGTTCCTAACTATTTCTAAATATCAAAAATCAGAAGTGGTTATTTTTCTACACCCCATTCTTCTGTCACATGGACACTCTATCAAATAACCAATAAACACAATCTTAAGAATATGATGCAAACAAACTACAGGTTTACAGGCCAGTGAAAAAACCACACAGATAGTGTTGTGGCTTTATCTCTGAATTGCATTTTGTCTTGTAATTAGTTAAGAACAGTTTAGAGTAAGAAACTAAGCCACTGATATCTGCATTCCAGTTAAACAGTCTCATAAGTTGACAAAGGGATCCAGGTGAAGGTGTTTTTACTTTGTTGATGGTGCATATTTGAAAGCTAGCTCACCCTTCAGAGGCAGCAGAATTCCTTTCAGATCAACAGTGCAAGAAATAAGAAAAGGTATATGGATACAGCAAAAGATTTCTGAGGAATGTGTTGCTATTATTATCTAAAGAGAAGAGACATATATTATGGTTGGTTTGAGGATATTTACTTTCTTATAGCTTTAATTTTTGTAAATCACAGGAAGAGGGTTTTTTCCCTCTGCAATTATTTGCATTCCCAATGTAAGTCATTTAGATGTCAAGGAATCTGACACAAATACACAATTGCTACTTAGATGTTTAAATTAGCTAATTTGAGACTGAAGTTAATTTTACTTGCAAACTGTTTCCCCAGTAAAGGCCAGTTTGACAACGTAGGTACACATAATATTTGCATGTGTATCACTTTCAACATTCTAGATTCTTCCTAATACCTTCTCACAACACATGCATCCATCCCCATTATAGTTTCTTAATATGAGTACTAGATATCATGTTGACTATCAATAATTATATATCTATCTTTTTTCAAAAGCTGAATCCCCTGTCACTTTTGTGCATTATTTTGCTCACAATTCATGTCAGACCAACTGCTCTGTGGTTATCAAAACGATCCTGTTCATTCTTTTGTACACTAGCATGCTCTCAAACCTCTCTCAGCCTTCTGGAGGCCTCTCGATCTACTGGAAATTAATACACATGACTTTCAATGTAATTAATAACACTCTTTCAAACTAATCCTTTTACCAGTCTTGGCTGAACACTCTGATTACTGATACAAACTTTCCATTTCATCAAAACAAAACATTACACTTCACATCTATCTTTAACGCTACTACATTGTGACAACAAAAATGTTATTCAATCTAAGACAGGATGGCAGAGAGGGTAAATATTAAGTTATTAAGCTGGGGACAAAATGGTTAAAACAATACATTGTTACACTGTGTTATAAGCGCAATTTCCCATCCATGTATGAATGAAATTCAACAAAATTGTTTCCTTAGATACAGACATATTTCCATCATATTTAAAATTCATTAAGAAATTCAGGACTAAATGTTGAAATTCACTTACACGCTGACACAAATTTTGCTATAAAAGGGTATATCTTTTGCCACAGTAGTATATCTTTTTCATGTGTCCTATGGTTTTCTGGTGACAATTGCCATATTTTTTAACTATATAGCAAGCAGCTACAGCTGTTGATTCTTAGAACTGTGTCCCAAGACACAAAGTTTTCACCATACAAAAAACTTAAATTGATACTGTTGAAGACTGATGACAGCCTGGTAATCTCAGAGTTTGGGGTATCTCTTTTGGTTCTTTAGCTTTCTTGTCTTTAATTGGTAATCCCAAGGCACTGAAAGACAGAATGACCCAATTTCAAAAAATGATATTTAATCATTAGGATTTTTTTTTTTTACAGACATTTCAGGATACAGTCTGAAATCCTGATGGGAATAGCAGTGAATAGCTCATCAGCCTCCAAGAGGATGAATCTGAAACATTTTCTGAGACAAAGATAAATCAGGTATGTGAAAATTTGCACTGAGCTGACATACCTTCTAGGCAAAATGTCTCTTATCACTAACTGTAAAATTTCAATTCTGAACTTCAGATACTTGATGTAAGAGTTTAGAAGTGTTGCGATGTAAACTGGATCTGAAGTTCTGGGTATCTTTAAGATTAGGAAATAGCTTGAAAAGACAACTTGTTCAGACAGTGATAATACAGAAATATTGTGCTATTTCCCACTACAGACTAGGTCCTGAAGAAACTTTCAGATGGAAATAGGTGATACTGCTATTGTCAAAGGAGAAACTAGAAATCTATAGTAAAGATCATCCTGATACAGCTAGACAAACAAACTTAAAAGATGAACATAAACCCTTTCTTTGGGTGTCTGTTTCTCTCCAGGATTCCAACTCTTAAAAAATTACATCATTCATAACATAAGTAATCTCAAACATTACACCAGTATTTCTTTTCTAATCTTGTTACTATGATATTACCTAATGTTAATAATTTTTTCTTTTTTCTTTTCCTAGAGCCGCCCATTTCTAAATGAAAACAAAATGAAATTTTGACAATTTAAATGCTCTGCTCAGTCATCTTTGTATTTTCCAAAATATTATGAAAAATAAATTAAAAATTCCTATTTCCTAACAGCAGTTGATAACTAGGAGCAGCAAACATCAGGATGAAAGAAGATGGGCAGAAATTTTCATAGATAAAGGCAGCAACACAAAGACATCTATAAGAACATGCAGTAGCTACAGCAAGGAACAGTGAAAAACATTGATCCCACAGCACAAATAACAGGACAAAACATATACGCTCACAGCAAGTGATGAATAAATACCTACAAAATGTGACATATGGTTTAAATGTGTTGCATCCTGTGGAGAATAACTCGTAATAATATCCTACATCTATGGGACAGAAGTCATGTCAGATGCAGATAAGTTGTTGTCTGGAGTCCAGAAAGGCAAGAGATACATTTTACATAGAGTTACCCAGCATCTTTAGTATTTGAACTTAATATAGGCTTTTGAAGAATTCCAAATGCCTTACTTGATTCCTTGTGAAGTAAATTCCTTCCAGATGAAATTAAATTGTAATATGTAGTTTATCTAGTTTTGGTGTCATCAATGTATGTTGATTCCCCTCATTCCTAATCCTATGCTCTCAATATTTTCCCAGTACTGATGAGTTAGCATGATGCTGCTAACTAGTGGAAATTTATTTAAATTTATTTCAATTCAGTCTATTTCAATATAATCTGGCTTTATCATATACTAAATTCAAGAGTTATATTGCTAATGTTTAACCATAAACTGCCTGCTGATATTTTTACAATCCTCAAAATATCAAATAAAGACTGTTCTATGGGAACATTCACATAGTTTAATTATCTGGTTAGAATATGACTTCTCATTTTACTGAAGAGGCAAACTTTTGGGCCTAAAACAGAGAGCTACTCTCTCCATGGTTTCTCTACAGACTCTAGCAGGAAACTTGAGTCTTTAAGCTGCATCCTACTCGGAATATCTTTCTGAAGGCTTTTTACACTATCTATACACAGAGCCCCGTGAAAGTGATTCCCTAACCATGTTAGATGGACAAGGTGAGCTGTCTTCAGAAGATAATCCTTGTAATGGGAAGTCATCTCTCCTACTGGTAGTAAAAGAGCCGTAAAGTTGTGCAAGAAGAGCATTGTTCACATAACCATGCTGAAAGTCAGTTCCTGCTACCAGGCAAGGATATCCAATCTTGGGCTCGGCAAGTGCTCAGCCTAAATTCTTGAAACCAAAATCTGGATAATGGATGTTCCCAGCAGCAAGTCAGACAAATAATACTTTTCGCAATGGCAGATGCTGTTACAGCAAGTTTGTGGCTGGAAAGCTGCCAGGCAGAGAGGGACCTGGGAGTGTTGGTTGATAGCTGCTGAACATGAGCCAGCAGTGTGCCCAGGTGGCCAATGGCATCCTGGCCAGTGTTCTCAGCAGGAGGAGAGAGGTGATCATTCCCCTGTACTCAGCTTTGGTGAGGCTGCACCTCCAATACTGTGTCCAGGTTTGAGCCCCTCTCTCCAAGAAGGACACTGAGGTGCTGGAGAGGATCCAGAGGTGGGCTACCAAACTAGTAAAGGATTTGGAGCACATCTCATATGAGGAATGGCTGAGGGATCTGCGCCTGTTCAGCCTGGAGGCTCAGTGGAGACCTTATCACTCTCTACAACTACCTGAAAGGAAGTTGTAGCAAGGCTGGGGTTAGTCTGTTCTCCCTAGAAACAAACAATAGAACAAGAGGAATGGCCTCAAGTTGCATCAGGGGAAGTTCAGTCTGGATATTAGGAGGAATTTCTTTACTGAAAGGGCTGTCAGGCATTGGAATGGGCTGCCCAGGGAGGTGGTGGAGTCACCGTCCTTGGAAGGGTGGATGTTGCACTTAGGGAAATGGTCTAGTGTTTGATAGGGCTGGGATAAAGGCTGGACTCAATGATCTTAAAGCTCTCTTCCAGCTGAAACAATTCTACAAATTCTGTGATTCTAAACTGAGGAGATGAAAAACAGTGGTTGAACTATATAGAGACTTATCACACAAGGAAAATACCCCATCAAAGTCAGACCTCCAGCTGTCCAAGCTAGCTTCCCTGGACAGACAATGAAAAGAGATATGCCCCTGCAGAGAATTATCTGGCCCATAAAATACACCTCAGTCGTGTGGAGACTCCTCCGGAGCTTTCTCTGTTAGTGTTATCAGGTACCAATGTTAACTGTGTTCCTAAATGAAAAATCTGGTTAATATCACAAAATGAGAAGTATACAGCAGTTTCTGCTTCACTGTTATCAATAAACATACCTGGGTTCACTGTAGACAACTAAAATTTGGTCTGAAGTTTTCTTCTGTTTATTTGCAATATTGTTGAATTGACCATTGCCACTCCAGATGAAATAAGATTGAATGCCCAAGCTTATTAAACTGCAATGCTGTCACTGAAGTCTGTAAGTCTTTCCATCAGCTCTGTGTTCTCCTAATCATGTTTCTTAGCATCTGCTATCCAAATATGTTAAATCACACAGGCACTTTAGCTTTTTTTTTTTTTACATAAGTAATTGGACAAACAAACCCATCTTTTTCCAGTCATGAAAATCTACTCAAATTCCTTCCTTCCTTCCTCTCTACAAAGAGAACCTGATCAAATAGCTGTGGTTTATATTTGTGAATTGTCTCATCAATTTCGTTTTATACTGCTCTTGTCTATGAATATTGTCACATAATTACATATCATTACATTGTTGCTACCCTATTTTCTTATGCATCTGTGCATTTTGAAGTGCAAGTTTCATGTTTCATTTATTTCCCTTTCTCCTTTCAATATTTTTAAATCACTGTGAGTCTTTTGAGTTTTCTGATTTTTTCCTGCACAGCTGATTCAGCAATTAATGTTGCTTTAGCTTTCATGTTGAACCATTTACAACTAAAATAGCACAAGAAATTCAGTCTAAGTCAGACAGCACAGCAACTTCTACTCAAAGTAATAGTTTTTCAGGGTTGTTTTTTTTTATTTTTATTTGATGGCAATAATATCTCTTTGGAAATGATAAACAGAAGTAACAAGACAACAGAGATCCAGATGGACATTTCGGGTGTCTGTTAAAACGTCTGTTTCTCAGGAAGGACTTACTGATGTTAGCAGATAGAAGAACTACTTCAGAATCTTTGGCTTTATTTTCTAGCTGGACAATATCCTTTGAGTAAATTCAAATTGCAGATAGTTATTTCTATATTCAAAAATATTCCAATATACTGTAGGGAAAAAAAAAAAGAGAGAAAGCAACTGAGAAACCTAGGTGTCCAGGAGAAAAGAAATCTTAGAAATGTGAATTAGAGAAAGTTCTTCCAGCACATAAAAACATCCCTGTATAGTTATTACTTTGCCTATATGAGATGTAGTTCACCATGTCATTTTCTCTAAGCTTCATAGGGTATTGCATCTTTACTAGTGCTGTAATATGGGGATGCAGCCTTGCCTACACTTTCATTTAGGATCAGTTTTCGGCATACTCTAACACAATGAGATCTGATCAAGCCAAGACAAAAGTTTACAGGATGAGGTTATGCTTCTTATGGTTTCTTGTGGCACCACAATATTGTTAGGGGTGTAATGGTGTAACAGATATGTGGCATTATGCCTTTCTCTGGTAGACTCATATCTATTTGAATCCTGCCAATACAGAGCAGGGGAAAAACAGGGAGTGACCAAATGTTGAAATGAGATAGATACCACACCTACAACTCCTTCATAATCTTTAATAAGGTAAAAAACTAGTAGTTCTTACTGAGCAGTTGTTTTTCACTCCCATGACAATCTTAAAGAAATAATACTTTTATAGCCTTCTTTCCTACCTCTAGACACACTATTATAATGGCTAGCTTTCTTTTTCCCCCTTTTTTTTCTCCTTCACGACTTTGACTGAAGATTTGAATGAGTGTTTCTATTTATATCTCGTAAGTATTGTTTCACATAGAGCTTTTTTTCCCCCTGCTTTGTAACTCACCCACATCAAACTAAAAATATAGTAAATGCATGTTGTTCTTTTAAATCACATTGTGGAGTTGGACTAACTCCTATTGCCATTTTCTCTTTAACAGAAGTAATTATACTCCTCAACTGCCCTTTGACTTTCTGTGGACCACGCAGTCCTGTGTGGAAATGAACTTAATTAATTCTGTTCACTGGAGTGGAGTCTCTTAAACATGGTGAGGCAGTTTGTTTCCATAGGTTTATGCTGTTTGCTGCAAGCAGCTAGATCTGTTTTTCCTTTTTAGGTTGTTCCTGTTAGCCCTGGTATCTTGTCTTTGCAAATAGCATGTTTAGTGTAAAGAACAAGCACAAATCTTCAAATAGAAATGATTATGACTGCATAAGGAAACTGGAAGATTTTGCCAGTAAAAAATCTCAAATCTTTTGAATCAACATATGTAAATGACTAGGGCTAGTGCCACAATAGAATTGTTATCAAAGCACTGAGCACATGTTTATTTAAACATGTAAATAGGACTAGCTATTTTCTTTTCAGATTGTTTTACTGAAGAATGCATTTGTAATTTATTAAATTACTTGTGAATGCCCGAAGGTATGAATTCTTTGCAACAAATAGTGTTAACTAAGTACAGAATTTAAAAAAAAATGCAAACAAACAAAAACTCAACCCAAAACAAAACTCAAAAGTTATTTTGAATATGACAAATAGAGATATTATAACATTCAATCTAGTTTTGCTGACATAATCTAACACTATACAGATATGGCTATATTAATTATCTGCCTTCACAAAAGGATAGAGATAAAGTCTCCCTTATCTATATATTCCTGACAGTTTCAGGTTTTCATATTGAAAAGTGGAATCTAATTCCTGAATATATACTAATGTAAGGTATTTTGAAGTAAAGCTGCTATATTTTGCATTCTATCATTAGATATTCACTGTCAAGGGTTAAAATGGCTCAAAAGCATGAGATTCGAGTTCCAAACCCTGTTCCAGTGAATATTGTTTATTTTATAACTACAGAAACTGTTTTTCACTAGAGAATATAGTGTACATGTTGGTCATGCTAACAAGTGTGTAGGGCACTCTATAAAATCTGTCTGGCCTTATCTTATGTACTGGCCAAAGATCAGAGAACATATTTAATTTAGTCTTCCTCACATATGCTCAGTGTTAAATGAGCTACTTCTGCTAAAATATTTGGCTGTCTTTTTTTTTTTTTTCCTTTTCTATTCAGGTTTCATTTTTTTCGAGAAACAAATGTTAGAGGTGATACTACCACTAGACATGGTAGTGCGAAACTCCCAAAAAATATTTTAAGGTACAGAATACATTGCCTAAACTTTCAGTAATGTCTACAATTATTAAATATTTTTAGAGTCAGAATAAGTTGGGTCATTTTCCCATTTCCTCATGCCTCACTGCATATTTGGATTCAGAGAGGAATAGAAAACATAAATCTCAATTTAAAGCATGAGTGATTGCTCTCATAGTATTTCAAATCCAGCGAGAACTAGAAAGTAATGGAGATCCCCTTGGGGAAGCCTGTTCTCAGGAGACTTCAGTCAAGTTTTGAGCCTTTCCCAGCTGGGTATCTCCATTCTTTTTGGAGTTACCTGAAAGGTATCAAACCTCTTCAGGTCCCCTATCTAATACAAAATTTAATTTAGGCAATAATTTTCTGATTTCTCCAGCTATACTCTATGGGACTCTGAAAGTATTAGGACTTACTCTGCTGGATTTTTTTTTACTGCATAGCCATATGCATGATGTACACTTAGATGGAAGGGCCATCATGAAGATTATCACAGCTTAGTAGGCTATATAACTCCATTATGTTAGGATAGGTGGTACTCAGTTCCAGCTACAATCAGACTTCTGTTCTATTACAGAATAATTAATGAAACAGAGACACAAAATAATTACATTTCCACTAAATTAGTCACTTAAAAGAAAGCTTTTCTATGGAAGCCTTTTTTAGAGAAAAAGACAGCTTTCAGTACTGTCCATTTAAGCCAAGAACAGTGAAAAGCAAGTAGCTTTCAATATAGGAATTCAAGCTTCAAAGGGTTATCCTGAATTGGTTCACTGACAGAGAATTATCCAAGCAAAGGTCAGGCACTCATTAAACCTTATCTGAAGCCAAAGTTATATGTTATGGTTTATTGCCTCAAGTACCAATTAATAAAGAATTAAAGAAATGAAAAACCAGTGATTCATACCTTTGCCAGGAGAACACTCATACTTCAGCATAATGCTAAAATATTAATAGTCATTTTAGTCATGTAGTATTTTATTAGGCACTTAACTCTGTAGGTTTTATCAAAAGATATATGACATTCATTTTTAACAAAATGCTGAGGAGATTTGGGGAACGTTTACTCAAAATCTAATAAAGAGGGTTTGAGAGATATTTTCAAATGGAAGCCTTAAACACAGGCATAAATTATTAATGAAGAAAAAATGCTTAATAATAGGAGTCTGGGTATAAAGAAGTGTTGAAATATCACTGTGATATCAAGGGCAATTGTCTTCTAAGGAAGCTGCATCAGGAAACATTAAGTGCTGTAGCAGCGTACAAGAGCATTAATGCATTTTGCTTGCAAGAGGACTTCTAGCAGGCTTATATTATCATTTCTCCTCAGTTTTCAGAGTTAAATGCTCCACACACACTCACCTGCACAACTGTCCTCATAACACTCTTCTTTCTTACTATTTTCATCAGCAGCATATGCTCCAAACCACCTAAGGCTCTGAACTGATGCCCTTTAGCATGCTAAACTGAAAAAATGTTTGCACCTGCAGATGCAAACAAGGTTGCATCTGTCACAGAGTGCTTTCCATCATCCTTGTTATCTGTCACATTAAAAGCTAGAAAACAAAAGTCACTGGTGATTCTGAATGAAATAAACGTGGCAAAACTAATGTCCAGCCAGAAACAGAAATTTGAGAGCACAGGTAATATCCTAGGTCAAATAAGAATCAGAATAAATGTTTGGCCTCAGTGAAAACAGAGCAAAACTGTATAGAAAAAAAATATCTGGTAACTGAGTCTTCAAGCCTGAACATGAGTAACCTTGACTATTTAGTGTGGTAACAGGACTCTTAAAATTTTTCTTCACTCTGTCAATCTGAAAGAGTTTTTCATCACTGCAGTGATAGCTGAGGTCATAATGGAAAAGCCTATTGCCCACGATTGAACTTATTTTGATGCCTAACAGATAGTCAACCACTGTTTCTTTTCCTCTGTAAAGGAACGCAATCTTTTGTAATCATTTGCACATTCCCATGAGCATTTGGCTATTTCTTGCTTGTCTGTTATATTCCTCTAGTCATTACCTATGTGATAAACTCTCTGAAATTTCTTGCATTCTTTCCTCGCATGTCCCATCCAGGAGCTCTTCCACAGGAAAAATTACACTAAATGCTGACAAATGAAATTATGCAGATCCAAAGGTCCTTGAAATCAACATGAGAATTCTCACACAGCTTTAAATAGAGCTCCAGAATTTTATTTAGGCTGAGCTCATTGTTCTGCACTGTGTCACTTTTGCACTGGAGAAAGTGCTTTTCTAAAATAAAAATAATGAGGTATTAAATAGTTCAAATTCAGTATACTCTTTTGTAGATAGAATCTCGAAGATATTGCTAAACATTATGTTTCCTCTTCTTTCTCAAATACGTGAATTGGTTCTTGCACTCAGAGCGTGTTCTTCACACAGAATAGGTCTGCAGTAAATCTGGAGTTCCATGTCCAGGTGGACACTGATGAACTTTGGCTGCTCCAATAGGGGAGTTTAGACAGACACTGTATTACAGTCTCTTGCTTTATATATAAACCTAAGGTATGGAGGTTTAACACAACTTTTCACAACTAAGTTAAACTAAAAACTGGAAAGCAAGCTGTCTTCTCACATTACAGTACTTAAAAGCCCCGGTGAGATACATGACTGTTTCACATAGTGCATACTGATACTTGGGAGTAGAGCTTTGTTTTGTAGGATTTCAAAGCTGAGACTCTGAGAAAAGTGAAAGGAGAATGAAAGGGTTCTTTGTTGGATGTATATACTAGCCCCTGTGTTTAGCTGGTGAAAAGATTCACAGGGCCGAGGACCAGATGAGGCCGTTATTTAAGTTCATCTGACCTGTAACAAAGACCACAGGAATCCCTACATCAATCTTTTACTAAGCTCTAAAATCTCCTGCTGAGCTACAAAGCATTATTTCAAGAGATAAGCAGACTTAGTTTTGAGCTCAGTGACAGAGACCTCAGCATACTTCTGCATATCTGAAAAGTAACTGCCCCTCACTGTTAAAAAAAGCACATCCTATTTTCTGTTTGAATATGTCCAGCTTCAATTGCTGAGTCTTGCTCTGTTCCATGCTGCTAGACAATGTCATTGGAATAACCTTAATAAATAGTATGTGTGTATAACCACAACACCCTCTGCAGTCAAGGCCATCAGCACCTTACACATTCAGGGGTAATCGTGGGAATAAAACTTCTATTTTAAACAGTTTCTGCATGCTGAAGTTAATTATTAATATGTAGCTGAGGTGGTTCCATCTCTGTTTCTCAGAGAAAAGAAAAGGCATAGAGATATGATACATTTTTTTCAGGCACTGGGGACACTCATTTCCTTAAGAAAGCTTGTCTTTTTTTTTTTTTTTCTTTTTTTGAGGAAATCAGAAAGGTTGACTAGTTTCTATTTTTATAGATTTCAAAGAATAGGAAACAAATGTGCCTTTAAAGAGAGAAACTAAATGTTATAAATTAACCTCTGAAGTATGTTTAAATATTTCTCTTTCAATTTGTGCAATAAGGGAACAATTTAAAAGGTATAGCAGGGTGCCTGCCACTTCTGTCCTTTGTAGGAGGAAAATATATAGTAGCATATGCCAAGCTGTATTCTCTTCCAAATGCTAACACGAGCAGATGTCAAATCTCTCATAGAAACAGAAATGCAGTTGCAGGTATTATGTTTGTCAAAACCCTTCTGCTACTGATCTTTCAGTTTCTATGTTTAATTTATTTCCTAAAAATAATTAATAGAAAATTGCAACCCAAGTATGGCTGTATGCATGTTTGTGTATGCATGTGTCTGTGAGCAAACATCATTTATTTCCTTTATTATATCCTTTGACTAGTTTGCCAAATATGTCTCCATGAAAATATGAAAAAGAAAAATCTAGAAAAAATTAGTGTGTATGATTCTTGACATTTTAAAAATATGTTTCTGCTTTCTTTGTGTATATACAGGCATTCTTAAGGAAGAAGAAATAAAAGCAAATACTGTTATAACCTGGTCTCTGCAACAGATCTTACCATTTTCTGATCGTATATCATTCAATATTCTGTAATGTAACTTCCAGGAAAGTGTAAATCAGATTGTTGGGTTTTTTTTTTTTTTTTTTTCATTTGCTCTCCCTTCTGGCTTTTAGTTACCAAAGCCTTAGGTTTAATTCCATGGTTGTTTATATAAACCTGTTCAATAAATGCTTTTTCTCTCAATAATTGTTACTGTTAAAATGAATGCATTTTATCTGATTTACAAAATAGAAACCTGTGGAGCTGAAACTACTGAATACAGATCCCTTTGCCTTCTGGACTTCTCCGATTAAATCCCAAGGGAGGAAGTAAAAAGTGCTATAAGTTTTCAGAATTTCCCTGTGAAGCCAAAGGCATCCCTGACTGACAATTCAAACTTGGATATTCAGCACCAGGCATGTGCAACAGGGACAACTGGATTTTTGTTCTTGTTCCTCATTTGTATGTAATTCCCTGTACATTCAGAGGATTACACACTGTTTATTCATCATGCAATCTCACCGAGTCCAGTTTCTTTGCAGTACTTACTCCTGCTGCTAAAAGGAAAATAGGCTCTAACAATCTTCTTTTGGTGCCAAAGCTGCTGCTACTGAATGAACACATCCTGCCTGCAGTAGTGTGATTGATCCCTGTGATCCCTGTATCCAACAGGACTTCAAAAGAATTCTGCTGCTCAAAGGACTAACATTGGTATTCGTTTAAGAATTATTGGCAAACTATAGCTCCTTCATATAACAGCAAATGCTGTTCTGCCTTTCAACTCTACAGCACAACAAAGTGACACCGAACAAGTTCAAACTTTGGATGGCCTTGACAGTACAAGACACCTGAAGATTGGCATTTCCTAGCTCAGAAATCTGCTTAGCTCATGAACAACAGTTAATGTCCCCGAACTTGGCCCCAGTTTGCAGCTCTGCTCTGAAGTAGGATGTGTATACTTGGGACACATTCAAAATAATAAATTCTAAATAATCTAGCACATAGTAGCTCATTGCACAGTTACTGTTAAGGCTACCTTTGCAGCTTGTCAAACCCCATCACCTTTAAAAGCTCAGTCCTGCTGCTAGTGAGTACAATTCATACATCCATATATTCCCTTGGAGCGCTTGGTAGACTAAAAAGAGAGGTTTTAATAGATTGCTTTGAAGACTTGAGAATGGAAAGGTTTTCCTGTAACAAACACTTTTGCAGGTGATATATGAAGCCTGGGATTGTGATCTACCTTAAGACAAATAGGTGTTTAGATTAAAGGAACATAATTTTTATAGCTTATTTTATAAAAGAATCTGATGTTCCACCCACACACTCAAATGTTTCACCTTTCTCTTTTTTATTTGTCTCTTTTCTGGAAAGATAAAGAACCACAAAATGTACTATTTCCTATGATGGTTCAAAAGGCTGCAAAGACTGAATATTGGTGACTTTAAACATATCTGTTAGTAACACATTTTGACCCCGTATTGGTCATGTTGCTAGTTCAGTGTAACAGCTTTCTACAGGGCTTAATAGTTGAAACCTAGCACCACTCTTCCAGTACAATCATTTTATTTCAAAGGGAGTGCTACATCACTAACTGAACAACCCACATGTACTACATGCATCCATATACATATATGTATAACATACTGAGCTGTGATCAGCACAAACATAGACCTCACCAGCATGTTGGTTAGCTCTTCCACAATTTCTTACAACACACTCACTGTGTTTGTTCCATGTTCCATACAGCTTGGATGTGATAATACCCTTACTACTTTCTCATTACACATAGGACAGTTGATAATCATAATGTCTCCTCAGACACTTATTTACATAGTTTCTAATTAAATAGTATACGTTACTCTGCAGGTTCTTTTTACAAGTCTGTTAGTTTAAAAAAAAAAAAAAACTTTCAAACTCAGAAACAATGTCTTTTCCAATTCTTATACAACACTAGTGAATGTTTTTGTTAGACTGATTGATGCCTGGTGAATTTTACTGAGAATTAATCACTGTGTCTTTGGGAAAGTCTTTTTATCTAGTCACTAATTCTCAACAAAACATGTTGGGCCATGGTCACTAATGTCTTTGGAACAGTAAGAGCAAAAAATGAAGTCTGATTTTTGTATCTCCTGCCACTGAATATTCCTGTTCATTGAAGGAAAGAGTAGAAATTTGCCTCCATTCTGGTAGAAGCTACCTCTACTTTGGAAACTCCTAAAATAACCCATCCACAATGATTTATAATAATAAATACTCTCTTAATTTATTAAAAGACAAAGTAACACAGAATGGGTTCAGATACACTTTTTCAGGGGAAAAACTGAGGCCCAGAGAAGATAAAAGAACTATTTAAAGCCAATGGCACAGTTGAGAGTAAGACTCAAGCTTCCAGATTTTCTTGTAGTAGCCATGCAAGGGCTATGTACTAAGACTGGGCAACTGTAGGCCAAAGTCTTACATCTGCCAGTGATTTTCTGTTGAACATTGAGTTTTGTGTTTCCCTTGTGATTTCTTCAAAATTTTGTACAACAATTTGGAATGTGTGAAATAGCTAAAAAAGCAGAAGTGTTAAAGGTCCTGACCTCTTTTTAAACAATGGCCTAATGTCTTAAAAGTCTCTCTTGGGATATCAGGAAGCTAAATTCAAATCTCCTCCCAAAAGGTTTTGAATGTGGACTGCATATTTCTGAATGGAATATCCAAATCAATAGGCAGTAGAAAGCACGTTTCTTCATTTTTTGTAGCTCTTCATTTAGAAGCAGCATCTGCATGGATCATTAGACCTATTAAAATAACAAATAAAAGAAAAAAAAAAAAAAGAATGGCAGTAGAATAGTGTCTCTGGTACTCATGCCCTGGTTCCAACCTCTGCATTGCCTGATGTGTATAGAAAAGACTGATGTGGCCTGTGATAAAAACCAGAAGAATTCACTGCTTCCCTTTAACGTGCTTCCACACTATTCAGTCTCATTAAGGATGAGTAAAATACCATAACATCAGGGCTTCAGAAAAAAAAAACAAGATGTGGGTTATCTGAATCCAGTGTGTAACTGCTGCCCATGTAAAACTTTTGCTTCTACTATTTTCAACTTTATTTTAAAATTTGAGTCTCTAAATCAAAACTGTAGGGAAAAGCTTATTTGCATATCTAAAAAACCTTTTTTTTTTTTTTTTTTTTTTTTTTCAGATGTCCAGTTTTCTTCCTGGAAACTACATTTCAATAATTGTGGAGTATCTAGCTTCCCTGGTGACTTGTAAGTTTAGTCTTTACAATTAACTACAGTCTATTTGCAATCTGTTTCCCCAATCATGTTGGAAGTATTGGTGCATCAGTATAGTAGAGCTATGCAAAAGCAGTACTCCCTTGCTGAATGTGAACCTTAAGGAATCAGAGAACAGATAAAAAGGCAGAGTGCGGCAACATAAAGGTGATTCTGAAGAAAAATAATTTTTCCTCTCTATCAAATAGGTTATAGAGTATTTTATAGCATAGCATAAAACTGCATTACAGAAAAAGACAGTTACCCCACTCTTAGAGACTGATATAAAAGACTTTAGTCCTGTTCCATCTTCATAAATCACTCCAGTATCACTGAAGCCTTGTACATCAACCCAGAAATAATATATTTGGTCTTGCAGACTTGGGGAGAAGGAAGCTGAAAACCAAACTATCTGCACACTTCTGATTCGAAAAGAAGCTGGGAAGTAATCACCAAGATCACTTCAGCTTCACCACTTCATCGCTGGAGCTGTGAAGACGCCCTCAGATAAGAATAAGCCTGACAAACCGCGAGTACCTCTCCACTCCGACGTGCACCTGCGGGTCCTACAGAAGCTCTGGGAAGGATGCCACCGGGCACCGCGCGGCGCTCCCACCTTCCCCCCCGCCTTCCGTCTTCAATGGAAAAAGAAAAGGCCCCGTTCAGAAAAGGCGAACTCGCCGCTCCGCCCTTTCCCCAGGCAGCAGGCGCTCAGGACAGAGGCTGCCGCAGCCAAGAAGCCCCAGAAGGCTCTCGCCGTCTCCGGCGGGCTGCCGGCAGTCAGGCGGGGGAAGGGGACCGGGGGGAGCCGCGCCCGCTGAGCCCCGGCGCCTTCCCGCACCGCCCGGCGCGGCGGGACCGCTCAGCCGTGTTGCCATCGCGCGGGGGGACCGGGCACGGCGTGGGGAGCCAGCCCCTCCTCCCCCACACGCCTCTGGGCCACTGGTCTCACGGCTGAGCGAACAGATCTCACTCTTTCCCGTTACTTACGAGCAATCGGTGTTGGCACCAACGGTGGAGCTCACAGGCGTTAAAAACGGGCTTAACACTCCAAGCACAAAAAAAATTAGACACACTTGCATCCAGACCCGTTACTAACTGCACATTCAGGGACTGGTTCCGAACCAGAGCTGAAAGAGAATGTTTGGATCTTGGTTTTTAGGTAGACTCCCTGCTGGAAACTGAAAGTCAACAGTTTTGGGTAGGTTCAATCCATGAGATAACTGGGACAAGTAGCTGGGGTGACAGAGAACTGGGTAAAATGTTGAAGTGGGACTGTAACTGTAAATGAACCATAGGAAGTGGTCTTTATGAGAAGGCAGTGGTGGTTTAGGTTGGGACTACTAAATAATTTGTTAGTCCTCTGCCAAACTGAGGATGTTTGTTTCTTGTGTTATCCAGTGGAGCTTTTCAATAGATAGGGAAAGTATGTATATCTGTGTGTGCATCTGTGAGGGGAGGGAAAGGGCTGCCATAGGAACGTCCAGGCTCACGTGACATATGCCAAATTAGGGTATGTCAGTTGTGGTACATCTTCCCTTAAAGCACAATTAGGGACATACTTGAAAAGGGGACCTGAAAACCTTTCCATTTTTTGCTTCCCATACCAAGAGGCTTACAAGTTCAGTCATCACAGAGACGAGGGACTGATTTTGCCACTTGCTTTAGAGTTACTTCATTTTGTCATGACTTGCTTTGTGCAACAGACTTAATGAAATGTACCTCATTTGTCAAAAGCTCTTACTTCAGTAATTGTAAAAATATGGGTAAAACCTGGTGTGAGTCATAACACCTAACTGGGATGCAA
Organism: Urocolius indicus; assembly: GCA_013401255.1. NCBI lineage: Eukaryota > Metazoa > Chordata > Aves > Coliiformes > Coliidae > Urocolius > Urocolius indicus. Next base: position 28,609 of record WBNH01003884.1, read on the forward strand.
TCTGACCTCACCAAATTCAAAGCAATCTCTAATTAAGTGAAGGATAAAGGCTGTATCACGCCCCTGCCAAAACATGCTAATGTAATTAGCTATTCCTTTTTTAAGGCTTTGAAAAACAAAAGGACTTCTATTGCTCAGTGTTGCTGTTGCGGGCAACACTGCCCAGCAGTCCAGATTGATCTTCCAGCTTACCAACTGCTGAGGGGAAAAAGATCACTGCACACATGGTGTGGATGGTGCTCAGTCTCTCTTTATTGTTTATGTTATGCCTTTATATCTGCCGGCATAAGCACCTCCTCTCTCTCTGCCCCATGCCAGACCTCTCACTCCCTCTTCACCCCTCGCGTTACAATCCGAGATCTGGACGCCTACTCCAGCTCAGCATTGTTACAAGGAGTGGTTTTCAAACACAAAACAGATAAGATTGGAGAAAGAAAAGAAATCCCAGAAATATTCAATCTTAAGTTTTCATTCAGAAACAATATAGAATTATGCTGAAGGCAACTAAAGTCATTGTCAATTTCTTAGTCTGTCTTTCATATTCTCAGAACATATGAGAAAGAAAAGCCGAGTCTGAAGCACCAGTCTTGCATTGGGTTAGCTGAACCACTTCAGGAGGCAAAGCAAAACCTCCCTTTACCCATTTCTATGTAATATTTAGCTGTTTTTCTAACAAAATCTGTTTGGAAATACAGTAGGCTCATATTAATCCAATTCTATAGATCAAATCCTGTGATTTGCACAGGGGGCAGAAAAAAATCCAGAAGTTAAATAAAGTCAGGGGGAAAAAAAAATCAAGAGCTGCTGATGGATAGATAATTTGTCTCTGATCAGCTGACAATGAGGACCATTGTCACCCACCTTGTCTAGCACTGGAGAAAAATTTTACTGTCCTAAATTATGAATGTGTGGGTTGTTTCACAACATATTCTATTGCATGGCATAACCAGCAGTGACTGACATTGGTAGACACTGCAAATCCCAACAGCTACTAGAGGAGATTAACTCAGGGAAATATTGTCAAGGATTCAAGATTGTTTTTTAATGTCTCCTAATCTGAGAGAATAAAACCACTAATCCCCCTAAAGATTTCAATGGCCCTAGTAATAGCCTCTCTTTACCTTTAAGAGAGCAAGAGCATTTATATTTTGGGCTATATGGTTGGACTACATGATCTCTAAAGATCCCTTCCAACCCCTACCATTCTGTGATTCTATGATTCTATGATATAGTCAAGAAGGAACAGTTTTTAAACCCTAACTTTGAACTAGCATCCTGTAAAACAGAACTGTTAACTTCTAGATTTTGAGGTTGGGGGATGGGTTGTCGTAGCAGAGAAGCCAGGAGATAAAAAGACATTGCTAGTCTGTCCATGGAGGAGACAAAGTGTGACTTCTTACTCCTTGTTTTTAGCAGAGAGGAATTTTTGGAGAACAGTTCACTGTGCATCAAGTTGTTGGGCTGTTGCCTCCTGCATTGCTGTCACTCTAGTCAGTGTAGCAGAACACTGATTTTTGTACAGGGAGCTGAGTAGGGGAAAAAAAAACAAAAACAAAAATAAACAAAACAAAACAAAAAAAGCACCAATATTCTTGTAAACAAAGAAGAGCAACTGTGGAGGAGCTGCAGCAAGCTTGGCACCCAGACGATTTGAGTGTGTATATGTATGTGTGTTAAGGGAGGGGCAGCTATTAATTTGCTTTCCTTTGAAAGCATAAACAAATGCACATCTAGAGGAGAGGGTGAATGAGACAGAGGCACCAAAAGAATAATAAAGGAGATATTAGAGGGAAACATAGTAAATAGTGACTGGCCAATAGCAGAGGAATGAAGAAAATGAAAAACAAAAGGAGAAATAGGGAGTTTGGAACCTGTCAGTAGAAAGGAAATAACACATTTAAATAAACAAACAAACAAATGCAAATAAGTCGGGACTTAAAAAATTTAGGTAATTTGTTTTTCCCACTTGGAATGAATGAGCACATTTTTTTGCATTTCTCAGTATTAGCAATCAAGCAACATCATGAAACTATATGTATTTCTAACAGTTATATCATGGACGTACAGACAGTTTTTTTGTTTAAGAAAAGTTCACCATAACTAATTTCTAATTTCAGGAGTTTCTTACATTATTAAATTTTTTTCCCTCCCGACCTACAAGCATATTTAATTTCTATAATCCAGAAAAAGAGATCTGAAAACATTGTATTTTCAACAGTTACAGGACTTGTCTTTAGCAGACTTATTCCCCAAACCCATCAGTTAGTACTGACGCACTTGCTCATCAGTAGATGAAGATCTTGCAGTAGAACTTCTAATAAACGTTTCTCTCAGTTTGGAAAGAAGCTGCTCCATCTCAAGCAGTCTGGCTGTAAGAAGAGCTCTCCACCAGGTATAAATTCTCAGGACAAAGTGAATTAATTTGTACCTGCTTAAGGCTTTGCAGGCTGTACAGGAGCTATATCAGTGCTACTTGCATTTAGCAAATTTACATTGAAAATAGGGAAATTATTTTGAAAGTGCATCACAGTGTGAAGTCCTTTCAACCTCTGTTGAAATATTCTCTATTCTATATTCTCTATTCAGAAATATAAAGTAGAAAAATGTTATGTATTTGTGACAATTGGTAAAGCACAAAACAAGTATTTCTCTAAACGTGACATATGCAGTCATGGTAAAAGGAAAAAAAACACTATATGTGCAGGTACACATATAAATATGCTTTTTAACTTTAAGGACATTAGAAGATATGTTAACAATGAAACTAGAAGACATATGTAATCCTAGAGGAACTAGAAGTTAAAAAAAAAATGCATGGTTATGGCTGCATTCCAAGTTTGAATAGCAATATATTGACCATTCAACTCTGCTGGATTTCAATGATGCAGCACTTGGAGTACTCTGAAATGTCTAACAGGACCTGACACAATCCAACTTGAATCCATCAGGTTAGGTGCCTAAATATATGACAAAGAGGTAATGTTCTTAACTGCAGCTTCTTATCCATGTAAATGAGCTTGTAACAGATTGCAGAAAACTCCTCTCAGATTTTTCCTTTCCTGCAGAGATGTTCATGCATGTCCTAATGAATATGTGCAAATTTTCCTCCTTAATCACTCCACCAAGCAAGAGGATGAGAACATGAGGACAGCCACAGTGATGCCATCTGTTCCCATGTGCCCACCTAGTCTATGACATTGACCAACAGCGGATGCCTAGGAAAACTGGTTAGAACAACTAACCAGTTTTGATTGTTTATCAGCAAGCAGGGATATAGGATCCAGGTTCACCTGCAACCAAAATGTCAGTTTGCATGCATAAATAAATAACATACTTCATCCATAGAACAAAGCCTTCCAAGTCTGTCAGATACTGACTCATGACTAGTACTAGCTGGCATACCTTCTTGGAAATGGGACTTGGCTGGAAAGGAGGGCTAGGATCCCTGACAGGGCAGCATTTGGACCCCACAAAGAGGCTCCAAGTGGAGCCATCATGGTTTCCCTGTTGATTATGGTTTCCTTGCTGATTAAGAGGAAGCCATTAGTTATTGTAAATGCAAAGCTGTGGACAGTATGAAGGATGTCACACCTAGATGTACAAACACACATACATGCACACAAAAAGAAAGAGCTATGAGAGCAGAAAAATGAAATTGAAAATTGCTAGGAGAGTTCATAGTGATATTTCCATACTGATATTTTAAAATTTGGGTGTTCTGTTTCCAGTTTTGTCAAGACTGGAGTAGTAAATGGTGGGGATTAGGAATTTGTTTGTATCTCACTAACACAATAATGAAACTTTTTCTCACCTTTTGAAGGCACAGTACTAAAGTCTTCATATAGCAACCTTATATATATGCCTTGTCGGCCAGGCTTGCCTAGTGAATAAAGTCAGGAGAGATGCATCTTTGCAAAAATCTCTGTAACATTGAAAATCCAGCTTCTTATTAAAAAAAAAAAAAAAAGGTAAACTTTTCTTTTACTAATCCTAATAAATATGTTTTACACTAGCTAAAAGTATACCTTCATTTACTCTTATTTTTGGCCCTCTATTTTTAAATTCCAGTATCTCAAGCTCTTTTTCACCCGTAGTGTCAATTGATGTCAGCTAGAACAGCAGCTGCTCAACAAACAGGCTAACAGACTCTAAGTGAGGATTTAGGTGTCTAATATTGGAAATGTTAAATATAAGACTCTTTTCCATGCCCTTGCTTCCAAATCCTGCATCATATGCAAACTCTCAGCAATTTACAGCTCCCATCCTCATAAACTGGAGCCATTCAGCAGTGGAACTGTAAGCACTACAGAGAATAAATCAAGTCTGCTAAATGTGAAGGGATTTCTGCTTCCACTAAAACAGCTGGGGTTCGGAGAAAGGAGAGTAGGGGCAAGAGAAACCATTCATACATAGATAACATGTTGCATGTCGTATAGTTCGTACAGTTTTGACTCACTGGTGAATCATATATAAGAAAAAAAAAAAAGTAAACACGTATTATATTGAGGAACCTCTGAAATTCCAGATCCATTTTCTGAAGAGATTTCTCTCAGTGTCTTGGATTAGCCCCTGGATTATTAATGTTAGCAAGTCCCAGTGTCCCAGAACAGAGTACTGAAACATGTTGTTACACCAGACCTGAAATCCTTAAAGGCTGTTGCTGGAAAAAGTTTGGAGACTACCAAATTTCTCAAAAAAGGAAAACAACTGAACATGTTGAAATATGTTAACAGAGGACCTGCGATAAAACTTTGAAAAGAAACAGCTTTCTGGAAGGCCTAGATTTGATTGAGCTTTACTGAACTTCACAGATTTTTTTAAGTCAGAGTGCAATAAAATGCTTGTTAAAATACAAATGAATTGATCTAGCAACAGGACAAAGGGTAATGGGATGAAGCTGAAACACAAAATGTTCCATTTCAATATAAGAAAAAACTATTTTACTTTGAGGGTGATGGAACACTAGCACAGGCTGCCCAAGGAGGTTGTGGAGTCTCCTTCCTTGAAGGTCTTCAAGACCTGCCTGGACACATTCCTATGTGACGTGATCTAAGTGGTCCTGCTTCTGCAGAGTGGTTGGACTGGATGATCTCTAATGATTCCTTCCAACCCCTAGCATTCTATGATTCTATGATTTTATACTCATTTCTGTTTTTCCATTAAAGAAGTAGTTCTTCTTTTGAAGTTCAGAAATCTCAGATGTGTAGGTGATTGCCTTCGTTATAGAAACGTACACTAAACAGGCACAACTAATACACGATTGCACCATTTTATTGCATGGATTATAGATCAATTCAGAAATGTATTTTTGTGTTGCTTAGAGTGGTTTTGTCTGGCTTTTAAAAATATTTTTGTAAGTCTCCCTCTGTATCTTCAGTAGAAATCTGAAACGACTTCAGTTCTGAAATACTTTTATACTAACTGAGATATTGCACCATTTACTTAATGTCTAGGTATGTGGCCAACAGCTTGAAATGTAGTTCTTATAATGGGAACCAGTATCCCCTCAGAACAACTGGCAGGTGATCACAGCCTTGTTTCAGAATTTCCAGATATAATTACAGCAAATTTGCTAAGAATGAATACATGTCAGTTTAGTTTAATTCAGACATTTTGAGTCCTTAAATCTTGGAATGCATTTTGCTCAGCGTGCTTCCTCTACCCCATTATCCTGTTTAAACTGTTAAAAACCTTGGCCACTCTCATAGCATAAATCAATGTGCCAAAAGGCTATTCAAATCAACTAAACCTATTGTTGAAATTCTGTGTAACCTTTAGAGTGGTGAAGTCCATTGTTCCTGGATTTTATGAGGAAAAACACACAAATATTAAAAGCTTGTGCTCCCACCGTGTTCCTAGGAGAAGGCAAAAACACTCCATATGCTCTTACATGTAATTTTATTTACTGGAGACAAAATAAATGAGCTTGACCTGGTAATTCCATTGTTTCTATTCAAATTAATCCCTGTGTTTACTGTGATAATCATTCCATCTTCCTATAACAAAAGCTGCACTTCTGCACTTCTGATTTTTTTATTGTGGCTCTTAATCAATTTTTTGTTGAAAATTTTGTCATAACTTTCCCTGATTCTGTCGTGGTATCTATAGGTAGCAACATGATATCTGAGGGTATAACAGACTATACTATCATAAGCCTTTGAAAAACTCAGTCTTAAAAATTTGCTGCTTGACCAATGTACTACTTTGATATGTGCTATGGCAATAAGCTATAAATTGGCTTCTAGCAGATGCTCCTGGAGAAAAAAAGAGTTCTAACTACTGCTGTCTTTACAATGTAAACCATATTTTATTGGGCTTCTCATCAAAGATATTTTTCATGTGTTTTGGATGTATGGCTTTGAATCAGGTATAAGAATATCTAAGTTGAATTCAAATCAGCTATGAATTGAGAATACAAAAATCAATTAAAAAATCAAGAACCATCTTGTTTTGAGACTATTTCCTAGACTATCTAGGTGGGGAAGGCAAAAAGTAGTACAGATGGAGTAAAAGTACCTGATTAAAATGCTTTTCAGGACAAGATTTAATTTTGACTAATTCAAACTTTATACAAAAAAGAAAAATCTTATTTTGGAAGAAATTCAACATGAAATGTCAAATCTCAGTGAAGATGTTTTGGTCTTTGTTGAAAATTCCATGAAGTTTTATTTGCTCTGGAAAAGTAAATTTAACTATTTAAATGTAAATGCTCTCTCTCCTATAGTGCATAAAGTGGGAAACACACTGGGAAATACAGCTTTTTGTGGAAGAGAGAGAACTTTTGTAAACTCAAATTTAAAATAAAGCTTTAGCAATGAAAATGAAATATACTTTTTTTTTTCCCAACTTTTTTTCCCCACGGAAAAAAAAGGAATCACACTAGCTGTCATCTGACACAATAAAATGTGACCCAAGAGTTAGCAGGTTTAAATACTTGGAATGCTTGCTTCCATGACAAGCAAGAATCAGCAATGTTTTATTTTCCCTTTATCTTCAAGTTTTGCCATTGATAGCTCCTCAGCATGTAGTTCTTTTTCACTTTCAAAATATATCCACAAAAAGAAGGTTGACATCCATTTTCATTTTCAAGAAAAAACATTCATAAATTCCACTTGCTTAAATATTTGTTTGTAACAAAGGGAAAGGAACATTTGGAAGCAAAATCTACCTTCATTTCACTCTTTCAAAGAAGTAAATCTCAGTGGAATCTTGAACTGTTTAGGAACACATGGCAGTTTAAACTTGCCACAACTAATTCAGTATTTTGAATGCTGGCAAACAGTTGATTGACAAAGAACTACATAGAAAATATGAATTATTATTTAGTCCTACATAAATAATAAAACACTCAAAGGTAGTACAGATCTTTTTCTGACCATCTCCTTGTTTAACACCATAGAAAAGCTCTAGTTACCTCTCCAACTAGTTTTTCAACATCACCAGATGTACTTTCTGGACTCACTTTGAAGTTTCTCCTGGGCCCTTTGCTCTCTCACTCTCATTTCATACTTCTGGGAAAAAAAAAAAATGACCAGAAGATTGTGTGGAGTAACAGTTTTTCACTGGGAAGAGAATTATTATTTCCAAGACAAAAGGCTGCAGGGGTCTTGGTGATGTTTCACTGCTGAGAGCTGTCAGCACTTCAAAACCAAGAAAGGAAGATGAGTTGAAATTAGATGATTTTAAATTAGCATCATCAAGAAGGATAAGCTAGAGAAGATAATCATGTAGTCTGTTGTCTGAGCACTAGAAGAATGGCAGAGCTGGGACAGGAGATGTGGTGGCTGGGTTTGATTCTGGAAAGGACTGGACTGAGTAGCTCAGACTACAAGTATCAGGAGTCAGTTTCTAAATGAGCAGAATGCTCAAGTAGCAGCAATATCAGCAAAGTGTTGTTTCACACATTGCAGGACACAGAGTGCTCTAAAATAGCCTATTGCTACTATGAACTACAAGAGTTACTTCATTGGAAACTGCAGTATTGAGTTCTTGCCGAGGAATGTGTATATACAGCTTGCGATACTCTACGTTTTGCAGAGGTTATTGAAAGCCGTGTGTCAGGCTTAAGCACTTTACCTTGTGATGCATGCTTATTGTATAAGTAGTTAATGTCATGGACCAAGTCTACATGGGAAGAAGCTGCAAATCACTGCTGTTCAAATCAAGTGTACAATTTAGGGTACATAAATGTCTCTGAAGTTGCACACAACTGATGGAAACTGGTCCCTATGAGTGTTTCTAACTGACCCGGGAGAAGGATTTAAATGCTTGCAGTGCATGAGCCAGACTCCATGGCAGCATGAGATCCAGCATGCATTTTCTTCACTGTATTATTCCCTTTTATGGATAGAAAACTAATCTTGGTAACACAGGTTCTAAAATCAGATTATTAGAGTGCAAATATCCTCAATATGCAGATCAACAAACCAGCCAAAATATAGCCACGTAAGCCAATAGTCGACAACTTCATAGACAGTACTGGATTGCAGAGACTGTATTGGAAATTGTATGAGTGTTCTTGAAAACCGATCAGAGTAGCTAAGCCAGTGATGCAGGAAAATGTACTCAGTTATAACTACAAGGCTCTGAATTGATGGAAAAGAAGTCAAAGATAGGAAAAAACGTACTACTACTAAAAGAAGTTATTTGTTTCCCTTACCACAGGGCACATTTGCTTCACATTATCAATGTCTAATTTTTCAGAGAATGGAATGTTTTGATTTCCAATACTGCAACACCAGGACCATTTAATTTTCCTCTTCACTTTCTATAAACTGTTGCCTGCTACTATTGCACCTATCCTGAGCACCAACAGACCACATAGAGAGAGGAAATTCTGCATCAGTTAGTGTCTGCTGCCTGATCTGAAATTGTCTTGCTTCTTTTTGGAATGCTACTGCAATGCCAAACAGAATTGCCAAACAGCATGGAGTAGTGATACTACAAGAACAAGTTCACAGATGCCTTGCATGCATGTTACTCTGCTTGACAGCAATGGAGTGGATCATCTTCTGGGGATGCTCTGATAAGAGTCCTAACAGAAAAACATTATTCAGAGAAGAAAAATCTTCTCTAAATCACAGCAGGTATATGTGTTTTGAAGAAATATGTAAGTGCAAAAATTGTGTCTAATTTTTACTTGATTAAAGAACAGTAATGTTGAGTTTTTAAACTGCTATATTCAATAGACAGTTTACAGTCCTTTTCTACAGTCCTGTCATGTTTATGCTAGCAATTCTTGTTTCTTTGCATGCACACTAGTGTAATCAAATAATCTGGGGACTTTGAAGTTCTCACTTCAGGTTATTTTCTCAGGAAATCAACTTTTTGTTTCATGTTTAATTCGTTATGCAAAACCAGCGATAATAATAAAACTCTATGTGTCATAAATATGAATTTATGTTTGCAACACTTCACTGAATAAGAGAATATTCAATTTTAGAAACATGAAATTAAGAGTCACAAGTTAATTTTTGAATGCAAATATATGTCATTTCATTCAGTACTGTAACTCTGGTAAGTCTTTAAGCTCTTAAAGAGTATTTTAATCTATAAAGTTAAGACATGTCTAATGAGATTTCAAAAGTCTTCCCAAAATTAAGGATAATGAATGAAGAACAATGCTGCAAGAATAAATTTATAGTTTAAAATTCCTAATAATCAGAAATCTTGTACCAAGAGATTATATAACAAAGACTTACTTCCAGATTTAAAGCTTATGGCACACTGAAAGTTTATGATTGTGTACCTACAGGAAGGCAGGTATGAATCTCTCTACCATATAGACCTTTATCTCTGATAAAAGGAATCTTTCCTCCTTCCCTGTCTACCTTCATTTGATCCCCAAGCAACTAATAGATATTAGTAACTGAACAAATATCTATACATATATATATAAAAGTGTTGTGTTTTGGTCCACTGGGATCCTTTTCAACCACAGAATGGCAGATTTAAGATAATAATAATCTGCTCAAATACTGTGCTCTCCTGCTTACTGAAAAACCACAAAATTTGGTTCAATTAGTGCTATATCAACTGCCAACCTGTGATCGAGACAACGGTTATAATTTGGACAGTCATAAATGCTTCATTCAGTTCTAGAATTCAAAAATTATGAAGAAGACAGGCAGTACACAGAATCTAGTCTAAATAATAAACAATGTAATTTAAGGAAATTAGCCTTTGCATTTCTGTGAAGATAATAACCTGTGTCTCTGTTGTTGCTTTTTAGTCTAAGACAGCTTTAAACTGTCCTAAATCAAAACAGTTATCATGGGATGTCTCCTGCAGCCTGATCCTCAGCCTTGTATACTGGAATAGCTGGGTTTGCCCTGTTTCCAACTGACATACTAAGGATTCTGGTGCAAGGAAATTTAACTGGGTTTTGATTCAGTTAACCAAGAGTTTGTCCCAGCCTAAATAAAACTACTTTGGTGCAATTTTTATTTTACCAAAAATGGAGTTTACCTCAGCTGTCTAAAATGTTAGTTACCTCATATAACCCTGCACATACAAGTTTTGACTATTTTTTTTTTTGTCTATTCATACAATATCAAGACAAATTCTTTTCATTATAAAGTGCAAATGATGAAAAAAATATGAGCAGAATAAAGTAGGCTCGCCAAGAGACATCTTGAGTGTGGCAGCAGTTTAATTTCTATTGGCAAATGTTAAAAAGGCTCCTCTCTGAATTTTCCTTTTGTCTACTAGCCTCACTTCTGCAAGGAAGAGTTTTAATTTTCTTAGACGTGAGAAAAAGCTTTTTGAAATCACCACTATTTCAGATTTTTGTTTTATTTTTTTTTTTCTGCCATGAGTTAACTCCTTAACCAATATCTAATTAATCTAGCTTGCCTGAGTAATGGAAAATATCAGAATGTTGGAAACTGTAAACATGAAGTGTAGCCAGTGACAGATTGTCTCCATGCAGCCATACTTCATTCAGCTACAGCTCAAGTCCCTGTCCTACCACCTGCCTTCCTTCTCACTTCTTAGTCTTAAGCACATGTAGAGATGAAGATTGTGCTCTATCTGCCTCATTCTGCTCTTGGCAAAAACGCTGTGAACCTCTAGCTGGCCTTTGTTGTGCTACAATGTCATTACTGAGCGAACAGCAGGAAAATCACTTCACTGTAGATGAAGGTATAGAGAACACAGACACAGACTGTGCTGAAGTTAGGAGTGGTGTAGTCACTCTAAGCAGGATGGAACAGCCCAGGGAAGGGAGTGGCAGAAGTAAACTATGCTCTCAGCAGCACCACATCTTTCTGACTCTTGATAATCACTGTAATGTTTTAAAGCTACTCTTCACTTCTAAAGTTTAGGGAAGATTTGAGGATTACCTCACAAAAGAATTAGGTGGCAGAACAAAGTGCTGTAACACCTTTCGTGAGACAGATCTATGTGTTTTTCAACAGCACATTCTTCATTGGAAGCTAATTTTCTAAACTTTATGGATATAAAGTTTCTGATTTGTTATGGAATAGTTCAACATTAAAAGTTACTCAATTTTATTTAAAATAAATATTCTGTGGCCTCCAAAAATATTTTTCTGTTTTGCATTTTTTTTTTTTGCTTGACACTTGAAAATATGGGATGGAGAAAAAGCCAAGTAATATATCTGATACTTTTCACCAAGTCATATTTTTAATCTTATTTCCACTTTTGTTTTGTCTCTTCTGTATCATATATCAGCTTCCCATGTCCAGGTGAAAACTTCTACCCCAAATAAACTTACCTCTTCACAGGCTTTTTTAATATCATATTGACAATTAAACCAAACTTTGCATTTTTGTGAAGTTCTGGGTAATTCAATCAAAGTTAATTCCTTCACAGCCATTTTCTACACTGTTTACCAGACTGTACTGATCAAGTTTTATGTTCCTAAGGAGTTGATTTAAAGTTGTCATATCTCTATTATACACATTCTTTTAACTTTGAATCACTCTGGCCTCAGTCTGAGGCAAATAGTCTCTCTGAAAGAAGATTATGAAAAGATGTTACGGGAGATAAAAATTCCTGTCTCTTGTGCCCAGCAAAAAAGAAGAAATCTCTTTTGACTGTCAACCAGGGAAAGGACTCAGACTCCCAGTTTAATCAGAGCATTAACTAGTGCAAAATACGCATTTGGATCATTACTGTTACTGAATATGGGATCATCAGTAATACTGTAACATGTGGCTTTATTTGTATACATTACACTGCTCCTCACAGTGAGTATTCTGATAATAGTTTCTTAAGTTCTCTCATGCTTTACAGTCAGAAATCTCAGCTTTGTTATAGTGTTCTTCACTATCTTTTCACTTAATTTGCAGACCATTTAGTTTGCCCTCCATTGTTACCAGAACAAATATATTTTAAATATATTTTATATATATTATATATATATTAAATGTATTTTTCGCCTGTAATGACCTCAGCACTAGAGTGTACAGAGAAATAAACCCTATCTGATTGACTTTTTAAGTTTTCTGTAATGTCATTTTATCTCCAGAGTTTTCACTGAGATGGTGGTCCCATTCTCTTGAGCACTCTACAAATTCAGAATAAGTTCTTCTTATGCTTATTTTTACTAGATCCTTTAAGGACTAGATGATATGGATTTTTATTTTTTTTTTTCTGAGTGATAATTTCAATATATAGATGCCTGGCTAAATATTTTAAAATCTGATCCTTTCATATTCATTTCAACAAACCACTAAGGTATTTACAGGAATGCAGGAATGCATGACAGACAGTTGTGCACTTGGGTCTTTCCCATGGGCTACAGTTCTTTGCTAAGTGTCCCAATGTGGGTCTCATCCACAAGGAAACAGTCCTTCCGGAATGAACTGCTTCAGCATCAGTCCTCCACAGGGTCCCAAGTGCTGCCAGCAAACCCGGTCTCTCTCCATGGATTGCCAGATCCTGCCAGTAACTTGCTCCNGTGCTGTAACACCTTTCGTGAGACAGATCTATGTGTTTTTCAACAGCACATTCTTCATTGGAAGCTAATTTTCTAAACTTTATGGATATAAAGTTTCTGATTTGTTATGGAATAGTTCAACATTAAAAGTTACTCAATTTTATTTAAAATAAATATTCTGTGGCCTCCAAAAATATTTTTCTGTTTTGCATTTTTTTTTTTTGCTTGACACTTGAAAATATGGGATGGAGAAAAAGCCAAGTAATATATCTGATACTTTTCACCAAGTCATATTTTTAATCTTATTTCCACTTTTGTTTTGTCTCTTCTGTATCATATATCAGCTTCCCATGTCCAGGTGAAAACTTCTACCCCAAATAAACTTACCTCTTCACAGGCTTTTTTAATATCATATTGACAATTAAACCAAACTTTGCATTTTTGTGAAGTTCTGGGTAATTCAATCAAAGTTAATTCCTTCACAGCCATTTTCTACACTGTTTACCAGACTGTACTGATCAAGTTTTATGTTCCTAAGGAGTTGATTTAAAGTTGTCATATCTCTATTATACACATTCTTTTAACTTTGAATCACTCTGGCCTCAGTCTGAGGCAAATAGTCTCTTTGAAAGAAGATTATGAAAAGATGTTACGGGAGATAAAAATTCCTGTCTCTTGTGCCCAGCAAAAAAGAAGAAATCTCTTTTGACTGTCAACCAGGGAAAGGACTCAGACTCCCAGTTTAATCTGAGCATTAACTAGTGCAAAATACGCATTTGGATCATTACTGTTACTGAATATGGGATCATCAGTAATACTGTAACATGTGGCTTTATTTGTATACATTACACTGCTCCTCACAGTGAGTATTCTGATAATAGTTTCTTAAGTTCTCTCATGCTTTACAGTCAGAAATCTCAGCTTTGTTATAGTGTTCTTCACTATCTTTTCACTTAATTTGCAGACCATTTAGTTTGCCCTCCATTGTTACCAGAACAAATATATTTTAAATATATTTTATATATATTATATATATATTAAATGTATTTTTCGCCTGTAATGACCTCAGCACTAGAGTGTACAGAGAAATAAACCCTATCTGATTGACTTTTTAAGTTTTCTGTAATGTCATTTTATCTCCAGAGTTTTCACTGAGATGGTGGTCCCATTCTCTTGAGCACTCTACAAATTCAGAATAAGTTCTTCTTATGCTTATTTTTACTAGATCCTTTAAGGACTAGATGATATGGATTTTTATTTTTTTTTTTCTGAGTGATAATTTCAATATATAGATGCCTGGCTAAATATTTTAAAATCTGATCCTTTCATATTCATTTCAACAAACCACTAAGGTATTTACAGGAATGCAGGAATGCATGACAGACAGTTGTGCACTTGGGTCTTTCCCATGGGCTACAGTTCTTTGCTAAGTGTCCCAATGTGGGTCTCATCCACAAGGAAACAGTCCTTCCGGAATGAACTGCTTCAGCATCAGTCCTCCACAGGGTCCCAAGTGCTGCCAGCAAACCCGGTCTCTCTCCATGGATTGCCAGATCCTGCCAGTAACTTGCTCCAGCATAGGCTTCCCACGGGGTCACAGTCTCCTTCAAGCATCCACCCTCTTTGGGTGGATCTCTTTCAAGAGCTCTTTCTTCTTCTGGCCTGTTGTTTCCTCTGATACTGGCATTGCACTGATCAGTTGATTGGAGGTGGGCGAGAGGTTTAATGTGGAATTCTGAGATATAATTTTCCAGTTTCATTGTTGTTACTAATGTCCTCTGGCCATCTTTTGTGTTCTTACACTCCAGTTCTATCCATTGCTTTGAAGGCATCACGAGATTTTATTGCCACTGCAGACAGACTTGTATATAAATCCTAACTGTACAACAGCTCATATCAACAAATCAAATCAACGGTACATAAGAATAGATTTACATTCAGCTTGGTTTTATAACAATTCCAAATAAATACATATTTATTTACTAAAATTTACTGATATTTGTATAAAAATAAACTATATTTTGAGGCCTCTCAGCTATCTGAACTGATATTGCTGAGTCTCCAGGTCAGCTAGCTTTTGGAGTTTTTTTTTCAGATAATTTATTTCAGTCTTTCTAAATCTGAAGTAACTTTCCTTATTGTCTGTATGATTTCATTTCCAATTGCATTGTAATGAGACAAGTGTTGATATGTAAAGATTTTTAAAAATAGGCCAAATTATGAAACAATTTTTGGTAATGAATGTGAGAAAATATGTAGAATACTAAAATTATGACTACATTAAGTTCTTAAAAATGTCACCTAAGAGGGGATATAGACATCCTCTTGCTTATGACTTCACTTCTTTGCCAGTGTCTGCAGCATTGTAAGCAATGTTAATGAAAGCTTCTAAACAGCACACATTACTATATGTTTGCCCTGCAAATTTACTGAATGGTGAAATGTCTCATTATTATGTCATCTAGGAAAGATGATTTTCATTGTAAGCTGGTGCCATTATCTTCTGCTTTAATCTCCAGTTAATTGTACAGAAAAGTGTTTTTTAAAACTCCAGATTAAATATTTCAAAGGTATCTAACCAACAGTTAAAAATCACTTGAGAATTTGTCAGTGAAGATAAAATCTAGTAAGTGCTGAAATCAAATTAGTAAGAGACGTTTGTTGCTAGCAACACTCTAGAAACCAGTGTCCTGGTTTAGGCCCATCAGGGAACTGACCAAGATTAGCCTCAAGTGCCAAAGACCTGAGAATTGCCAAAGGGCAAGGAGGGCATAATTGCCACTTATGGTCCAGGACAAAACAGACCAGGCTACATAGTCAGCTTGGGGAAGAAAATAATTTAATCCACCACCAAATAAAACACAAAACCCCAAAACATAAAAAACACAAAACCACACAGAGTGGTACAATGATAAAGAGTACAATCAGCCCTTTAAGACCACCTTCTCCCCTCCCCTTCCCTCTTCCCGGGTTCAGAGCCCTGATCCCACTGTCTTTATCTTCTTCCTTCGCTGAATGGCTCAGGGGGGCAGGGAATGGGGGTTTCAGTCAGCATATTCCTGATGGCTTCTGCCATTTTCTCTGCTCAGGGCAGATGAGCTCTGCATCAGTCCTCCCTGCTCCTCTCACACACACGGCAGCCCTGCACGGGCAGTTCCAATGTTCATTCATCCCAAAGGCTGCAGCTCCTCTCTGCCTCTCATGTGGATCTGCTCTGCGGACCACAGGCTCTCCAACACGGCCTGCACCATGGCCATCTCCTCACACAGTCTCCTGCCTGTCCAGGCACGCTCACCTAGAGCTGTTGCTGGCTCTCAGTCCTGCCATTGCCCTCCATGGGCTGCAGGGTCACAGCTGCTTTCACACCACAGGTTGCAGAGGGGTCTCTGGTCTGGTGCTGCTTCTTCCTTCCTCTTTCTCTGACTGTGGAGTCCACGTGGTTGCCTCCATATTGTATCACTCTTACATCTCCTCCCAAGCACTTCAAATTCTAGTCCTTAAATAGTAACATCAGAGGCACCAGATTGGCCCAGCCGCACTGGAGGTGAGCCTGAACCCAAGAGCCAGAGGAGAGTCCAAGAACTCTTTACCAGGTCTGCACTGCAAATCATTCTTCCTGTTACCAAGCAAAAACTACTCCTTGCTAGACCATGACAGCCAGAAAAAAAATCCAGTTCACCTGTACAATAAATATCCCATCAATTTCAATGAGTGTCTATTAAACTACCTTTGAAAGACTATAGCTATACATATTGATCATTTTTCTTCCCAAACTGAAAGCTTAAGTGTACTGGAAAATATTCCATGACATCTACTTTCTTTTATTTGCATGAATTGATTATTTGCTTCCTTTGAAAGACATCAAATACTTTAGTTAAACAATCTGTTATTCAGAAAATTAAAACGGTGATTTCTTTTCAAAACCACAAGTTGGACATACTTGCAGTGCTGTTATTTAAACAATAAAATGTCTATTTCCAAATTAATGGCTGATAGAGTTTTTCACCCCAGCCATGATATGTTATTCTCTTGAAAGGGAGGTTTCCTTCCATTAAATGGGAAAAAAGGATCTCCTTTTGAGAACTGAACCATAGTATTCTGAATGTTTATCATAGACTTTTGAGAAAAGAGACTTTAATAGTCAAGTCAACATTTCATCTTCTACATATAACTGAGATTTTTCTTCACTTGAAACTACTTATGGAACACTTTTCCCACTAGACAGCATATTTAGAGTAAATACAAAAGCAAATATTTTGTACCTAGAGATACTTCAAAGCTATGACCATAAAATGAAAATAAAATTTTCTGATTTCCCAAGAGAAGCACTAGAACATGATATGAAGAGCCTGGACTGATCAGGTGCCAATGGGACAATATGAACCTTTAATATATCCTTTTAACAACTTCTGAAGCATCCACTGAAAAAGACTGCATGTTTATGGAGAAACACCTCTTTTATGTAAATGTTGACATAGCCGTTCTTGTACTGTCAGGGAGATGCTGCATCATTTGTCAGTTGATAGTTCATTGCAGAAAGAAGACAGAACATGTATTTATTTGTTAAGAGGGAGTCTGTTGGGGTGTGCTGGTAGCTAGAGACCTTTTTATGTTAGAGTGAAATATAATAATAAGTGATCACTTATACGGATAAAAAATTACTTTCCAAGAGCCATTTCCCATAGGTGCTGGTACACTTGTTCCCATTTGTACTAAGCAATGTGAACAATAACTTAAACAGATGAGGATTAAAATACATTCTTGGGGTTTTTTTTTTTCTACTATGTCGCTTGATAGAAAAGACATTCACAACCTTCAGAGCTGCTACTCAGAAGCACATAAAGAATGTTACAGCTTGTGTAAATGTCAATTAGAGATAATTACAAACTCAGTGTCCTGTCTTGCCACTAAAACACTTAGACTTTGTTCTGTCTTTACAAAATGGAGATTTGAAGCACAATCCTTATCCCAGTGACACTGTTGTAACTCAGGAGACACTGCACTGAAGCTTGCTGAGTTAAAACCTCGGTGTAAGGCAGGAAGGGACATCAGATGCTTTGTTTTTATGTTGTCTCTGATTTTGGAAATCTTTTAGTATTATATCCTACTTTCGAGAGTATTTAAATGTAACGATAACTAGAGCTAAGATAGTCAGTAGATTTAATGGGATTCTATTGTTCTTCATGTCCAAAACTGAGGGAAAACTAACTGGATATAATTGTGTGGGAAATACTTGTAATTTCCAAGCATAAATTCTCTAAACAAATATCATTACTTCTGTCATCTGAAGTTGTCCTGAGCTTCGGCTCATGCTTGAGCTTTCAGCAGTGTGAAAGTGCATGTGTCCTGTTGTTCTGTGGCATCAGGAACCAGGACTTTTTATAAAAACAGTAATCTTTTATTTATTTTAGGTCCTGTACTTCATTGAAAGATTTCAGAACCTAATTCAGATATCTATGATAAAAAAAATGAAATAAAAATTCAGAAAAGCAACTGAAGAGAGAAAATACTTTTAAAAATTGTCTGTTCAATGTTGTCTCATCATCAATGACTCATGATTTGATTTCTTAATTTGTCTTCTTCCTTCACTTCTTTCTAACTTCTTTAAGTCATCTCTACTTAATATTTTCAGGATACAATATAAATTTCAGTCTCTATTAAAATATGAAAAGTGTCTTTGCCATTAGGTAGGTCTGAACATGGCAAACACATTCAAACACATTTTAAAGCCTCTTAGCTAACATATAATCCTATCTGTATTTGTATATTTTTATTGAAATTACAGGACAAAATGGGGCTTTCTGAAAAAAAACATGCTGAAAAAAAAGCAGATCGGAATACTAAAATTTGATATTAATTATTTTTCAGGTGCTTTTGTTTAATTTTGTATTAGGTTGTAAATAATGTGCTTTAAGTATGCCCAGTCAAATCTAGAACACTTGTGTAAATAGCAACTGACTTGTGTAAAGAGACAACTCTGATATTCATTTTAAACTTAAAACTGAATCTGTTTTTTCAGAGTCATCACTGTTTAAATAATTTTTAAATTTGTTTTGCCTGTACATTATTCCTTCAACAACTGGTTTTGGAAAACAAAATCAAAATACTGAGGTAAAGAATAATCATTTGTAGTTTCCAACCCTCTTATGAACAGAAAGGAGAAATATGGCTGATATTTATATGGAAATTTCTCAAGATTTCAGTATCATGAACAAGTTCTTATGGTAATGATTGCTAACACTTAAAAACCAAAACATAAACAAGCAAAAGAGTTAAGAGTTTGTTCAACAACAAAAAGAAACTACTCATTAGGGAAGCCATTATAAAATGTCTTGTCCAGGATTGTTGCAGTTCACAGCTGCACCCTTGAAAAAGCTAGTTATCTTTAATTCTCTCCCTGCTTTCCTAGCAATACTGTCTGAGGTCTCTGTAAATAGGTAACCCTTCACTGGATGCAAATTAACAGGTTACAGCTAGTGTCAGAGAAGCTCATATAGTTAACTACTGCTTCATAACAAAAGGTTGCTTTTCTAGGTGGTGAAATGAGAGCATCAAAAATTAAATTAAGGGTTTACACAGAATGCAATAGCATAGCTGAGAAGATGAAGAAAATACTGAAAACAACATTAGTTTTGTAGACAATGCAAACACTTATGATTGAAAATAGTTGCCCAAAGTGCTGCAAAACTTTTAATGGATATAAATGTAGTCATCATGTTAAACTAAATGTATTAGAAGTATAGTTTCTAGCTTGAGCAGTTTTGAAAGATCTGTACAGTTTACTAGCTTGGGACTATATGATTTTGTCTCAAACCTTGATACAATTTTATCTGATCTGCTTTCTTCCTTTTTTGGTGATATCCCTGTTGGATATCACCAAAAAAAAAAAAAAAAACCAAACCAAAACAAAACAAATCGGATTAAATGTGTTTACAAAACTGAGAAGTATGATCATATGTGATTTTTCTTAAAGAATAAGCTTGATTAATTCTTGCAGTATCTAGGTATTTCTTTCAAGATCTTCAACAATAAGTTCACAGCACATTTCAATTTGAGCACAAAAATTTGTTCTGAAATTTTGAGAGAAAATGAGTTTCTAAATGGACACTTTTCAGCTTAAAAATCTCAATAACTAAATGGTCTCAGACTGTCCCTTAAGACAGCTGTTTTAAAAGTAGGGATAGTAATAATAATTAATAATAATTAAAAAAAATAATTATTATTTAAAATGTAAGTTTTACAGAGACATGGAAAATGAAACCAAGTAGCTGTATTAATTGAAAATGGAAGTGTGAGCTTTAATTGATGAAAAAGACATTTTTATTCTCATTTTTGGTGATTTTTCACTAAGTGATGTGTATGGAATAATTTTCTTTTATTGTGATAGTTTTGAGATATTCTCAAAACAGGAGCACTACCTCATGGAGATCCTTCTTTCTGAAGCTTGTTTCTACCTATTTGAGTTAGGCTACTTATTCTCTCAGTTGACTGGAGATAAGAAGCCACATAAACCTTTGATGCTAATGTGTTTTCACATTTATTGATTGTGAACTTAGCAGCGATAGACAGTGTTGAATGTAATATAACCTTATCATTGCTCTTCTGCTTATACAAAACTTAAATAGGACTGACATTTCATTTTATTAATAGTCATAGATAATCATGATATATAGGAAAATAGAAAAAAAAAATGTTTTTAACCTAAAGAAGCAATTCTATAGATAGTTTTTCCTGACATGCTGGCAATCTTTTGGAATTATGATCTGAGTAAATACCTTCAAACACTAGTAAAAAACTTTCAAACATATTGACTAAATGAAGTACTTCATTATTTAGTTGAACAAACTTTTTACAACATTAAGTTACTGTGAATGGTTAAAGTCACATTGAATCTGATATGTGTAAGAATGATTACGCAGCATAGTATGAAACAAAGTTGATTTTCGTGGAGACAGAGATCCTCCAGATTGACATAAGTACTTTAAACTTTTCATTTCTTAGAGTGACTTTCAGTGTGTGGAGCCTTCTGAGATTCGTTTCACTTAATACTGCAAGTCCAGTTGGCAAACCAAAAAGGGGTTCATTGAAGGCTTGAAAGAGGTTGGTTCAACCATGCAAATCCTCTGAATTTAAGAAGACTGATCTTAGCAAAACCAATAACCAAGGACATAAGTGAGAGAGATATTAGAAGGGTAAAAATGGATTTTGAATTAAAAATATGAAGAAGTTTTGAAGCAAATACCCAGAAGTCATGAAAATACATTTGGAGGAAGATGACTGCAATAGAACCAACAGGTCTTCTAAATCCTCATAAAGCAGTGAGGGAAGATGAGAATACTGCTGAGGAGTTAAATGACTTTTTGCATTCATTTTCATTCAATAATTTTTTGAAGATTACTATAAAGCCTACTGTTTTCTGATACATAACAATACTACTAAAGGTCTACGTGCTATGAAAAGTTTCCTGTAACTTCATGCATAATAAACAAGATGAAACCTTAAAACTGCAAATTTTTCCCATAAATATTTGTTATGTTATAGAAACAAGAGAAAAAAGTAGTGCCTATTTAAAGAATTTAAACTGGAGCGCATTTTGATTTTGTCTACTTTTGAATGCTTGTCTGAAGTGTACCATTAGAAATACAACAAGTAGTAAGAAATTTCATAATATAAAATTACCACATGGTCATATTTTTAAAAGAACAAAAAAAAATCGTTATAAGTCAGTCACGTGTTAAAATGGTTAATAAAAATAAAACAACACAATTCCTTTAAACTTCTGGAAATATAGATTCCTCAGGAAAGGAAACTAAATCGTTTCCTCTAGGTTATGGGACAAGATAGGGTCAAAAAAGCACCTTACAGAAAAAAAAAAAAAAGTTTAGCATAATATAAGTTACCTTCATTATGGAAAAATGTAAAAAATGATTGACTGAGCATGCTGTATTAGTGACCTGGAAGGGAGGGGAATGGATCTGAAATCTGAAAAGTGCAAGAAAAAAATTCTGTTACTCGGGAATAAGGAGGATGGTGAAGAATTTCAGAGGGTGAAAATAAACTAGAAGAATGAGTAGCATGACATCAAAATTTATCAATGCTGATCATGCTGGAGGGAATTACCTGAAAAATGGAGTACACAATGCAGCATTCTAAACTGACCATATTTGAATTAAAAAATGGAACAATAATCATTCTACAGGTTTCTTAGCAGAGGTCATTGTTAATGTGCTACTGCAAACATATGAAGTAATATGTTGCATTGCAATATCTTACAACAACTTGAATGATAATGGACTGGACAATATAACACTTTTATTTAAATCATTAGGCTTTCCTATGATACTATCCGTAGCAAAAGTATACTTCAAAAGAGGATGTGACGAGCATGATGAAAGTAAAGTAAAAAATCAGTTAGAAAGACTGGAAAAGTTACATTCCAAAGAAGATAACAGAAAGAATTCATATAAAATAACAAATGGGTTTAGATGTGTATGCCGTGAAATAGTAACATTAAATTGAAAACCTATGAGGTTTATGATATAATCCAACAATAAAAATGCAATTAGTTTCTAAGTGAAAGAATCTGAATTGGAAAAAGTAAACACTTTTTCATACACTGTGAGCAAAACCATAAAATGCTTTTCCAATAAAAAAACAAAAACTCAACAACAACAAAAAATACAGGAAATGTGTGCTACTCAGGACTACTTAATGCTGTTAGCAATCTTTAAAGGGATATTTGTTCTTTCCTCCATGTTTTAACTCAGACTTTAATTATTAGAGAACAAAGAGAATAGCAAGCTTCTTCAGATTATTCTGCCTCAGAGGTATTTTAAATTTTTCTTAAGTATCTTGAGGCAGCCATTTTCAGAGATGTATATGACCTTTCATGATCATTCCTGTGTTCTGGTGTCTCATTGTAGCATATAAATAAAAATTGATGGACAGGAAAATCGGAAAGAGCAAATAGAAAATACAGTAGAAATGCATTTATAGTGAACAGCAGTATCAATAAATTTACTACAGGAAAGCTTGTTCCTCTTTTAAAGAGCACCATGAAAGTTAGTATCTTTCATCATGAAGAACAGTGGACTTGAACTATGACAAATTAAGTATGAGAATAGAGTTAAAACTTAAAATGTTCACAAGGAATAAATAAATTTCATTTAACTGATATTTAATTGTGAAACACTGTTTTTGTTACATTTTTGTGGATGTTAATGTTATTGTTTTTACTATTGAAATGCACACATATTCAAAGCTAAACTTTAATATATGTTGTGGTTTTGTCCAGCCAGCAATGAAGCTCCAAAACAGTCTCTTGCTCAGTACCCCCCATCAACCCCCATCCTCGTTAGGATGGCAGAGGCCCCAGCAACATGGGAGGAAAAAGATAAGGAAGGTTGTTGTGAATTGAGATATGGTCAGGGAGGACTCACTGCCGATTACAGTTATGGGCAAATCAGACTCCATTGCTCAACTTAGAGAGGAAAGTAGGAAAGTTTATTCTACTACCTACAAGAAACAGAACAGAACAAAAAGAAAAAACAAACAAACAAAAAACAACACAGCAGGATGATGAGAAAAATCTAACCAGCACTTTAGGATCATCCTCCTCATCCCTTCTTTTTTCCTACACTTAGCACAACACTCCCAATATCTCTACCTCTTCCTCCCTTAACGGCTCTGGGGGGGCAGGGGCAGGGAATGGAGGATATGGTCAGTCTCTCACAGATGGCCTCTACCGCTTCTCGCTTCTCACAGGAGGACAACTCGTTGCATTTTCCCCCTGTGGGTCCCTCCCACTGGACACAGTCCTTAATGAACTTCTCTGGTGTGGATTTTTCCCAGCAGCTATGGCTTCTGCCAATACAGGGACACAGTCTGTCCCATGGGACACAGCCTTTTCTGGGCATAGTTTTAGTAAACTTCTTTTGCGTGGGATCTTCCCAACAACTACAGCTTCTGTGACTATGAAGTCCCTTACTTCCCTCACAAACTCCTCTGAGTCACTCCCCCTGATGTGGGGTCTTTAATGAAATGCAAACAAATCTCTGCTTCACCAGTCCTCTTCCCAGGATGCTGGGGAGTCTCTGCTCCAGCACACCTCCTCCTCTTCTCTCACTGACCTTGGGGTTCACATGATTGCTTCTCTCTCTCTTCTAACTACTTGCACCACCAGCTGGAAAAGGAGAAGGATGGAACAAGAAGGAACAGGACGAACCTTTCTCTTTCAGCTTCTTCTTAAAAAGTCATCATGGAGGCACCTAATTGGCTCAGCCCCAGAAGTGTGTCTGGCTCAGAGCTGAGGAGAGTTTTGAGCCCTTCCCCATTACCAGATATTGCTTCATGTCAAACCATGACAATGTATTAAGTCCTAATCCAAATCTACTGAACTGAAACTTCACTGTTAATACTCCCATTGTATAAGCAAAATAGTCTTTGCATTCAAGAGCATATGACTATATCCACCAACAGCAACTTTTCTTTCTAGATGAGAGCTTTGAAAGTACAAACACTTGCTTCCCCAACCTGACATATTTTGTTTAGTTAATATCTAAAAAGTCAATCTGAAATACAAGCTTTTTCAAAAATTAGGCCTGTATGGCACTCCTAGTTTGTGAACTATACCAATTTTATTATTAGTTTTTCACTGTTATGAAGACCCTTACATCTTCTTTAAGATCAGTTCACTCACATTTCCACTGATTGTTAAGAAGTCCACACACCCAAAAAAACCCTCTGCATATCTGAGTTTTAAGGCTTAACTGTAAGTATGTAGTGGCTTTTTTCAACAAAATACTGAGCGGAACTCATGTAAATGCTTTTTTTTGGGGGGTTGTTAATCTAAATTCACTTAATAAATAAGGTCAATCTTACTGAGGTTAATAGTGAGGGGTACAGTTTGTACGTCTAAAGTATGTACACTGTATGTGTTTAAACAAATTATATGTGATGAAAAAGGGAATATAAATCTGATCAAGAGTTTATTGCAGACATTTATTTTTGGGACAGAAAGCACAACAAAATCTCTAAATATTTAAGCAAATATGTTGCTCATCACTTATGAAATTCCTCAAGTGTGGAGGGCAAGGAAGATTTTTTTTTTTATCGGAGTCTACAAATCATATTTAGTGGTGTGCAGTTAATCTATGGAGTGTCACCTAAAGAACTGGACTCAGAAGAGATTAAAAGTATAAACTCAAGGGTTGTCTCTAATTATAATTTTCAAGTTATCAGTAAAAACTTTAATTTACAGAACATTACTGAATATTCTCCACTGTCACAGAAATACATGCTCATACCAGTCAGACCTCTGTTTTGTTGTTGAGAGGACTATGAATAGTTAAGTATTTTCTGTGATTTATCTAATGTCCTTTTACCATATAAAATGAAATCCAATTCATTGTGTATGTGCTCGTAAGGGAAAGAGATGCAGATGATTTGGTACTAAGCCTTTTTTCTTCATTTCATATTGCTAAAGCTGTCTCTAGAGAAATAAAGAGGCTTTTTGTCTTATTTCTTATAATGGGAATCTAATGAGAACTTTAATTAGTATCATGAATTTTTCCCTTACTGTCTAGATTTTAAAGTAATCATTCAGTATTTCTCAGTCATGATTTTCTATTGTGTCTCTGTCATGTTATTTGTTTAAAATAATTTACACATTACTGACTTATTTTAGATTTTGTTTAACGCATTTTATTGCCATAATAACCAGAAACAAAATAACCAAGAACCATCAGATGCTTGTTAGTAGCTAAATCAGTCAAACACTAAGTGGAATATTTTCTCAGTTACAACTGTGTATAAGGATGTTACTAGAGAGCTCTTGTCTCTATTTAACCTATACCTGAAACAGCAATTGCAAGACAGTCTATTCCCTTTAGTTAATCCTTTTTTCTTCTAAAAGAATCACTCTTTTTCCCTGCATTTTTTTTCTACAGAACATTGTGTTTATGTCGACATTACAATAAAACCTTTTCACCAGAAAGCATAAGGTACTGATCTTTCTGATACAGACCACACTCAAGGTAATGTTTTGACATTTATAAAAATTCATATTTGATGGCATGAAGATAGAGCTCACTTTTCTGACAGTTTGGAATATCACTACATTTATAGTGGGAGATATGAACCACACCCTGTATTACCAAATTTTGGGCTGTGAATTTCATGGTACTTTTGCAAATATTGTGCACATCAAAGACCTTTTATTATTTTTTAAAATTATTTATTATTTTGCTTGTTCGCTTGTGTCTTTTATTATTATTATCTCCCTGGCACAGTACCTCACTAAGTAAGAAACTTCAGTTTGGAAACTCCCTACAAAACTGTGAGTGTTAATGAGTAAGATTCAAATAAACCATGACCCTGATCATGGTTCCTATCTCTGATATTGGCTTTCTGAAAGATCTTAATTCATGTCCTCTACTTCCATAGCTGTAAAATGAGGACAAACGTATTGATTCCTTATGCTGAGCACTTGAAATTGACCTAAGACAAACCACCATTCAAAATTATGATGAAGTTAATTCTATATGAAGACTGCCAGCAGATTGGGGATCGTGTATCTGACAAATAGGATCTTTTTGTTGTTACTTTTCTGGAATAAAAGTTTCATAGTCAAAACAAAATGAGAAATCATCTGTAAAAAACAGTACAGGGATGCAGATTTTCCAGTGTTTTATTGCCGTTTAAGAAACACTGTGTACTATTTTCCACAGGGAGGCTAACAAATAAAAAAAATAAACTGAAGTTGGTAATTAGAGACATTTAGCTGAAACTTTTTCAGCTTGTTAACCATTTAATTTTGTGTATAGACTGAGAAATCATTTACACTGTTATTATCCTGAGTATAAAATATAAAAACTTCTGGAAAGGAGGCTGTACAACTGTCTTTAAAAGATTTGCCATTCCTGTGATTTCCTGAAATTGCCTAATTAAACCTGTAGTTCGACTTCCTAATAAGACTGCCATTTGGTGAGACCAATTGCACAGGTGATTTAAAAAAAAGCTGTTCCTCACCATTCACTAGAGAAAAAAAAGCTCCTGTTTCTGTTGCAAAAATTGGACCGATTCTTCTGTAAAGGGTTTTCTGGTAAAACTCTACTTAATGGAAGAGTAGAGAGGATCAAATCAACTGGCATCCTCTAGCAAGGAGGACTTGAATTTATCAGATGATGCTGCCAATCTCACTGCTGCTTTGGCCTCTCGAGATGTAATTTGCCTTCTTAAAATGCAACAGACTGACCTAAATTGAGCATCACTGGGCTGGGGTTGTTATCTTCACATCAAGGTGGGAGTGTAACTTGTCAGTCTAACTATGCACAAGTCGATATAGACCACTTAGTCACAAAACAGCCAGGAGACCAAATTCAGTTTTAAAGGATATTAAAACCTTCAAATCAAAGTCAAAATACTGAAGTTTGAATAGATGTTTAAACAGAATAAATAGGGGTTTGAATTTAAGTTACAACTTAAGCTATTTCAAGTAGACACATGTTTTAAGAGTGTAAGAAAGGTAGTACAAAGACTGGGATTTCTTCTTTTCCTAAAAGATATTTATCATTTCTCATTTGTACTGCAGAAAGGAGCAAGTTTGTTGTTAAATGTGAGCATTTCTCACCACTACTCTGCAATTCCCCAAGCCACACAGTAAATCAGTATTTCAGATAGAAATAGCTCCTGTGTCTGCTGATGCAGAGTCCAGTGTCCTATCCTAAAGCCCTGATAAACTTCTGTTAATAAGATGTCTACAGCAGTTTACTCCTTCAGGTCAGTAGTTTGAGCCAAGTCTACGCTACTAAGACTCTCAAGTTACAAAATCTGGCTCTGCATGGGTCAGTTCTATCCAGGTGTAACTTTAGTTCCTCAGCAGAGTAAATGGAAGAAAAATTGCATGAGCTTCCATTTCCAAAATATACTAGACTGATCTTACTTTGTAGTGATTACTATTGTAGTTAACGCTAACTCTTTTAAAAATGTCAGCAAAAAGGAAAAATAGTTCAGAAATCCACAGCTGTTTTGAGAAGACAAATATTGACAAAATACATTTGTCTTAGTGAAACTGTGTTTTTTCACTGTCTGCCTTCCTCACTGCACAGAGCTCTTCTTAGTTGAGGCTGTCATGGAGCCATCTTCAGTTAGAACACATTTCCCTTTAAAATTGAAAGATAAACATTGCTAAAAGCTTTCCTTCAGGTGTTTCACTCTGCTGTTTAGACACAACAGCTCACTAACAATTTATTTCTGTGAGACTACACTCATGGCCATAGAAAATTCTCACCAGAAACTGCAATTTGCAGTTTCAGAAGAGTGTAATAGGTGCAGTTTTGGTGGTCAGGTAAGAATGTACTTGCACTTGATAGTCACACCTAAATCCTACTAGCCATCAGGACAAACTTAAAAGCAGTTGTGACACAAGGAGTAAGAAACTTCAGAACATCGTACATATAGACACGGACAAGACCACTTTCCTGGTAGTTTGCAATAACATCTCCTGATGAATTTTCTGTTTTGTTAATTAAAAGTTTCAGTGTGCATAGACCTCAAACTCTCCTTGAAAGGAGAATATTACACTGAATGTACTTTGCAGTCTGAATGTAATTTTATTTTTCCTCTTTATAATCAGAATTTTTTTTTCCTCTTGTTTGTAATTCTTATTAAACAGCTATATTTATACAATCACCCTATACACATGCATTCTTAGTGTCTCTGTAATTCTGCTTGGAAGGTTTTCCTCAATTTATGTGCAGCATATCATATCTTTCTGTTAACAAATGGTCCATAACAGTGTAAATGCAATTCGCAGACCTCAGAAGTTGTTGCATGGACTCTCATTGATTTCAGAGAATTTAATGTGGATTAGGCCCTCAGAGAAGTTGATCCTTCTTTCAGAAATCAGCAAGAGTGATGTACGACATGGTCCAGCCAACAAGCGTATTATTTTGCTGCTCTGCAGCCCAATGCCTTTGTAGACAAAAATGGATGATTTTTTTTTTTCCTTTTTATACTGCATTACAATCTCATTTCTTATCTGTGATCCATCTGATCTCTAAATCCAATATGCTTGCCTAGTAGTAATCTCTTTTCCATTGACTACATCTATGTTTGGATGATCTTCCCATGGGTGAATTATACTGAATTTGTCCAAGCTAAATTTTATTTTTCCTTTTTTTTCTCTAAATCTTTTTTGGCATTTATCTTCTTTCATTGCTGCTCACAGCCTTTTACAATGATCAGGAGGACAATATTGTGGTGTTGCTTTACAGAGTATTCAACTAAAATCACAACCAATTATACAAGAAAGTATTTTAATTTATTAGCCTTTAGGAGCAGTTTTGGGGCTTTTGTATGCTTTATGATGTTTCATAATTCACTGACTTTTAACATTTCCCTCCTGAAGGAATCTAGTAGACTCAATAGGAAGCTTTAATTGGAGAAGAATCTGCAGAGCTAGAAAAGCTGGTTCTAATAGGAGTCAGATTTTACAATGAGGAGGTTGAAATGTTTCAGGAAGCAAGCTGCTCATTACCAGAAAAATGTCCAAATCCTAAAGGGTATGTATTTCACCAAGAAATGAATGTTGCCAGAGAAGAAAACTGGTAATTTATTAGCTACTAATTGCAAATTAACAGCTAATAGTAGTTTTCCTTTCAAAGAAGTAGTGGGAACATAGAAAAATATATTTACTTTCCTTACTGTTACTAAACTGAAAACTTTTAAGACTGTCAATAAAATTATTATCATTCAAAAAGGTTAAATTAATAATTTTCAAATGCTTAATTTTATGCACTTTTATACGTATCTGTAACTTCAAAAACATTGAGTAAGGCCACTGACTTCCCTGCCACTAGTGGTGTTTTCTGAGGTTAAGAAACATTTTTCCACAAATGTCAGGCTCAGACTTGTTTTTGGATACCTGAGGTTTCTGCTTGGATGGATGAAGCCTGAATCTTATTTCACTTATTTTTTATACTTTAAACGTAACTTATCACATAGTATAAATATTCATTACCATGAAAAGAACATATGCTGTATTGATTGCAGAGTAAATAAAATATCTTCAGAACATCCACTTAAAGAAAAGTACTGGAGTCCTCAACAGAGAGGAAGAACATTTTACTGAGGTGAGGGCATAAGCACCCAGAAAGTATTTCTCAGAAACTAAGAAGAACAGAAACAGGGGAACCTCTGCACCAAAAAAATTGGAAGCAGACAAAAAGATTACAAGGCCACTATTAATGGCAGTTATGTAAAGATTGGCATTAAAAGGCTCAGAATCAAAGAGTTCTGTTGACTCCATAAGGGCATACAAGGAAGAATCAACTGTAGTAACTCTTGGTGATTTATTACGTTGCCTTACCTATGTTTCCATATGGTCTGTCATCTCTCAGAATGTATCAGTGAATAGCTCAGAGACCATACTTATTAAAGACAAGCAACAAATCCAAACAAATAAGCCACTCCACTCAAAACTCAACCTCATCACCCCCCTAGAAAAGCCAAAACAGCAACAACAAGAGCATTTTTTAGGAAATGGATTAACCTGAGTTTACAAGACAAAAATTAGATTTGTAACCACCAAGGAGATGATAGGAGGCCATTTCAGGTACATATCTTCTAGGATTTTCCCTGAGGCAAAACCTTCTCTTCCCCTGCATGATCCCATGGCTGGAACTTTTGAAGTATTTGGATCATCCTACTCTACCTTACACCATAATTTCTATGTATGTCCCAGCAAGTCTGCAGAAGACCAAGATGAGGGATTCTGGCAAATGTGTTTTCTTCTCAATATCAACAGCCAGTTCAAATTGATGGTTGTGCCAAAACCTAATATATGACTGTTCTTATGTAATAATAAAGAATATTTTTTTTCTGGATAGTTTAGTAATTCCTCTACAAAGATACTCTTCTTCTTCTTGTCTATGGACAAGAAGGTAAATTCTTGCTGGAGTTTTGGAGGGCACTTTATCCATTGTGTGTATTTTGTTATATTTCATTTCTACTTTGAAGTGAAAGCAAAATTTAACTAGACAAATGGACTGGCCACACTCAGAAATGTTCAGCATTTATCTTTAACATTTATTCTCAGGGCTGAGTAAATTTAATTATTATTAGAACAGATATTCCAGGTAGATTTTTGTAATGCTTACATATGATGGCTTTTTTTTTTTTTTTTTTCAACTGTGTGGAAGGTCTGTTCTTTCGTTTACATTTCTCTTCTCTCAGGGTAACAAGACCTAAAATTCTCTGTTTCAAAAGTTATAAATCAGTAACACCTTGTGAATGTATTTGTACTGCTATAAAGTTTTGTGCGCATAAGTTCAATTTAAAAATTTTTAAAGAAAATTGTTAATCTTATTTGGAATGAAGGTATATTCTCATTGTCAGCATTTTTTTAATGATTATCAAGCCCCAGATATGAGTGTCTTTCAAGATCCACCCAAAGCTAAAGTTTTCCACTCTCTGTAATGGAAACAAGAAAATAGGAATAATTGTTGCTGGTTTCCATTTAAGGAGGACTCTTTAAAATACATGTAAAATAATTCTTGCCGTTTTCTCTAGACTCTCTGAAATCTTTTACTTCCCATCATGGTATTCTTCTTCTTCACTGAGCAACAACAAGCTTTTTCTCAATGCTTCATTGTATTATAAGTTGCTGTTGGCTCTCTTTACGTGCTTTTCTCATTGTTATAATGTGCATAAGCTGCTTTCTGCAGAACAGTTGGTACAAAAGGAAACAACAGATCTGGAAAGACAGTTAATTGTGCCCTGAATAGATCAATTAATTCTGACTCAATAGCAAAAGATCTGGTGACGTTTGCACTTTAAATAGGTGATTTGCAAGATGTTTATTGTGTAAGTATATATCTAGGCAATCTCGGCCTTTTTATATATGAAAAATCTTTGATTTTCCTGTATCGCAAGAAAATGGGAGCAGATAAAAATATTCAAATAGTAATATGATAATATGATAACTGTATATGATGGACCAATAGAAAACATTAACTTTAAATTAAATTAAAGATATTTACCTTTACTCCTTGGACTATTATAAAATAGCTACAGAAATCAGATTGTTGTTTCTTTAGCCCTTCATTGCTAAAACCTGTTGGAGATGTGGCATTCACACAAATCATAGCTGATACATGTACCAGGACCAGTTCTTCTGAAAATGAAGTGAATGTACTGGGAATCAGGATCTTTGTAAATTACCTAGATTCATGGCAGTAACTATAGTAATTGAACTATTTTTGACTGCAAAAGCATTGACTTTAGCTATTCAGTAAAACTGAGAACGAACCAGAATCGGGAAAAAAAATGGTGAAAAAACTTTCGAAATACTGATATTGAAATTAGAGTTCTTCATGGAAAGTCAGATATATGATGAACTGAACAAAAAAAAACTGTCTTGCATAGAGCCTTATAGATCAGCACTGAGAAAAACTGACATGTCAAATTTCTACAACAAAAAGAAAAGGTTTGTGATTATAGAAATGAATTATATAACAACTACAGTTAGTACTTGGAAAAACTACAGTGGTTAAACATAAAGAGCCTAAAAATAACTAAGTTATTGGTTCAGCCAGATAAAGCATTCAGAGAAAATGAAAAGCACTAGGAGGGTGTAAAAGCAGTGACAGCTTTTCTTCTGCTTGTAGATTTATTTGTATGTATGTATTATTTGTGAGTCGTTAATAGTACCTCCAACTGAATTTTTGTTGAAAAATATTTAGACTCTCACTGTATATAAAATACCCTACAGAAAATGGCATTAAACTCATTAAACTCATATTTGAACACAGAAAAACATGCTTGGAGTTGCTTGGAGAAAGTGAACATAACGTCTATTTCTTTGTTTCCTTTAACACAGAGAAACTGTGATTTGCAGATCATCTTCTATAAAGGCCTACAGTCTTACTTGTTAAGCAGAAGATACAACTTTTCTTCCTCTGGGACAATATCCATATGATATGATCCCCTATGGGATCCTAGGACACATAGGACACATCCAGTGTGGGGTCCTTCCCAGGCTGCAGCTGGATGCCTGCTCTACTGCGGCCTCCATGGCTGCAGGGGCACAGCTGCTGCCTCTCCATGAGCTGCAGAGGGATCTCTGATTTGATGTCTGAAGCACCTCTTTCCTCTCCTTCTACAGAGCTATTTCTCCCATATAGAGAATTCCTCTCTCACTGGTGCTGCACAGTGGTTTTTACTCTTTCTGAAATATGTTACCACAAGAGGTATTACTAACATTACTTGCTGGCTCAGTTTGGTCAGTGGCAGGAGAGGAGAGGAGAGGAGAGGAGAGGAGAGGAGAGGAGAGGAGAGGAGAGGAGAGGAGAGGAGAGGAGAGGAGAGGAGAGGAGAGGAGAGGAGAGGAGAGGAGAGGAGAGGAGAGGAGAGGAGAGGAGAGGAGAGGAGAGGAGAGGAGAGGAGAGGAGAGGAGAGGAGAGGAGAGGAGAGGAGAGGAGAGGAGAGGAGAGGAGAGGGAAAGGGAAAGGGAAAGGGAAGGGAAGGGAAGGAAAGGAAAGGAAAGGGTTGCTCTACTTTAAACATATTAGAGGAAATAATGACATAATTTAAATCCTAGATAGACAGGTTTTAATCTATCTGTTTCCCTTTAAACAGCTATCATAATCACAAGTTGCACCCAAACAGTAAAGGTTACACATAGTTATGAAACAGATACTTGATTTTCATGGTGTACTTCATCGTCACCTCATTACTAACAGAACTTTACTTTTGTCTTTAATTATCCATTTAAATGAATGAAAACTTAGAAAGTGTTAAAATAGAAAGATTCACTGTATTGAGGAACACAAAGGGGAATTGTTTACTGTTTCCAGTATTTGTTTTCATTTGTATTTCTTTGCTTTGTACTGCTTTACAATGTTTCTTTGTTTTTAATAATTTTCTCATTATAAATTGGTATTTTCATCTTCACCAGTCTTTTCCAGAAAAGGAAGATACAACATTGCACCTGGGATACTACACACCCAGAGTATGGTTTTCAGAATGTTTTTTTTAAGTAATAATTTGCTTTAGTTGCATCAAATATTATATAAAACATATGAAAAACCCAAGTCTCACTCTGCAGAAGATACACTGTCTGCCTTGTCCATGGAGATGATGGAATACGTTTCAGAATATTTGGGTTGTCAAGTGACTAGACAATACCTAAGAGAGTCCTTGGTTGCCATGGCATGCATTTATAATGGAGCTGATTTCAACCTAGGGCTTTCACCTCAAAACCATGATTATGTGTGAACAAGTCTATTTACTAATATAATGGGAAAAAGGTATCTTTGGCTAACTCTGTTTGGCTAAATCTGTTGTTTGCAAGCTATCCAAATTCTCTTATTGACCAATTTATTGTCTGTATTTTCTTTGGCTCTAAATTTAAATCACCAGAAGTTAGCTGATGCTGAAAGAAACATCTTCTGTTTGAAAGACTCTGTCCTCCATTCTTAATGTAAATTACCACTCTAGTCCAAGAAAGGCTGATTTACTTGTCATTGTTTCTATAGTAGATGCTGCAGCACCTGTAATGCACTTGTTTTTCCACTGCAAATTGTAGTGTTTCATTTGTCCTCCCCAGATGATCACAACTACTGTGGCATATATACTGCCAACTATTTTTTATTTCAAATCATCTTAAGCTGAATGACACTGTACTCCAAGGACATGGGAAACAAACGCATCTTCTGAGCTGGTGTAAAAACAAACCAATGGGAAAAAACAAAACAAAACTAAACTAAAACAACAAACACCATTAATATTCCAATACTTAAAGCTCAGATTTTCCTTCTTGTGTGAGAAGCAAGCAGGTGGAGATATTGTATAAATTTTCTTATTAATATAGTTTGAACTTGAGCAAGGTCACCTAATACACATTTAACATCAGTCAGAAACAAAGTTATTGCTAGTTCAAACTCTTTTACTATGGCAATACAGCAAGATAAAGATGAAAAGAATTCACTATCTTCCACTGTTGCTCTACAAGTCTGTATGCAGTTTTCTTTTAAACATTTTCAGTTAAGGCATCTTGACAGGTATTTGAAAACTCGGTGCCAAAAAAATCAGTAAGTGAGATTTTTAAAGATTAGCGTTGATGAAGAAAAAGTCTTGCTCTCCTATTCATTAATATTTTCATATTTAGCATGTTGGCTACAGTAACTGTTAATTTGTTCCTTGGCATGTTACACCAAGATGAACCCGATTAATTAAAACAGGAAGCATCATCCCTGAAGCATCATGACTGGTGCATTTGTGTTGATGCCTTGGGTTCAGCATGTAATCAGGCTCCTAGCTGAAGGCAAAGGGATACTGCATGCTTTCCTATCTCTGGCATGGAACAGAATTAAGCATTAACTCTGTAGCAGACCCCTGCTTATCAGCAACCTTGCTATTACTACACCGACCCTGATGTGCATAAGCAATATTTTCATCCACTTCCCAAGAGATTTATCTAGCTGTTGAAGTAGAAAATGAATATTTTACAGTTCACTTGTCTGATCAATTACCTACAAGCTGCTGCAGTATTTTATAGCCACTGGGAGAGCTGTGTAGGTGATGATAGTGAAGTCTGGAGGGAATCTGTTGGCCAGCTACAGAGAGGGGACAAAAACTGTGAATGAGCCACCAGTAACAGTCCTTTTGTTCATAAGGGTCTATCCAGAAATTACAATGTAACCAATTAAAGTACATAAGTGATAATCAGCAGAATGTGAATTCCAGGGGTAAAGAAATTTGATTGCTTGATTGGAGGATAATGAAGTGCAGAGAGGATTCAAAAAACAGCCCCTTCTCAGTGAAACACTTCCCTCAATATTTATTTGCCATTTTTCTTTTATAGATAATTGGATGAAACTGAAGCTAAATTGTGGACACTTTCTAGACAAGGCACTAGTGATCATAATAGAGAAAGTTTCAACAACCTAAGGTCCCAGAGGTTTATTTTAATAGAAAAAGTATGTGTTGTTAATTAATTTTAAGAATGTTACACACGACATCTTGAATAAGTTCGTGAAATCTCTCTTAATTGATTGCACGAGTTATGTTTTCTCTGTTAAAACCTGTAAGGAATATTTTTCTGTTACTTACAGAATTAACAATGACAAATTCAAATTCTTATTTAAAGATGGTGAAAGCATAAAGAAGCAAAAGGTAGTTTGTGTGTGCCTGTTTAAAATTCCTTCAGTTTAGTTCAAGAGCTTTAAATATATCTTCCTTCTTTAATTTAAAGACAATCCTGTAAGAGAGATAAGTTTGCACTTTTAAGGAGAAAATAAAATCTGATTTATTTAATGGTAACAACAAATATCACTTAGATTAAAATGAGTTCCAGGCCTTCAAATCTGAAGCAGAAATAAATCTGGGTTCAGCTAAAATTCAGATATAACATTGAATGGCTGGCATTTCTTCACTTATTCTACAATGCCAACAAGAAATAAACACTGCAAATATATATTGCTGCCTGAATAAAAATGTTAACCTCATAATACACACTTGATTAACTGCAGCTACTTTTAGGTTGTACTGTTCTCTTATGTTTTAGGAGACTATGTCTTCCCTGTTTAAAGACTTATTAAGGCTCTTATTTATTGTACTTGTATCAGTGTTTATTAAATATGGAAAAACAGACTGAGGAACTAATTTCATTTTTTTCAATAAGTTCATTTTTAACTAGCCTGTGAACTAGAAATATTTAAAATGCAGAAAAAGTAATCACATTTTAAACGTATTAAATAATGTGTGAAGAGATCCATTTGTTAATACTGTCTTTCACTGGGTTTTCTTCTGAAAAATTTGCTTGCATTACTTCAATGACACAGATATAATCTGAAGGGAAGAAAAAATCATCTTCTACTTCTATTATATGTCCATTATTAAAATGCCTTGAATCCATTCTACCAAACCTCCAAAGCCTCATGCTTCAAAGATATAATAATATGTTGGCCCAAGTAATAATCCACCACCATGATAATCCACCACTGCAGTTTAAAATCTCTTTCAAAGGCACATTACCTCTGTTTCTGAAGCAAAATATCTAAGACGGGACTGGATATTATTCATGCACTACCTATGTTTTCTAGTAGAACAACTGATCTCTTAATATTTTATTTGCATTAGGCATTTTACTATATCTAACACCAATAATGAACCAAGAGTAGCAATTATTTAAATAATTGTTGAAAATTTTTGATACTCAATTTTAATATTACTTGTATCATTAATTGCATTGTTGATATAACCACTGTCTAGATAGAGTCTTAAAAGAGTCAACAGAAATGCAGTTGCCTTGACAAATTTATAGTGCTACTTAACTGATTTCACATTAAATTTTTATTCCACAGCTCTGTTTTGTGACTTGTCTTTGTTAGAAGAGTGTGACATCATATAAATTAACTAACTTCACTATGGGATTTAGTCTACCTAAATTCTCCTTTGGCTACAAGATTGACATCAAAACTCAGTGATGTCACAGATGGCTTTTCCAGTCTGTCTTTCCAGACAACTGAGTTTAATAAATTCATTGGATTTCAGTAATATCTTAAAAATTCTCTTTCTCCTTTAAATATGTTTTCCTGTGCCTGCTTTGATAATGTGAATTTTAGGCAGCTATACTTATGCCTCCAGCCCAAAGTTTCCCATATTTGTGGAAAAATCTACCTAAAGGGCTTGAAAGAGCTAGTCATGGTTACTGGTAAACTGCTCTCATCTGACATGATAGACAAGGATTTTGTAATGGTCATAGAGTTGAGTAGAATCCATGTTGGCATCTTGCAACATCCTCCAGAGTCATGGTTGCAAACAATATTGAGTGTGGAATGAGGCACCCACATTCCTCCTTCAGCTAAACCACAAAGTAGGCAGGAGCTCAGGGCTGGCTGGGACAAGCAGGCCTGTGGATAGTGGGGACCATTGCTCTACCCTGTTGTTTTGAGCAGATTGTTTGTAGGTTGCCAAAGAAGACATTTATCTATGGTCCCTCACCAGGCTTCTTGCTGCTTTTTTGCAGTGAGATCTGAATGTCAAACGCACAGCAAGTCCAGCAAGAAACAGAAGGCCAGGTCTGCCCATAGAACTGATTCCAGACAACCTAAACAGATAAACTGAGGGAGCTGGATTCTAGTCCCAAGTTTCACCTTTTGTCAGTCACTGTTTTAGAAAGCTATTTGTCCTGAGTTCATAGAATAATAGAATCATAGAATGGTTGGGGTTGGAAGGGACCTTTAGAGATCATCTAGTCCAACCCCCTTGCAGAAGCAGGTCACTGTCACAGTAAAATAGCTTTTTCTTATATTTAAACGGAAATTTTGTGTTCCAGCTTCATCCTATTACCCCTTATCCTGTTGCTAGATACCATCAAAAAAAAAGGAATCTCCCAACCTCTGACATCCACTATTTAGATGTTTTGTAAATGTTGATAAGATCCCCCCTCAATCTTTTCTAGACTAAACAGCCCCAGTTCCCACAGCTTTTCCTTATATAAAAGATGTTCCAGTCCCCTGATCATCCTGATGGCCCTGTGCTGGACTCTCCTGTCCCTCTTGAGTTGGAGAGCCCTGAACTGGACACAAGACTCCAGATGAGGCCTCACCAGGACAGAGAAGAGGGGGAGAAGAACCTCCCTTGACCTGCTGGCCACATTCTTCTTGATGCATCCAGGACGCCATTGGCCTTCTTGGCCACGAGGGCACATTGCTGCCTCATGGTTAGTTTAGTATCCCAGATCTCTCTCTGCTGAGCTACTCTCTAGCAGGTCAATGCTCAGCCTGTACTGGTGCATAGGGTTGTTCCTTTCCAGATGCAGGACTCTGCACTTGTCCTTGTTGAATCTCATGAAATTCCTCTCTGCCCAACTCTCAAGCCAGTCGAGATCCTGCTGAATAGCAACACAGCCTCCTGGGGAATCAGCCAGTCCTCCCAGTTTGGTGTCATCAGCAAACTTGCTGAGGGTACACTCTGTCCCCTCATCCTGGACTGGCTCCAGAACCAATCCCTGTGGTACTCCACTAGCCACAGGCCTCCAACTCAATTCTGTGCCATTGATCACCACCCTCTGGGATCTGTCATTCAACCAGCTCTCGATCCACTTCACTGCCCACTCATCCAAGTCACACTACCTGAGCTTTCTGATGAGGATGTTATGAGAGACAGTGTCAAAAGCCTTGCTGAAGTCCAAGTAGATGACATCCGCTGCTCTCCCCTCACCTAGCCAGCCAGTTATGCACTCATAGAAGGCTATCAGGTTGGTCAAACAGGATTTCCTCTTGGTGAATCCATGTTGACTCCCCTGAGAACCATCTTTTCCTTCATATGTTCAGTGACTACATTCAGGATGAGTTGTTCCATCACCTTTCCAAGGATGGAGGTGAGGCTGACCAATCTGTAGCTTCCTCGGTCGTCCTTCTTGCCCTTTTTTGAGACTGGAGTGACACTGTCCTTTCTCTAATCCTCAGGCACCTTGCCTGTCGTCTATGATTTTTTAAAAAGATGGAGAGAGGCTTAGCAATCACATCAGCCAGCTCCCTCAGCACTCTAGGATGCATCCCATCAGGATTCATTGACTTGTGAGCCTTAAACATGCTCAGTAAGTCTTTAACCTGTTCCTCTTCCACCCAGGGCAAGTCTTCTGCTGTCCAGGCCATCCTACTATCCTTGCTGGACTGGGCTTCCTGAGGGCTAACCATGGCTGTAAAGACTGAAGCAAAGAAGGCATTCAGTACTTCGGCCTTCTCTGCATCCTCTGTCACCAGGGCACCTTCTGTGTTTAGTAGCAGGCCCACATTCCTCATCATCCTTTTGCTGCTAATGTACTTGAAAAATGCCTTATTACTGTCCTTAACTTCCCTGGCTAAATTTAATTGTAGAAGGGCTCTAGCATTCCTAGTTCCAGCCCTGTATGCTCTGGCAATGTTCCTGTACTCTTTCCAAGTAGCCAGCCCATTTCCACCTCTCATGGATGTTTGCTTTCTGCCTGAGTTGTCCCAGCAGATCCTTGCTCATCCATGGAGGCCTCCCGCCTCCTTTTCCTCTTTTTTTGCGTGTTGGGACACACTGATCCTGGGCTTGGAGGAAGTGGTGATTGAAGATAAACCAGCTCTTTTGGGCATTTCTACCTTCTAGAATCTTATCCCATGAGGTCCGTCCAAGCAGGTCTTTGAAGAGGCCAAAGTCAGCTCGCCTGAAATCCAGGGTCATGGTCCTGCTTTGTGTCCTGCCTCTTCCACACAGGATCTTGAACTCTACCATCTCATGGTAGCTGCAGCCGAGGTTGCCTCCAACCTTCACATCCCCAGCCAGACCCTCCTTATTCATCAGTACCAGGTCCAGCAGCACACCCCTCCTCGTTGGTTCCTCAATCATCTGTGACAGGAATTTGTCATCAACAACCTGTAGGAATCTCCTGGTCTGCGTGTGCTTGGCTGAGTGGCTTTCCCGGCAAATATCAGGGTGGTTGAAGTCCCCCATGAGGACCAGGGATTGTGATTGTGAGGCAGCTCTCAGCTGTTCATAGGAGGCGTCATCCATGTCCTCCTCCTGATCAAGTGGCCTGTAGCAAACTCCTACAACAATATCACCTGTCTTGCTGTCTTGCCCTGCCCATTAATTTTTACCCATAAGCACTCAACCTGCCCCTCATCCCCACCCAGCACAGAGCAGTACACATTAATTGCTCCCTCACATAGAGAGGAATTCCACCTCCTCGCCTTGTCAGTCTGTCTTTCCTGAACGAGACATAGCCCTCCATGGCTGTGCTCCAGTGATGGCAGCTGTTCCACTATGTCTCTGTGACTGCAATGAGGTCATAGCCCCGCATCTGCACCCACATCTCCAGTTTCTCCTGCTTATTCCCCAGACTGCGTGCATTGCTGTAGAGGCAGCGCAGGGGCTTAATCAAGCACACAGGTTTCCCTGGATGAGGTTTCCCTGGACGGATGCAGGATCATTCTCCCCAGTTTGGCTCTTCCTCAGGGTGGTCAGCCTTCTGCATCCCAGCACAGTGTGCAGATGAAGGGCACTTATCATTGCATTCCCTGTCCTGCCCTGTTTCCCTGCTAGAGAGGACAGCTTGTTCTATGTTGCTTCTCCCCCCACTCCCCAAGTCCCTTAAAGTCCTCTTGATCAAGTTTGCTAGCCTATTCCCAAATATTGCAGTGCCCTTACGGGAGAGAAAAATTCCATCCTGTCCTATCAAGCTATAGTCCTCAAGGAAGGATCCTTGTCATAGAATCCAAAACCTTCCTGCCTGCACCAGCCTCTCAGCCAGGAATTCACACGGCTGATTTTTTTCATTTCAAACTCCCCTTTTATGTCTAATGAATCAGATGGAGGAGAAAATAACCTGAGCCCCCCAACCTTTTACTTGCTCCTCCAAGGTTTTAAAATCTTTTTTTATCCTGGAGATATGACCTCATTCATACCTACATGGAACACAAGTAAGAGGTAGTAGCCCACATCCCTGTCAAGCTATGGCCCTCTCAGCCACATCACTGACCTTGGCTCCTGGCAGGCAGCACACTTGCTAGGATAGAGTTAAGACCTATGAGGAACTAGAAGGGGTACAGCCTGGGCAAGCAATACAGACTGGCCAGCAGATATTCGATACCGTCCTGATATAATCACAGTATCTGGGTGGAGAACTAGTCGGAAGGAGCTCTCTGACTGCATTGCAGTTTTTTGGCTGCTGGTCCGGAGCAGTCAGTCTGCTCAGGTCATGGGTGGTGAGCAACTGCTTCACGCACCAGTCTCTTTTGTAGATTCTCTCATTTTTTGTTATAACTGTTCCTCCTTAACTCGTTCTGTTGAGTTAAACTGTTATTAATTCAACCACGCAGCTTTTCCCCTTTCTCCAATCTGCCCCATTGAACCCAGAGGAGGAGTCGTGGGTTGTTTCTTTGTTTTTTCTTTTCCCCGCGGCACAAAACCATGGCACTACTGTACTGATAAAAACTAGTTAGCACTATTCTAATGGGCCAAAATGAAAGAAACCTATTTTCTACCATGTATCAGAAAAAAAACATAATTTATATTTTTACATATAAATTGTACTTCATATGTAGATAGTAAAATATTTCCAAGCAGGATTCCTTTGAAGTGTTAGCTGTCTGTGAAAATAAAACAGATGGACATATTGTTGTATGGAGTTTTCAACATCACAGAGGAAGTCAGTGGAACAGGACAATATGTTAAAAAAAAAAAAAAAAACAGAGACATACTTCTTAGAGTCAGTCAACTATATTTTCTACCTGATAGATAAGAGAAAATTAGGGAAAATATGCTGTTACAAAGTTACAAACATTATATGAATTTTAGGAATCCTTTGCAATGTTTATTTTAATGTTTCAGTCCAGTAAATATCTGAAGTTATTTTTTGCTCTTAGAAAAGGTTTCTGTTAAAGGTATTGCCCACGGTAGAACTTGACTGTGTTGGGTTTTGCTGTTAATGTGATATTGCTACTTCGTGTTAATTTTTTAGAGCAGCAGAAGTTTAGACTAACAGCTAAAATACACCCTGAAGCTGGGTAGTTCTACAGACAGATTGTACACTGCAAATTGAGATGATTCTGTCATTCCCAGGATGTAGTTGCCTAGTCCCTTTGTGTGCAGTCTTCAAACCATTTGCTACTGGACTGAATATTACAAATGGAAGCTGTCATAAGCCCTGAACCTTGTGCTTTCTCCCACTTTTGAGAGAATATGAGGCTCAGGGTTTCACAGAATACTGCTTTTCCTGGCAACAGTGTCTACACACACAGTGAAGGAAAAGTCTATTTGCCTCCTTTAACAGGAGCAAAAACTTATCGTACAAAGATTTGTAAATGATTTAGGAAAAAATGAAACAGGGAACTATACAGAGATCTACAAGCATATAAACAGCATAACCGAAGTGAATAAACAATGTTTAATCACAATGAAGAAACTAGCTGCAATTTGAAAAGAATAATATAAATACCTTTTTCATGTGACACCTAATGAAACTGTGGAACTGATGCCAAGAAAATGCCAATCAGAAGTCAATAGCCCATGTGACTATTAAGCACATATTCTTTATTGCATCACTGGGTGCACAGGAGATTTCTCCACTGAACGTGTCACCTCAGTCATTAGGTTTTTGTCTTATATACACAACGAACATGCATATTTATTACATTTCTTAAAAAAGGTTGAGTTATGCTTATCACTTCCAAGAACTCATTATCATCAGTTCCACTCATTGTCCCATCTTGGTCCAATCAGGTTATGCCTCCATCAGGTCTCCTTTCTGCAGTCCTCAGGGACTGTTGATGGTGAAGATCTATGTCTTCTTTACAGAGTACTTACAACCTTTGGGTTCTTGACACTTGTTCAAACCACAGAACAGGACAAAATTGACCCTGTTCTGTTAGCCCTAAATAGTAGTTCTGTCAGCGCTAGGTAGTAGTTCTGTCAATGTTAGATAACAATAGTTGTTAGTAGCTCCTAAAAAAAGATCCTAAAAAAAGTTCCCTCTAGGCTTTTGATTTTACAAGGTTAGCAATTTTGCAAAGCTAACATTTTAAATACCTAAGAGTTATAAATGTATACTTGAATTTTCTAGCTAGCATATAATGCCCTGTAAGTTCTCTCATTTAGAATTTACCACTACAGGCTGGTTTAGAGGCCAAAGGTTTAGAGAAAACTTAGACAAATTCATGCAGGATAGATACTATCAGTAACTATTAAACACAATGACCTGGATGCAACTAATTGCCCAGGAAATCC
The DNA here is from genome assembly GCA_013401255.1 of Urocolius indicus. Lineage (NCBI taxonomy): Eukaryota > Metazoa > Chordata > Aves > Coliiformes > Coliidae > Urocolius > Urocolius indicus. The sequence continues at coordinate 72,272 of WBNH01003884.1, forward strand.
TTAAACTGCAAACAGATTGAATAATATTCTGTGGAAAGGATTTCAGAACCTTTATCCTGCTGTTTTAGCAACTGCTGCCCACCATTGAAGATGAGATTCTCAGAGAAGTTTTTGGTGCAATTCATTCTACAAGTTCTTAAAAAATAAGCAGTATGACGAAAACCTACTTTTCTTTAGGATATTGTCAGAACTGTTGCTCTGAGCACACATTTGGACTTTTTTCAGTATAATTCTGCCTCTGTTATAGCAGTGGACATGTCCCCGCCTGGACATGTTCCTATGTGACCTGATCTAGGTGAACCTGCTTTCTGCAGGAAGGTTGGAGTAGATGATCTCTAAAGGTCCCTTCCAACACTGCCATTCTATGATTCTATGATAGCAGAGCCAGTTTTCAAAATTAATCCAATGTGTATTCCCTTCCAGACTAAAAAATGATTATATAATAATTGCTTGACATACAAAACTGAAAATACAAATAGTCTTCAGTTGTGACAAATTAAAAATGAATTTCCAGACAGTTTTTCTGTTTCACTATGGGTAGTCTGTGACCAAAGATATGACATGGTGATATTGTCCAGAGATGCTCCAGCTATGGCTAAAGCATTATTATAGGAACTTGGGTTCCCATTTTATGTTTTTGGACTCCTACCTTTTTCCACCTGCACCATTCTCAGGATTCTTATGTCTGCAGTAGAAAGCTTAGTATGATGATAATGATGGTAGTAACTGTTATGCATTGTGGCAGATAAGTTAAAATTACTTTATCTAAGGAAACAGTTGTTGTGGCAGTTGCCATTATGTGCATACACCATACAGTATACATCTTGGTAACTTCTTACAAAGAAGACCAGGATTCCTTAGCTGTCTCCAGTATCCAAAGAATCACAAAAGCAACGCCAACAGTAGTCTCACATCTTGTCTACAACAATATCAAATGCTTGAGAAATATACCAAAAAATCTTACTTGGGGCTAGTTTATTCTAACTTTTGGTATTCAATATTCTACTTATATTGCAACAGTAAAAATAATAAAAATAAAGTATTTTTTTAAAGATGGCAAACCTGTATTTTCCTCTGTCTTTATGGATTTTGGATGATGGATAAATCTATATTGGAGTCTTATTTGAAAGCAGTATTGCAGTATGGAAGCAAATACCCTCAGCGTGCCTACATTTCAGGCTTTTGATGACTGGTTTTAATGAGCACAAAAGAGATTCTTGTTGATGGAAACTTAACTCAAAGCTCAAGTTTAGACTTCTACCAAACTCACACTAAATTCTACCCAAACTATAGAAGAGCTGCAAAAGTGAAAAAAGTGATTGGCCATTTGAATAGCTTGAAATAAAGAGTGTGGACCAGTAAATCGGGTAAAATTTTTTTACAAATTAACCTTTTTTCCTAAACTGCATGTCATGTAGGGGTCTGTGCAGCCACTGGTGTACTGATTTGCTTGTAATGCACAGCTATTGTAGAGTACTTATTTGTGATAATTTGACACCATACATTCATATGCTCTCATTATCACTATCATTTTTGCAAGTAAAATATAAAAATGTTTCTGAGATCATATCAGAGTGCCCTTAGATACTAATCTTTTAAGACAATTTAGTTAACATCACACTTCCATGAGCCAGTTGGTCCAGATTGAGGGTACCTAAATGCTGTGTGCCATGACTATATGATGTACAGCATTGACATAGTTCAACTCCAGAACTATGTTCAGAGTTCAGTTTCAGGCACTCAGGAAGAAAAATGTATGGACATTCTAGGTTTAGATCAGTCTCTATAGATTTATTTGTCTCCTCATAAAAACAGATCTTGTGTAAATATTGCTTTGTATATTCTGACTAATTTAAAAGAAGTGAGATCCCATGCTCATATTTGTTTTGGATCAGCTGCTGTACAGGGGTTTTTTATTTGATAGTGCACAGAGTCAGCATTAAAAGTAATCATAGAACGCTTTAGATTGGAAAAGACCTTTAAAATCACCAAGTCCAACCCTTAAGCTAACACTGCCAAGCCCATCACTAAACCATATTCTAAGCACCTCATCTACATATCTTTTAAATATCTCCAGGGATGGTGACTCAGCCACTTCCATTGGCAGTCTGACAACCATTTTGGTGAAGAAATTTTTCCTAATGTCTAATCTAAACCTTCCCTAGTGCAACTTAAGGCATGTCCTCTTGACCTATCCTCACAAGCCACAACCTCCTTTTAGGTAGTTGTAGAGAGTGATAAGGTCTCCCCTCAGCCTCCTCTTCTCCAGACTGAACAGCCCCAGCTCCCTCAGCACTCCTCATAAGACTTGTGCTCCAGATCCTTCACCAGCTTTGTTGCTCTTCTCTGGACACACTCCAGAACCTCAATGTCTTTGTAGTGAGGGGCCCAGAACTGAATAAGGTATTCAAAGTGCAGCCTCACTAGTGCCAAGTACAGAGGGACAATCACTTCCCTGGTCCTGCTGGCCACAGTATTGCCACAGGCCAGGATGTCATTGGCATTCTTGGCCACCTGAGCATACTGCTGGCTCATATTCAGCTGGCTGTCAATTAAAAACCCCAGGGGTTTATGTATTTAATGCTTTGTCCTGTAATCCCTATTAATGATATTGGAAGTATGCATTATAAAGACTATATACCACAGAAATAAGGCTTTTAAAATCAGTGTTCTTTGTGATTTTTAAATAGAAATTATAGATATACAGATTACAAAAGAAAAAAAGCAATACAAACAGGGAACAGACTAAGAAGTTAAATAAGGCTGCTACAGAAATATTAGTCTGCTTTCACTCATACTGTGAGTGTAATGCACTGGAATTATGACTGTATGACTATCTTCTCTACTTGCTTTTCTCATTTTCTATGGTCAACATTATATTGAAATTATTGTAAGGGCAAACACCTTTGTACAGTTACAAGTACTTCCAATACATAAAGTATACAATATAAAGTCTCTACTGTAGCTAAGTAAATGTCATCTTTCCCAAAACCCACCAGCAAATATTGATCAAAAATCTCAAGCTTCTCAATGAGCTCCTAAGTCAAAATGAATTAGTTTATGCAGTTTCAGAACGTTTATAGTCCCAGTTACATCACTATATATTATTATGTTAACTAAGAATGAGGATCCACTTTTATAATTTTCAGAAGTATAGAGGAGAATGTACCTGAGAGGCTGAATGAGCAGGTTACTTTGAAGTAAGGTGGTTTGCATTGTCTTCATGGAAAAATATGAACAAAGGTAACTCATGAGGATGGAGGGAGCTAGCCAAGGTAATTTTGTGTCCATTCTCAATAACCTTTGAACAGTAATGGTGACTAGGATACTGTCTCAGGACTGAAAGAAAGTGAATGTCACTTCTGTCTTTAAAAAAGGCAAGAAGGAAGGCCTAGAGAACTATGAGCCAGTCAGACTTACCTCAAACTCTGGTTAAATGGTGGAACAACTATTCCTGGAAACCTTTCCAGGCACATAGAATCATAGAATGGTAGGAGTTGAAAGGGACCTTTAGAGATTATCCAATCCAACTCCCCTTCAGACACGGGTCCACCTAGATCAGGTTCCATAGGAACATGTCCAGGCAAGTCTTGAAGACCGCCAAGGAAGGAAACTCCACAATCTCCCTGGGCAGCCTGTGCCAGGGCTCCATCACTCTCACATAAAAAATAGTTTTTTCTTATGTTTAAAGAGAACATTTTGAGTTTCAGCTTCATCCCATTACCCTTTGACCTGTTGCTAGATACCATCAAAAAAAGGTGTGTCCCAACCTCCTGACATCCACTATTTAGATATTTGTAAATATTAATGAGATCAGCCCTCAGTCTCCTCTTCTCTAGACTAAACAGCCCCAGATCCCACAGCCTTTCCCTTGATGGCCCTGTGCTGGACTCTCTCCAGAAGTTACCGCTCCTTCCTGAGCTGAGGATCCCAGAACTGGACTCCAGATGAGGCCTCACCAGGGCAGAGAAGAGGGGGAACAGAACCTCCCTTGACCTGCTGGCTACACTCTTCTTGATGCATCCCAAGATGCCATTGGCCTTCTTGGCCACGAGGGCACATTGCTCACTCATGTGCAGTTTATTATGAAAGACAAGAAGGTGAACAGAAGTAATCAGTGTGAATTCACCATGGAGAAGTCATGCTTAACCAAACTTATAACTTGATTCGATTATGTGATTATATTATTTTATAAATATCATTGGTTTGTAAATCAGGAAGCATTGTTAATAATTTTCAGACAAGACCCTGCAGTAAATGCAGTTCGATAACTCACATTATTTTGTTCATGTTTAATCCTCTATCATTTCACTCTCATTCTCTTTGCTTTCTAGATATTTTCAGTCCTAACAAACAGATACAGTCAAGAATGTCCTAGCTTCCATTGCTCTAATAACAGTCTTTCAAGAAGGTGTTTAATTTGTGGGTCAATAGATGATTGGCCTACATATCAATTTGTGTAGTTAGCCAAACTGCTGGAGATTCCTCCACTAACTTTCCATAATCAAAATGATTGGATTGCAAAAAACAAAACAAACAAACAATCAAACAAAACAAGACTCTGAGGAAATAATCTAAAATTCCTGTCTTCACTTTACTGATCTAACAATCTGTGATAATAGAGGGCGCATATCAGGAGCACTGTGGAGGTTGTTATAGGATGTATTAGTACTTCAGTCCTGAGTCATTATATCACTGCCTGATCTGTCACAAACCAATAGACTAATAGCAAAAAATGGAGTTCTTGCTCTGCTGGTGGTAGAAGGTCAGCTTTGTGAGGTTCCTGAAAACTATCGTTCCCTGCTAAAAGTTCATGTACTCCTGTACATCAACAGGCTGTCTACTCAAGGAATATGTCTCCAAGAGGCACCTAAAAATAACATTTTAGAAAAGTACAAACAGGGTAAATATGCTTTACGATGAAACTCTCCCAGCCTCCACAATTTTGTTCTGATCATTTTTTCCATTCAGAAGGATGCTAGTCAGGTCTATCCTTCTGTGTCACACTGTCCTGGCCCAGGGACAGACTCAAAGCTCAACAAGACATCTACTTGTCTAACTTTTTTCCTCTAAGCTTTGGACTCAGAGACAACTAGAGTATGCCCCAATACACCATGCATAGGTGCATCATCACAACTAGTACATTATGATTCATATCAAGTTGAAAGATGAAGTTCTAATGTATCCTTTCCTCTTTAAAAAAGAAGTAGCTAATGGTATCTCAAAGATCAGATCACTGGGGAAATTACAGTGCAGAGATGTTGCCCTAAGACACTGAAAGCATCAGAATCCATGGTGGGTAGGAGATATCTCAACAGTTTTAGCTAATGGTTGCTGTGNTGATGGCCCTGTGCTGGACTCTCTCCAGAAGTTACCGCTCCTTCCTGAGCTGAGGATCCCAGAACTGGACTCCAGATGAGGCCTCACCAGGGCAGAGAAGAGGGGGAACAGAACCTCCCTTGACCTGCTGGCTACACTCTTCTTGATGCATCCCAAGATGCCATTGGCCTTCTTGGCCACGAGGGCACATTGCTCACTCATGTGCAGTTTATTATGAAAGACAAGAAGGTGAACAGAAGTAATCAGTGTGAATTCACCATGGAGAAGTCATGCTTAACCAAACTTATAACTTGATTCGATTATGTGATTATATTATTTTATAAATATCATTGGTTTGTAAATCAGGAAGCATTGTTAATAATTTTCAGACAAGACCCTGCAGTAAATGCAGTTCGATAACTCACATTATTTTGTTCATGTTTAATCCTCTATCATTTCACTCTCATTCTCTTTGCTTTCTAGATATTTTCAGTCCTAACAAACAGATACAGTCAAGAATGTCCTAGCTTCCATTGCTCTAATAACAGTCTTTCAAGAAGGTGTTTAATTTGTGGGTCAATAGATGATTGGCCTACATATCAATTTGTGTAGTTAGCCAAACTGCTGGAGATTCCTCCACTAACTTTCCATAATCAAAATGATTGGATTGCAAAAAACAAAACAAACAAACAATCAAACAAAACAAGACTCTGAGGAAATAATCTAAAATTCCTGTCTTCACTTTACTGATCTAACAATCTGTGATAATAGAGGGCGCATATCAGGAGCACTGTGGAGGTTGTTATAGGATGTATTAGTACTTCAGTCCTGAGTCATTATATCACTGCCTGATCTGTCACAAACCAATAGACTAATAGCAAAAAATGGAGTTCTTGCTCTGCTGGTGGTAGAAGGTCAGCTTTGTGAGGTTCCTGAAAACTATCGTTCCCTGCTAAAAGTTCATGTACTCCTGTACATCAACAGGCTGTCTACTCAAGGAATATGTCTCCAAGAGGCACCTAAAAATAACATTTTAGAAAAGTACAAACAGGGTAAATATGCTTTACGATGAAACTCTCCCAGCCTCCACAATTTTGTTCTGATCATTTTTTCCATTCAGAAGGATGCTAGTCAGGTCTATCCTTCTGTGTCACACTGTCCTGGCCCAGGGACAGACTCAAAGCTCAACAAGACATCTACTTGTCTAACTTTTTTCCTCTAAGCTTTGGACTCAGAGACAACTAGAGTATGCCCCAATACACCATGCATAGGTGCATCATCACAACTAGTACATTATGATTCATATCAAGTTGAAAGATGAAGTTCTAATGTATCCTTTCCTCTTTAAAAAAGAAGTAGCTAATGGTATCTCAAAGATCAGATCACTGGGGAAATTACAGTGCAGAGATGTTGCCCTAAGACACTGAAAGCATCAGAATCCATGGTGGGTAGGAGATATCTCAACAGTTTTAGCTAATGGTTGCTGTGGCTGCTGTAAAAGTTGTTGAAATAACTGTGAGAACAAAAGCTCAGAATGATAGAGAAGGCATGCACAGCAATGTCATCAAGCACTGCTCCTGGGATAACAGTCAAGATGGAGGTAATAATTCCTGACAGAAACTAGGGGATGAATTCAGTCCGAAGGTCATTCATTCATAATGCAAAAGACTTTCAAGCAGAAAAGAAAAAAAATCCCAAAAGTTACAGCAGTAATGAGCAAAGTGATACTTTATGAATTCTCATAACAGGTGCAAATTTAGCATGTGGACAGAGACAGATGATAGAAAAGTCATATTTTCTGTAATGAAGAAAATGTATCTGTGGAATTGCCTGTTTTTAATTCTTCAAAGGTGTCAAGATTTTTTGCTGACTATTGTGAGCTTCAGAAGGTATGAAAGAACTTGGTTTAGTTAAACATTGGGATTCTAAGTATGCATTTGTCTGACAAAAGTTTTGGGCTTCTCCTAGTCTTCTTAGACATATTAGACTATCTGACAGAGTGCCTGCAGAGATGAAAGCCTCACTGTACAAGGAAATTTGCAAAATATACTGTGGAAAAATGTACCAGCTATAAATTGTTTACATTTTAAGTAGAAATGATGGATGGACAGTCGAACAAGAAAGTGAAAAATCAAGCAATAAGGCAAACTTCACACAATTGTCAGGTTTAATAAGCAATGTACTTAGAAATAGTGACAGAATACTGCCTTATTCACTTTACATACATTGCACGACTGACTTTATGAATAAACGCAATGCCTATAATATTATACTAGGTACAGGATGCCCACTCTACTCTCTGAGCTACAGACCTTAAAAATAAGCATTGGAAAATACACTAATTCCTTTTATTAATTTAGTTTCAGGAGACAAAAAGTAGTTGAAGAATGTTTGTATTCCATTGTAACTCCAAGAGAGTGATATGTCTTGTAATGGTTTTGCCTGGGCCAGGTTTTTGGTAGTGGTGTGAGGCTACAGGGGTGTCTTCTTTAATTCTGGAGTAATAAATGGAACTTACTTAAGGCTGAACTTAATTGAGGTCTCCATTATCCAAAACTATTGAGCTAGCCAAAATATTTTTTTTGCCTTGTCAAATCTTATTTTGAAAATTTGAATTTAAAGAAAGCTAAACTCTTCTTAGGAGGAATGTGTTTATAATGCTATGTTTTGAACATCAAATATGTCAATTTGACAGTTAATAGTTTCTTATTGCATCGTAAAACAAATTTAGTTCACTCATCCTTGATACACACCTACACACAAAGTACCCTTGTGAAATGTGCCCTTTTATCTATAATCAAGCCACTGTTATTACAGATAGTTATACTGAGATTGTTTTGAGGAAGGAATGATCATTCACCAACTACTTTTCAAATTGTATTTTCACCAGCTCCAAATTAAATTCACTCATAGATTTTTTTTTTCACATTGATTTTTTTTTTTTTTTTCTAGCTAAAATTAGTCACTGAAAATTGCCTCTTTTTATGCCTGGAAAATGTTTTATACTTCAGTTATAGTTATTTTTCCTTGCTAGCGAAAATTCTTCAGCTGATGAAATCTCTGTAGTCTAATGATCAGAAACCCATTCAGGAGCTTCTATGAAGCTTCTATGAACCAAACTATAATTGATTTTTATTGCCTTTTTTTTTTTTTTAAATCACAGAAAAGCAGCTTCAAAAGTAAGGACTAACCAGCAAGCATGAAAAATGTGTGTTCACGCAATTTTGCTAACAGCTCAGTTGTCATAAATAGAATGCAGTAATTTATTTTAATAAGTACTTCTAGCTCATATGCAGTTGTAAAACTAACAAACTATAAAGCATGATAAAATCAAAGATAGCAATCTGAAAAACTTTTACAGTTACATTACTGCTCATTTCCAGCAGCTGGTCCAATTAATCTGTTAACGTTTGATCTTCCAAAATGCTGAATCAGTTTCATATAATTTCAAAGGATAACATAATTATTTTGCTAATGTGAAGTCATAAAATGGCTAAATTTGAAAGCCATAAACCCAAAATTGTTCAAATTATCTTCTTGCCTTTGGTTTTTTGAATTTTTTTTTTTGAGAATTAGATGTTATCAAGTACAAACTGGACTTTGGCAAGAGTAAAAATCTCACCAGACTTCAGAGGCCTCAGTAGATCCATGTTTTTCCTTTCTTTCTTGAAGAGCTTTATAGGAAGACACAGAAAAAATGTCAAAGCTGATGAAGACATAGACGTTCAACTCTACAGAGAGTCTAGAAAAATTCCAACAATCCAGTGCTTTATTCATAAATATCTACATATACATTTTTCCAGATGTTCTTTTTTTACACTCAGGATTTTTTCTCTGTTACTTTATCAAAGTACTATTTCTATAATACTTTATTAAAAAAAAGTTAATGTTTAGAAAGTAAAAGCAACTTATCTCTGTGTTTAAGCATGAATAAATATCAAGAAGGTTCAAATGTCCAATATTTTATTGTTTCTGTTACCATGTTTTTACCATCTTTTGCTTCCTATTGCACACATGGGCTTTCATGCTGCAGCACTGCAGGAGCTTTCGCAGGACCCATCTCTCACTACATACTCCACAGCTTAAATCACATCTTCAAACCATGTTGAGGGCTTTCTGACCCTGCTTCCTGCCTCACTGGCCAAACCGCACAGAGCTCTGTGAAGGCTTCTTGCAGTGCTGCTGTATGAAAGCTCATGTGTGGAGGAGAGGAGAGGAGAGGAGAGGAGAGGAGAGGGGAATGCAACAATTGCATTCCTAGTTGCAATATGGGTGCGTTAGGAAGCATAATGTAGTGCTATGCCATGCTATGTTATTTGTAGTTCTGAACCCTTCTTAAGAGCTAATTCAGCTATGTTCACCCAGCTCTGTTAGAGCCTGGTTCTCTCATGGACAAATCTCAGAAGTTACGGTAATTAACTAGGGATAGCTACACACCAAGATGAGAGGCAGAAGGCTGACCACCTCAAGGGAGTGTCTAACTGTGGTGGATACTCTTGCATCCATCCTAGGAAACCTGCACACTAAAGTAAGCCTCTGAAATACCTGTACACTTACTCATGCAGTTTGGGGAATAAGCAGGAAGAACTGGAGATGTGGGTGCAGTTGCAGGGCTATCCTCTCACTGCAGTTACAGAGACATGGTTGGACAGCTCTCATGACTGGAATCATGACCTGAACAGGAAGAGGAAGCTGACAAAAACTTCTACAAATAGTTGAAAGCAGCCTCACAATTGCCAGCTTTGGTTCTCATGGTAGACTTCAACAACCCTGATATTTGCTGGAAAAGTCCCACAGCTTATTGTACACAGTCCAGGAAGTTCCTGAAGTGCATTGATAGCAACTTCCTCACACAAGTGGTTTTGGAGTCAATGAGGAGGGAAGCGCTGTTGGACTTTGCACAATCACATAAATGTCTGATTGGGGAGAGTATAGGGGGTAGCTTTGGATGTAGTGACCATGAGAACACAGAGTTCAGGATCCTGAGTGGAAGAAGCAGAGCAGCAAGCAGGATTATGACCTTGGACTTCAGGAGAGCTGACTCGGGCCTCTTGAAAGATCTGCATGGAGGAATCTGATGGGCTAGGACTCTAAAAGGTAAAAGAGTCCAGGAAAGCTGCTTAATCTTCAAGTGTCACTTCCTTCAAGTCCAAGACTGATGTATCCCCATGAGTAAAGGCCTACATGGATGAGCAAGCAGCATCTGAAAAAATCTCATGGAACAAGGAAGTCTATGGAATGTGAAAAAAAGCCTGGTCACTTGGGAAGAGCATAGGAATGCTGTCAGAGTATGCAGAGATGAAACAAGGAACACTAAAGCCTTCTTGGAATTAAATCTGGCTTCTTCAAGTATATCATCAGCAAAAGAAAGAAGTGGGAGAACATGAGCCCACTGCTGAATGAGGTGGGTGTCCAGGTGACAAAGGATACAGAGAAGGCAGAGATACTTAACATCTTTTTTGCCTCAGTCTTTACTACCAAGGAAGTCCAGTCCCTGGAAGAAAAAGATAGAAACTCTGGAGAAAGGAGGATTGGGTTAGGTATCTACTAGGCAAACTGGCCATCCACAAATCCATGAGTCTCAACAGGATACACATTTGAGTGCTGAGGGAGCTGGCTGATGTCATTGCTAAGCTACTGTCCATAATTTTTTAATGATTGTGGAACACAGATGAGGTGGTTGAGGACTGGAGAAAGGTCAATGTCATTCCAGTCTTCAAAAAGTTCAAGAAATAGCATCTGGAAAACTACAGGCCAGTCAGCCCCACCTTCATCTCTGGAAAGCAGATGGATCAACTCATTCTAGATATCATCCCTAATCACGTGGAAAAAAAAGGTTATCAGGAGTAATCAACATGGATTTTCCAAGGGGAGATCCTGCTTGACCAACCTGATAGCCTTCTATGAACTCACTGGCTAGATGGCTCAGTTAGTGTGGCTTGGATGAGTAGATGGTGAGGTGAGCTGAAAACTGGCTGAATGACAGAGCGCAGAGGGTGGCACAGAATTGAGTTGGAGGCCTGTGGCCAGTGGAGTTCCACAGAGGCTGGTTCTGGGGCCAGTCTTGTTCAACATCTTCATCAAGAACCTGGATGAGGAAACAGAGTGTATCCTAGGCAAGTTCACTGATGACACCAAACTGGGAGGACTGGCTGATTCCCCAGAAGGCTGTGCTGCCATTCAGCGGGATCTCAACCAGCGTGAGAGTTGGGCAGAGAGGAACTTCATGAGGTTCAACAAGGACAAGTGCAGAGTCCTGCATCTGGGGATGAACAGTCCCATACACCAGTACAGGCTGGGAGTGACTTGCTGGAGAGCAACTTTACAAAGAGAATGCTGGGAGTCTTGATGGACAGCAAACTAACCATGAGGCAGCAATGTGCCCTCGTGGCCAAGAAGGTCAATGTCATCCTGGGATGCATTAATAAGAGGATGTCAGGCAGGTCAAGGGAGGTTACTCTTTGCCTCTACTCTGCCTTGGTAAGGCCACATCTGGAGCATTGTGTTTCGTTCTGGGCTCCCCAGCTCAAGAAAGACAGGGAACTTCTGGAAAGAGTCCAGTGGAGAGCTAGAAAGATGGTCAGGGGACTGGAACATTTATCTTATGAGGAAATGTTGAGAGATCTGGGGTTGTTTGGCCTGGAGAAGAGGAGACTGAGAGAAGACTTCACTAATGACAGTTAATACCTAATTTAGGGCAAATGTCAAGAGGATGGAGTAATTTTTCTACAGTGCTCAGAGATAGGACAAGGGGTAAAGGGCACAACCTGGAAGACAAGAAGTTCCACTTAAACATAAGGAGAACCTTCTTTTCTGGCACAGACTGCCCAAGAAGGTTGAGGAACCTCCTTCTATGGAGGTTTTCAAAGCCCTCTGGGATATGTTCTTGTGTGATCTGATCAAGGTGAAACTGCTTTAGCAGGGAGCTGGACTAGATGAACTCTAGAAGTCCCTTCCAACCCCTACCATTCTGTGATTTTGTGAAATATTACTTCTGAGCAAATCAATTTTTACCTCTTCAGCCTCAGAGTTTGAGGGTCCCAAAGGAAGCATATCCTTAAAAGCAAACCTGGAGAAGAGATGAGAAATACAGAGATAATGGAACAAATTACCCCAAGTAATTTGTCATTATGGTTTTCTAGTACTTATAGGCAAACAGATACCATTATAGGAATCAATCTAAACAGCCCTGCAACAGGGGCACAGAGGCATTTCTCCAAATAGAAACTGTAAGAAATGAGGGAATCATCTGAGTGACAACCCTAGGCACCCAGTTTCTTGCCTAAGTGCCTTCTCAGGTTTCAAACCTCTCTTGTACTTGAAAAGTTTCAGTTTAAAAGCTTTAAATTTTTGTTGCCATATTAATTAATTATTGTCACATATCATGAAGGACAAAATAAAACTTACCACATTAATTCAGACTCTTAACATGGAAATTTAAGGCCAGATGTTTGGCAAAACCAGCAGAAACCTGGGAAAGAGTCACTTGGATATCTCTCCACCTGTATTTTACATGCTGGTTTGCTAACTACCTTAATTGCATCAGTGTTTGAAAAGGTGGGAGCAACAGCCTATTTGCTTATGTGTTTTGCAGAATCAGTCCACTATGTTGAAAGGACAAATGTAGCAACAGTAGAGATATGCAGAGATTTGACAAGATTAATGCAGAATGGTTAAATAACAAAGCAGCTCTAAATTAAAAAAAAAAAGCTAGAAAGAATACTGAGAATAACAAATACACAAAAGCAGTATTAATCTGAAAGAAGTGTGGAACAGAGCAGCAAATGTCTTTACAGGAAGAACTACGGAGCAGGGAGAAGCTAATTTGGCTTACCAGGAAGAGCACTGTGACATGGCCTGTGTCAGAGCTCCTCACTTTCAATATCAGATTGGGAAGAAAAAGTGTAGTTCATCTCTGCACAGGCAAGATCTATTTCTAAGACTTCATATAATTCCTGCTATGTTTCCCCACTGCTGCTCTGCTTAATTCAAACATTCAGAGCTTATACAGATTGGGCAAAAATCTGACTACAAAAAGTGTCATTATTATGTGTCATGAGACTCTGGAAATCCATGTACCAATCTGCTAAAAACTTTGTTAAAATCAGCTTTTAGAAAACCTTCAGTACTTCCTACCTCATATCAGTGTTGCAAAAGTAGCTATGTTACTGTTGATTTTTCTTGATAATGTGCTTTTTTTTTCCTTTTCTTTGCAAGCATGCAAATGTCCTTAATTCAGTATTCTATACAAGAAAAACAGCAAGTTTTAAAAAGAAAAAGATCCTGTTCTTCAAGTTGAGTTTATACTGGTAAAACATAGACTTCTCTGACAATAAGTATGACTTACTAGTAAACTTGCTAGTACATATGCCATTTTTTATGTTAAGTTTGATAGATTGCCACAGAATGTACAAGACATTTTATCTGTGCCAAGATATCTTTTTTAGTGGAGATATATATTGAATGGTCAGACATGGCCCAGTAGCTCAAAAGGTACACCTTCACTTCCATTGACTTTGCTGACATCAACAAGGACAAATACACTTCTCTCTGGCAGAGAACAAGGACATGACAACAATCCATTTATAAATAAGTTAAGCAATAATTTCTAAATGGTTATGGGTGGAGTTGAAAATTAGCTCATTTTTTAAGCAACCAAACCATGTATGTAGCCTGTGCATAAGTAATTCCCTTGAAGCAATTAAATCTGGGCCTTTTTGCCTTTTTGTTTTGAGTCTTTTTGCCACCTATGGAACAAATTGAAACTATGTGGCAAATCATGTAGTGCTCCTAGAGTGTATTTGACAGTGAAACTTATAAGGCTTTCAATCTCATATCTATTTTTCAATTTTGTAAAGAATTCCTAAGCAGATTTTGTGTTTCAGACTGTTAAAGGAAACATAAAAGCAATAGTAGAAATTAATTTTGCAGGTGTGTGAGGAATGCCATATTTATGCGTTTTCTAACAGAGATGACATACACTGAGTCATGTTACCATACCACTTTATTTACAGCTAGACTAGAGCAAGACTCATAACTATCTCATGAAGTCATTGCAATTGGCCTTACATTAAAACAACATGCCATCATTTTTAAAAAGACACTGCTGTTTACAACAGAAAAAAAAAAAGTGCCTATCACCAGTATAAGCTCAAATTAAAAAGTATAATCATCAATAATTAGTGCCCTGTTCTATAGCAGGCATCTCACACTATTTTTTACCAGAAATTCTACCCTGAAGTGCAAATGTATATGAAAAGTGGCAGTGAAGTTCTGACAAATCAGTATTACCTAATGAAAAATATTCTCTAGAAGTTTTTCTGCTGTGGTCCTGGGAATAGCTAGAAACATATACTGTCAAAGGCATTTAAATGCTTTGACTGACATCATGCATCAAGGAAATGTTCACATAAGTCTTTACCATCTTTGCATTTAGTTCTATTAGCTGATCTTTTATGAGGAAACTGAACAAGGAAAACAGAGAAAACAACCCGAAGAAGAAACATAATTTCTCTTCTCACAAAAGGACATTGTTGCTTGTTGATTCTGATAAGTGAACGCTTGTTTTTTTCTCCTAATTTCTATTTTTCTTGAGGAATATCTTGTGATTTGAAATGGTACTGCAACAAAGCAGAGCCTCTCACAGGTTGAAACAGTATTTAAAAGAAGACAAGAAAGGCAGTGTACAGTGAATGTCAATACATATTTTGGATGTAATCAGAAAATATTCTGAGTGTTCAGGCTGGGTCTGATCTTATCAGTGTGTGTGTTTGTAAAGACAAAGATAGCAACTATGTTTGCTATGCACAGCAGAATCAAGACAGGATTTTTCTTTTCTGTTTGCCTGCAAAGTTTTAAATCTCCTGCATCCATTCCAACCAGTCAGTTCCTATTCTAAAGGCAGAAAACCTTTATAAACTTTATAACTTTTATAAAAGTTATTTTTAGTGGCATTTTGGTTCTGTTACAGATTCTATTTCATCTTGAGATTACACTGGTACAGCAGCTTACTTTACCTAATAATGTAAAAATCTAATGAATAAGTTTTAATCAGGTTGTTCAAGCATTCTTACAAACACTGATTTACTGGGAAAATAATGGGAAATTTAGATGTCTGCTACTTGATTAAGAGAAAAGTGACTTTTACAGTTTAAGCAGGAAAAATGAATGTTATCAAAAATCTAGAGCTACATCAGTGAGGTTTAATGTGTTTTAGGTTCCATTGCTAATATCTCATAACCATAAGCCCTTCCTATAGAATCACAGAATGGCAGGGGTTGGAAGTGACATTTAGAGATCGTCTAATCCAACCCCCGTGCAAAAGCAGGTCAAACCTAGATCAAGTTGCATAGAAACATGTCCAGGCGAATCTTGGAGACCTCCAAGGGAGGAAACTCAACAACCTCCCTGGACAGCCTGTGCCAGTGCTCCCTCATTCTCACAGTGAAATAGTTTGTTCTTATATTTAAATGGAAATTTTGTGTTCCAGCTTCATCCCATTACCCCTTGTCCTGTTGCTAGATACCATCGAAAAAAGGGATGCCCCAACCTCCTGACATCTACTATTTAGATATTCGTAAATATTAATGAGATCCCCCTCAATCTCCCCTTTTCTAGACTGAACAGCCCCAGTTCCTGCAGCCTTTCCTTGTATGAAAGATGTTCCAGTCCCCTAATCGTCTTGGTGGCCCTGCACTGGACTCTCTCCAAAAGTTCTCTATCCCTCTTGAGGTGTGGAGCCCAGAACTGGACACAGGACTCCAGAGGAGGCCTCCCACGGTAGAGTAGAGGGAGAGCAGAACCTCCCTTGACCTGGTTACCACACTCTTCTTGATATACAGCAATTAAGGTAAACAAACATGACTTCTTGTGGTTCTGAGGTGTCTCTGGCATTGTACCTGCTCAGCTGACTGTCATTTCCACAGATTGCTGTGCCTTTGGAGAATTGCAGGAGCTGGCAGGATGATGAGCTCTCTGGAATCCTGAAACTATTTCCATGAAGCTGAAGACATGGATATTTCCATTTGGAAAGCAATTTAGAAGTTGATTTACACAACCATTAATTCCAATACCCTACCTTGCTGTTCAAGAGTGTCCAGATTTGGGATAAAATGTCAAGCTTATATGCACCAAAATGTATACTTTATTTATACATAATATATATCTGCTTTTCTTAAGTTATGAATCTCTGGAAAACCAACGCTTACTCTATAAAAGAAATGGTTACCCCTGTTGAAATAATTAGAGACTATACCACTTAGGTTTTCTTCTTGATACTCATACTTTACGTCTGTTGCAACAGGAGAATTTGGACACTGAGGAATATGATTTCCTATTGATTTGTTATTTTTGTGCTTTTATCTTTTAATCCATTCTGAACTGTTGAGGACAGAAGAAAGCAGTTGTTGTGCAGGTTAGAAAGTATGTGCTTCATTTCATATGTGATTGATTTCCTATTAGTACATTACCTTCACATTGTTAGGTAGTTCCTTCGCTATGAATTGTGTTTGGACTGACTAGTTCTGCATCTGCTGGAGTGGCATTTTGAATCTCATCATGATTTATTTCCACTATGTTATGTCATGTTCTTACATGCATTTCAGTTTTGAGTAACCATTGATTTCCTAAAAGCTATACAATTACCCCTTAGTTTTAAATTATGCATCTGCTAGATAATAATAAAAAGTTTTCTACAAGTAGATATACCAAGGCCAGAAATATTGGCTCCTACTATCCCTTGTTTATTAAATATTTAGAGTGAACTAAAAGGCAACAGTGACCAAGGTGGAAAGAGAGGTCTGTGAGTTACTACAGTTCAAGTGTAATAATGATAGTCACCTATTCAGTTACACTGCATAACATGGTAATATTTATTTTTTCAAATAATGCTATTTCTAAAGCAGTGTTTGTGAGATTATGGTTGCTTCTCTTTCGTTTTGCTTGCTTTCACTGACATCATAGAACCATACAATGGTAGTAACAGGACAAGGGGTAATGGTATGAAGCTGGAACACAAGAAGTTCCACTTAAATATAAGAAAAAACTATTTCAATGTGAGAGTGATGGAGCCCTGGCACAGGCTGCCCAGAAGGGTTGTGGAGTCTCCTTCCTTGGAGGTCTTCAAGATTCGCCTGGACATGTTCCTATATGACCTGATCTACGTGAACCTGCTTCTGCAGAGGGTTGGACTAGATGATCTCTAAAGGTCTAAAAAGCTCACACCAATATGTCAGATGAAGACTTAAAGAATTACAATTATAAAATAGGAAAAGTGTTTCTCAATAAACTGACACATCTACCAAGTGCCCATATTGACTTACAGGTAGCTTTTGATGTCTTATAGAAAAAGAGATTATTCCTCTTCCCCTGTCTTCTTTTTTACCGAAATCAATATTGGAAAAATAAAAACGAGAGAAAAATGTATTTGGTTGTTCACTTTCAAGACATTGTTACACTGATTCTAGGCAATGACAAAGGAAAATTATGACCTTTTACTAATTATTTCAATATTGATCTATCTACGCTTCATCTGTTCTTTCTGTGGTCAGTTTTTAGCTGTCAAGAAGGCATTGTCCCCATAGCTGCATTTGATTGCTGTGTGTATACAGCTGTGCTTGTTTAAACCATGTCAGCATGTACTACATATCTGTAGAAAATTAACTGGAAATTAAATTTAAATTAACTGGAAAAGCTGTTCCTCTCCTCATTCCATAATCTGTGTTTTCAATGGATATAACCATTTCTTTTGGCACAAATATAGAATCTTCCTTCAACACAAACTGCATGAGCAATTGCATTACATCATATTTTCGTAATGACAAAAAATCAGCTATGAATCTCAACTTTTATTTTGTTGTCTTCCTTTTCTTTAGAAAATGTGTCAGGTTAAAATGAAAACAGACTGAACAACGATGATAAGACTGTGGAAGCACAGTTTAAAGAGAGGGGTTTTTTTGGAATGGGAAGTTTTCTCAGGTAAAAAAGTTACATATGTTATTGAGTCATTTTAAAGCATTTAATAGATTGGAAGCTTAGCTTCCTAATTAGTTTAGTCTACAGTGATTTCTGTCCAAGGTGTTCCTACTGGTGAGCTCCCAGATGGAGTGTTAGCAAATGAAATGATAACAGACCACTTGAAAAGCAGGTTAGCTGCTTACTTGCCTTCTAGTTGGACATTAAGAGAACATTTTATTAAATAATAAGAAAAAAATCTAGGCAAAGTATTTAATAACTTTGATAGAAAGTATCAGAATACATTTAGTTAGTTATTTGGAATAAATAAATAAAGACGTGCATAGCTCTGAGGATCAGAATATGTTTGCCAGCTTTTGAATATGTCATGTGTGCCACATCAGAAGATTATCAAACTTCTTAAAATCCCTTGCATCTTAAAAATACTCTCTCTGAGGGAATATTGACATTTTTTCTTCCCTATATGCAGTCTCCTATTCTCATAAAACTTATAGTGAGGCATTCGTGGGGATTTTGACATCTCTTGTTCAGATGAGGAAGTTGGGTAAAAGAAAAGAGGACAGAACATCAGACTGATACACAGTCACACATAGTGTGATTAGGTTTCCTTTGCATGAAATTAGGTAAAAGATGCAGTTTGTTTACCAAGGATGTAATTAAGCTACTCAGGGGAGAATATTGTGCTAGAAGACTTTTTATCCTGAAAACATCATAGAAGAATTTATATATGAAGTTATAAATGTAGTCTAGAGAAAACTGTGGGTAGCACATGGAAAAGAAAAAGAAGAAAAATACAAGCAAAATAATGTAGTGCTTGTATTTCTAAAGTTTCCAGGCATTGATTTGTCTTAGATCCTATTTTAAAGGATTAAATATATTAGCTTACTTGAGAACATCCAATTTAGCCTAAGGAAAAATGGGTCATAGATTACTGCTTTTCCAGGAATGACTTTGAGAAATATTCATGTAATAGCAGATAGGAGAGGGCAGAGTAGCTATCATACAATAAAAGTTTTGAACTTGCTGGAAAGATCAGGCAGTTAGTATAGGAAAATCTGAGCAACTTTAATGCACTAAGTACTGTTGCTGCAATAAAAAGAAAAAAGGCAATGAGAACATTGGATTGGATTGCTAGAGGGCATACAGTATAAATCAAAGTAGTTGATATTGTATCCATGTAAGCTATAAACTGAACATTACTTGCAATGGTGTATATAGATCTGTTGTCATATTTTAGCAAGAGTATAACCGTGCCTGACGAGACTGTATACTTTATCAACATAGAGACTAAAGTCATGTGTTAAAGATTTATACAATAATTCGAATTGCAGAAATAAACTTTACTATGCTTCTTTAATTAAAGACTATTCTTTTATAGGCTACTCTTTCAAATGAGCTGTTGGTAACATCTATCAAACCTACTGCAAGTTAAACTTGCAGTTCTCTTAAATATGAGAACTCTGAGTTTGCTGTTTACTGGAGGTAGGGTAAAAGAAAGAATAAAAGACAGAATTCAGACTCTCAGCAGTCTTCAGTTTTATGACTGAAGTCTTGGAGAAAGTAGCCCAGCTGAACAAAAAATGACACAATAGTCCGGGCAGTGAGTGTGATCATAGGTCCAAAGCAACAACAAAACCTAACTGACAATAGATCTTTGCCAAGATTCCTCACAGACTATCTCTGGATAGCATACAATGGATACAGTTGGATAGTGTATATAATCTTAGAATATATGTACTTATCCTTCCTGGGGAAATTAGTTAGATGAAGTTTGTTATACTTTAAAGGCAAAAAACTACTTTAATTTTGCATTGTACTCACAAAGAAAGTCTTCAAATAGACTGTCTGGAAATACTGCATTCACTGGGAGAAAGCTTCTATACATGATAAAAAAGAAAACCTGGATTTTACTTTCCCTTGCTAATGAATGTCGAGCTGTTTTGATGTCTTCTGTTTATTATGTTTTCGTTCTGGGAATTTGAAACTGAAATCCACTTCAATATTGTCTTATTTTGTGAAATAAATTGTTTCATTCTTCCATCCAGCAAGTAAAGCACACAGCGTTGGATTAATTTAGATTAAGGGAAACAACAAATTGCAAAACTTCAATGAGACAATACTTAGTGCCTTTTCTGTAGTGGTAATAGCATTTTTCCAATTAAGATAGTGTGATAACTTTATCTGGAAGGGAAGAACTGAAATTTAAGGGTGTAGTTGTCCTTGATTTGACTGGGATAGGGTTAATTCTCATCAGAAGCTGGGAGTGGGCACAGCCAGGACAGGTATCCCAAACTAGCCAAGGAAATATTCTATATTACACTAACATCATACTCAGTATATAACTGGGACAGCTGGCCAGGGGAGGAGAGGTCATACAAAACAGGTCAAGCGTCACGTTACAAGTGTAAAGTAATGCACTGTGCATCATTAACTATATACATTCTTTTAGTAGTAGTATTGCTGTTATTATTTCTTCTCTCCTTGTGTTGTCCTGTTAAACTCTCCTTATCTCAACCCACTAGCCTTTAACTTTTTCTTCCAATTCTCCTCCCCACCCCATGGTTGGAGATGAAATGAGAGAGTAGCTATACGATTCTCAGTTGCTTGCTGGGCTTAAACCATGACAGTAATAGATAAGCAAATGAGTGCTGCACATTTATGTTTACCATTTTCTTCTTATTGGTCTGAGTAACAGTGAGTATTCCCACAGTTCTCTATTATCCATCTTTCTCTTGAAAATAATTTAACTACACATGTAATAGGAGACCTACCTAGAATTTCTAAGGAGATATAGAGAAAAGGTTAGTAGCATATATTGTATCCCAGTAATACTGACAATGACCTTTTCCCCTTATATTTGTCTCTACCTCAACCTATGTGTTGTTAGCAGTTTAACATATGACTTTCTTACTGTGGATCTTCTACTTGAGGACATTCTGAAATGTCTCATCTTCAGTTAGTCTTGACAACAGGGAAAGTAACTGTTTCTACATGTTATTTGAACCATGTATAAATATCTAACTGATATGAAAGTCGTAAAGTTAATACTAGAATCGTATGAGAAACAGTTAAGCATACACTGTAGAGTTAATTTTTTTACCTTTTCTATAGGTTCCTTCACCAGGATATAGTTCTATTAAGCTGCTGCAGTATTATTTCTATGTTCAACTGATGAAAAGTCTATACACTCATAGGAACTTAGCAAATACTACCTAAAAAGACACATTCCTGTGACACAGGTATCTTAAAATATGTTTACAAAGGAATGACTTTACACAAGGAGCTCACTGCAGCCTTCCAAACAACATTGATCTAAAATGCTGGTTTCAGTGTAGCATTTTAGATGATTGAAATATTCGTGTAGGCCATTATAAAGGATCCCACAATGGGAGTACCGGTGTTTTTCTGATCACTGACTTGAATGTATTCATTTCTATTTTGAATAAGATTGAGATTTCAGAGTAGATACTTTTCCCAGGGTAAGTTAACATTTAAGAGAAATAAAACTGACAGCAGATGTATAACAAATACACTGTTCTACCACCTTTAAAAAAACCACCTGCTACAATGATGAGGAAAATAGGCTGATACTAATGCAGAAACCCTGAATAACTGACAAATGATTATTT
This sequence comes from Urocolius indicus, assembly GCA_013401255.1. NCBI lineage: Eukaryota > Metazoa > Chordata > Aves > Coliiformes > Coliidae > Urocolius > Urocolius indicus. The sequence continues at coordinate 94,192 of WBNH01003884.1, forward strand.
CACTCACGATAAATCTCAGTTTGTCATGTTAGGTGCTTTTGATTTCTCCTTTTCATTTTTCAATTTATATTTCATTTTTTGAATTGCTATTATATAGCACTAATACTTGCACTTTTCTCTGAGTTTTTGGTGTATATTTAATGGTCTTCAAAAAAGCATGTGCTTCTGCAAGAAAATGCAGACGATGTGTGAAAAAATCATAAATGTACTGTAGGTACCTGTTTTTTCACAAGTCTCCCTTTTGACATTCTGCAAAGCTGCAGTGAAGACCATGGCAACTCTTTATCATACCATTAGTGTATTTGGTGACTTGGTGCTCTAACAAAGAATTTACAAAGGTATATATTCTGAAAGGATGAAAATCCTTTTGCAACTTTATATCTCACAGAAACAAAATAAGGCAAAAAGGAATGCTTGGTGCATTATCTAGAAAAGCAATACTTTCAACCAAGGAAGGCAGATTCATGAGTATGTGCAATGAGCTTTCACTTAAGAATGAATATATCCACCCTATTATAACTCTTTGGAAACCAGATATCTTTTAATTATTAGAAAAACTTTAAGAGATAAATACTAATTTAAAGATATGAACTTTCAATGTGTCACATTTGAATCCAAAAATAAGGAAGATGAGACTAGTAAGGAAAAGATACTTGCTGTTTCTGTGATGATAATTTTCTTAGCTATTTGTCTCATTGTTCAGATATTGCTGTCCTTCATTTTCCACCTCTGGAGGTGAAAGGAATTGAGTGAAGAGACATGAACAAGAAAGCTTACACAGCCAGTCTTGTATGTTCTCTTATGCAAGAGTTAAGTTTAATTCATTATCAGACAGAACTGGGAAGGAAAGTCCAAAGAGTGTGGACAGATCAGTTGTGGGGCCAGTCTTGTTCAATGTCCTCATCAATGACCTGGATGAGGGAACAGAGTGTACCCACAGCAAGTTCGCTGATGACCCCAAACTGGGAGGACTGCCTGATTCCCCAGGAGGCTGTGCTGCCATTCAGCAGTATTTCAACCGTCTTGAGAGCTGAGCAGAGAGGAACCTCATGAGATTCAACAAGGAAAAGTGCAGTCCTGCATATGGGAAGGAACCACCCCATGCACTAGGACAGGCTGGTGGGTTGACCTCTTGGAGACCTGTTGGCTCTGGGGGAGATAGACCCGAGAGTCCTGGTTGATAATAAACTAACCATGAGGCAGCAATTTGCCCTCGTGGCCAAGAAGGCCAATGGCATCCTGGGATACATCAAGAAGAGTCTGGCCAGCAGGTCAAGGAAGGTTCTGCTCCCCCTCTACTCTGCCCTGCTGAGGCCTCATCTGGAGTCCTGTGTCCAGTTCTGGGCTCCTCAGCTCAAGAGGGACAGAGAACTTCTGGAAAGAGTCCAGCACAGGGCCACCAAGATGATCAGAGGACTGGAACATCTTTCATATGAGGAAAAGCTGTGGTAACTGGGGCTGTTTAGTCTAGAGGAGACTAAGGGATGATCTTATTAATATTTACAAAAATCTAAATGGTGGGTTTGGGGAGGTTTGGGCATCTCTTTTTTTTTCTATAGTATCTAGTAAGAGGACAAGGGGTAATGGGATGAGGTTGGTGCACAAAATGTTCCATTTAAATATAAGAAAAAACTATTTTACTGTGAGAGTAAGGGAGCCCTGGCACAGACTGCCCAGAGAGGTTGTGAGTCTCCTTCCTTGGAGGTCTTCAAGACTCGCCTGGACACACTTCTATGCAACCTGATCTAGGTGGGCCTACTTCTGCAGGAGGTTGGACCAGATGATCTCTAAAGGTCCCTTCCAACCCCTACCATCATATGATTCTATGAAAACCTCAACTTTTCATAAAATAAGCTGATAGAAGCATTTTCAGTGTTCAATATTTATAATACCTTATTGTCAGATAGCAAAATACTGTACAATAGCTTGTGAATAGTCACATGCCATTTCCCAGAAAACATATTCCAAAACACAGAAGCATTAAATTATGATTCAAGTTTATATTTCGTGAGGATTTTCTGTACTTCTTCTTGTGAGTGCTTCATATCACTTCTTTATTGCCTCTTTTTAAAAGACTCCCTTTATGGCTTTTTTGATTGCATATGGGGTCCTTAATCCTTAAATCTTATTACCACATTTATTGCAAGAAATAAAAAACAAAGAAACAATTAGAAATAGAAAGGAACTGTTAAGTTACTGTTGTATCTGTAGATTTCAGTTCCCCAAACAGTCATCATTCAAACTTGTAAGATTTTCTTCGATACAAATTCTACCAATTGGCCCCTCCAAGTCTAACAGCACATTTGGGACAATTAATTTTACGAAAGCTTCTTTTTCTTTCTTATAAAAAGTATCAGAGATACATAAATGGCATCTGAGAGCATCTATACACATGATTACCCAAGAGAGTCAGGTACTTTTAGCATACATATCATGAAACATCTGCCTCTCTTGGGTAATTATGTGTATACCAAATTATTTACTGGTAAATGGGAAATCTGACCCACCATCTACTTAAAGTGTTGGGTTTCTGTTTGGTACATGAGGAAATTACCTGGAGAAAAAAATTATTGCCAAGGGTTACACAGAATATTCTTTCATCATCATTCATTGCAGAAGAAAGATGGAGGAAAAACACAGAAGCATAAGAAGATGAGATGAAAGGAGGATTGCAAAGGAAGCCAGACTTCTAAACTGAGCCTGTGATCTCTCCGTGATTCTCTCTAATTTTGTGTCCTCTCTGACTAGCCCAATGTTATGTTAACAGGCATGTGGCATTTTCTGTAGCCAAAATGCAGAAAAAGGCAAAGAAAACACCTGTTCTCTCCAGTAGGATGAATCATCTCATTAAATAAAAATCAACTCCAGCTTTCATTTATGATGTGAAGCCAATTAAACTTTTTTTCTGAGGGCTGTATATATACATACATAATATTTTATATATACATGTATATATGTAATTTATATGTATACTAGATGTCTGCATGTATCCATATATATGAATGTCATGGGTTTCTATGGAGCCCAAAGACTATTTTGCTTATACAATGAGAGTACTAGCAGTGAAGATTCAGTTCAGTAGATTTGGATTAGGACTTATTACATTGTCATGGTTTGACATAAAGCCATTTCTGGTAATGGGGAAGATCCTGTAAAGATAGCTTCTGTAAGAAGTTACTCAAAACTCTCCTCAGCTCTGAGCCAGACCCACTTCTGGGGCTAAGCCAATTAGATGTCTCCACAATCACTTTTTAAGAAGAAAAAGCCAGAAGAGGAGACTTCTTTTGTTCCTATGGGCTGTTCCAGGTTTGTTGTTTTTTTTTTTTTCTGGCTGATCGTGGTGGTGGAAGGAGCCACCTTGGCAGAATCCAAGGTCGGTGAAGGAAGAGAGAGAAGATGTGCTGGAGCAGACACTCTCCTGTATCCTGTGGAGAGGAGTGGTGAAGCTCAGAGTTGTTGGCAGTTTGTAGAGAACCCCACACCAGGGACAGTGACTGTGCCCAGAAGAGGCTGTGAATTTGTGGGAGGGCGGCATTGCAGCAGAAGTTGTGCAGAATGCTGACGGCTGCAGAGGAGTCCCACGCTGGAGGACTCTTTGAGCAGAAGCCACAGCTGTTGGGAAGAACCAACACCAGAGAAGTTCATTAAGGACTGTGTCCTGTGGGAGGGACCCCATATCAGAGCAGGGGAAGAATGTGAGGAGTCGTCCTCATCTGAGAAGAGAGAAGCAGCAGAGACCATCTGTGTGAGACTGACCACATCCCCCCATTCCCTGCCCTCTGACCTGTTGAGGGGGGTGGAGGTAGACATATCAGGTGAGCTGGGCCCAGGAAGAAAGGAGGGATGGGGGAGGGAGATCGTAAAGTGTTGGTTGCATTTTTTTCTTAATTTTCCTGCTCTATTTTTGCTTTTTGTTCTGTTCTGTTTCTTGTAGGCAGTAGAATAAACTTTCCTACTTTCCTCTCTAAGTCAAGTACTGGAGTATCTATACTGTAATCTATAGATGGCTGAAATATGGGCTGGAGCTTTACTATTTGCTATTTAATTACATGCTACCAAGCTCCATGTCATTCTTGCTAACCTTCACTCTGCAAACAGTATTTGGACACATTTCAAGGATTGCACAGACTAGAGTTTGCTTCAAATAAGTAGATGTCCTCTTTTGGAGGGTAAAGAAATTTTCTTGTATATCAGGAAGCTGTTCCACTTCACACTTTCCTTCAGGACCAAAAGATGGACTGATGCCTTTTTCCTTCAATCCACTCAGGTTCTGGAGTCTCAGGTTATTATGTTTTAAATATAGGAGGCAACACTCAAGCATAAGACTTAACATCCAGAATATAAGTAGAAAATCTCCATTGTTATTCAAGTGACATCTTAGAATGCCCTCTCAGAGACTGTTGAGCTTTTGAATCACCTCAGTTCTTGCCTGTGGTGATGCATAACAAGCTATGCCTAAGTTACTCTGAGCCTTTTTCTTCTGAATCATAAAACAGAGGTCTCCTACTCTTAGCAATTGCATTCTCTTCAGTGCATAGTGAGATCTGAATTCAGTCTCCAAGCCTGCAAGGAAAAGGAGTCAGGTCTTTCTAGCACATACCCTTCTTCTCACTGCCAGGGTATTCAAAGTTCTGTGGTGTGTTGAATTGTCTCCATGTTTTTTTGTAGCAAAAGTATACATGTATATTAATAAAAATCTCCTGGCTCATGGTTGTGAACAAAAGTGTCTCTCTAGCTAGGCACTGATGCAAAAATCCAATTATGTTTCATTCAGTTCTTAACTTTTCCACATCTCTTTTCTAAAGATCCCAGTTGTGCTAGTTTTTTGTATAGCCATGCAGCATCAGAACTTTTCAGACTGAAAAGTGAAAGTAGGAGAATCTCCCGTAAACACAAGACAAAATGAACGTCTCAGATATTTTTGTTTGATTTGTTTTTCTTTTTCAGAGGGTGTATATATAAAACACAGAAAAATCAGAAAAATTGAGACCCAGAATCCTTCAACTTGTAAATAAGGAAGCATGGTGAGAGTGATTTTGAGTATTTTCTTTTTAATTCTATTAGAGGGAAGATCAGAACCTGATTTTCTGAGAGGTATTTTGTAGCAATATGTCATGCACCTATCAGAAGGCAGAATCAACTCTGTTGGCTTTATTGACTTTAATTTGAGCTGCTGCTTCTGTTTTTTTTTCCTTTTTTTTTACAGCTGAGTTAATCTCACTATCTCTTCCCCATAGATCTGGTAGTAATTTCATCTTACTTAGTGAATAAAAGTGGTGCTTTGTTGAAAAGAGTATTCCTTATTCTTGCAGTCTCAGCAGCACTGTCTTACAGTTACAGGAATGGTAAATCTTCTTTCAGACTATCAACAGAAACAGCGGTTGTACTCAAATACAGTGAAAGCAAATCTCAGCCATAGACACTTTCCTGTTTTTAACAACAATATTGAGAGCTTTCTACACTTACAGTGATTAGTAACATAACTCATCAGTGGAAAAATAAGTATTACTGACAAGAAGCAGCTTTATTGGCACCAAGAGAGGAGATATTACTTCCTATAGAAAACAGTTCCGGGGATTTGGAATCATTTTTCCCTGTGTCACTGTTATGTCAATGATGCTGATGGAGAGTCCATTGGGTTAAGAAATCCCTAAGGGTGAAGGCGTCAGGTATAGTGACACCTACAGAGCACAGTGAACAAAGGTGCCATCATGTGGAAAAAGTAAAGAGTCTCTGGATCTGTGCAAGATGAAAGCTTGACACCATACCCCTTCAGCAGGTTTGTTTTCCAGACAAGCTTTGTTGGCTACAGACCATGTGAGATACATGTGAGGCAGAAGGCCTCCATGGATGGTAAAGATTTGCTGGGACATCTCAGGGAAAAAGCAAACATCCATGAGAGGTAAAAACAGGGCCTGATTTCTTGGAAAGAGTATAGGAACATTGCCAGAGCATACATGGGTGCAACCAGGAAGGCTAAAGCCCTTTTAGAATTAAACCTGGCCAGGAAAGTAAAGGAAAAAAAGAAGAGAGTTTTCAGGTACATCAGCAGCAAAAGGAAGATGAGGAGGAATGTTCCTACTTAACACAGAGGGTGCACTGGTGACCAAGGATGCAGAGAAGGCTGAAGTACTGAATGCCTTCTTTGCTTCAGTCTTTACGACCAAAGCTGGCTCTCAGGAAGCCGAGTCCAGCAAGGATAGTAGGATGGCCTGGACAGCAGAGGTCTTGCCCTGGGTGGAAGAGGAAGAGGTTAAAGACCTATTGGCAAGCTTAACACTTGTAGTCAATGGACACTGATGGGATGCATCCTAGAGAGCTGACGGAGCTGGCTGATGTGGTTGCTAAGCCTCTCTCCATCGTTTCTGAAAAATCATGGAGGACAGGCGAGGTGCCTGAGGACTAGAGAAAGGTCAGTGTCACTCCAGTCTCAAAAAGGGTAAGAAGGCCGACCTAGGAAGCTACAGATTGGTCAGCCTCACCTCCATCCCTGGAAAGGTGATGGAACAACTCATCCTGAATGTAGTCACTGAACATATGAAGGAAAAGATGGTTCTCAGGGGGAGTCAACATGGATTCACCAAGGGGAAATCCTGTTTGACTAAGTTGATAGCCTTCTATGAGTGCCTAACCGGCTGGCTACATGAGAGGAGAGCCGCGAATGTCATCTATCTTCAGCAAGGCTTTTGACACTGTCTGCCATAACGTCCTCATCAGAAAGTGTGGCTTTCATGAGTAGGCAGTGAGGTGGATTGAGAGCTAGTTGAATGACAGAACCCAGAGGGTGGTGATCAATGGCATAGAATGGAGTTGGAGGCCTGTGGCCAGTGGAGATCCACAGGGATTGGTTCTGTGGCCAGTCTTGCTCAACATTTTCATCAGTGACCTGGATGAGGGAACAGAGTATAACCTCAGCAAGTTCGCTGATGACATCAAACTGGGAGGACTGGCTGATTCCCCAGAAGGCTGTGTTGCCATTCAGCAGGATCTCAACTGGCTTGAGAGTTGGGCAGAGATGAACCTCATGAGATTCAACAAGGACAAGTGCAGAGTCTTGCATCTGGAAAGGAACAACCCCATGCACCAGTACAGTCTGGGGGTTGACCTACTGGAGAGAAGCTCTGCAGAGAGAGATCTGGGAGTGCTGGTTGATAATAAACTAACCATGAGCCAGCAATTTGCCCTCGTGGCCAAGAAGGCCAATGGCATCCTGGGATACATCAAGAAGAGTCTGGCCAGCAGGTCAAGGAAGG
>WBNH01003884.1:101491-169372 GCA_013401255.1 Urocolius indicus
ATATCTAAATGGTGGGTGTCGAGAGGTTGGGCCATCTCTTTTTTCTATTGTATCTAGCAACAGGACCAGGGGTAATGGCATGAAGCCGGAACACAAAAAGTTCTATTTAAATATAAGAAACAGCTATTTCGATGTGAGGTTGAGGGAGCCCTGGCACAGGCGGCCCAGGGACTGTGGGGAGTCTCCTTCTTTGGAGGTCTTCAAAGACCCGTCTGGACACGTTCCTCTGCTACCTGATCTAGGTGGACCTGCTCCTGCAGGGAAGTTGGACTAGTTTATCTCTAAAGGTCCCTTCCAACTCTACCATTCTATGATTCTACGAGACTGGCATTTCACAAATGTGACTGCTTTGGGGTTTTTTAAGTGAACTTCCTTTGCAAGCGAACATATTTATTCACTAATATTTTTCCAAATACCAAAACATAGAGAGACAAATAAGAAAGTCCCAGAAGTTCAGGTGTTATGTCTGACCAAGTGTCAGCAGGATTCTGAAAGTATAGTTTTCATAATGTATATGATTTTCTGTATTACTATAAAAGTAAATGTATCATTCCAGTCCAGACCAAAAATAAGTTAAAAAACATAAAAAATACACAAAATAGGGGTTTTTTTCTTGCTATGAATATTCACAACATTTGGACTTTGTTCACTTCTGAGGTCTTTTTGTAATTAATTCAAAACATGTAACTGAAATAATCTCCCATAGAATATTGAAATTGCACCCTACTTGCCAAAAAGGTGTTTCCTTATCCTCATAGATTATTTTCAATGAATATTTATAACTTTCTCTAGAGCCACTAAATTCCCCATACATCATTTTCATACCACTCACTATCTCAGAGAAGATGTAAATTCCCAGGTTTTTCATTAAGTAGATAATAAATAGATTTTATTTCCAGACTGCAGTCCAGCATAACATCCATTTCTTCTGCCCTGAATTTCCATTGGTACAATGCGCCCTAGATTGAGATTTAGACATGATGTGCAAAGTCATGTACATCCAGCTTGTCTAAATAAAACCTTTTAATGGCATCTACTATGCTCCCCTTAGGGAAAATACTACATTAGTGGATGTTCCTCATCAAAGACATATGAAAAAATGAGAATATATGCTCAAGTCATTTAGGTACTTTGTTCTCCTTCTATTTTTGCCTACGTGTTACTAATCTCCATAATCTATTGAGCTCACTGTAATTTAATTATAGATAGTGGAAAGGTCACAGAATGATCTTTGTTGAAAATCAATTTTTGTAGGCACAACTCATGAATCTATGTTTGTAGAATATTAGGCCTAAATACTGGGTTTCGTGCTTGAAAATAAAAACCTGTTGAAGTGATGATAAAACAGGGTAGACTACCTGTTGCCTTTTCTGTAGTCAGAATTTTAATTTGCAGCCTAATATGTCTTTTGTTTGTTCTAAAAATTACTGAGTGGTTTAGACAGTGGTGTTTAAAAGATGACCAAGCACTCAGCATTGTGCTGGATTTAGCGTTGATATGTGAGAAACAGTGTCTAATTCTGTGTCTGTAATTGAGTGCAGACCAAAAGGTTTGTATACATACATTTAATTACTATCGTAAAGCAACTGCTCAGAAATACAGAAGCTGTCATTTTATTCATAATTAATTACACTGACCCTTTCCACTTCCATTTTATTTATTCAGAAAACTACAGATTAAATATGTTTATTTATAAAAAGTTTTCTTTTTATTATTTCTACTGACTGATAGCTTCTGGGCTCTCTAGAAAACAGAGTGAATACTCCTTATGGTCACAGTATTTTGGAGAAATTCAGATGATCCAGGCTTTAAGGTGATGTCATTAAATAATACATCTTGAGCATTGAAATAGTAGCATGTAAATTTAAAGTGATAACAAGAATATGAATAAGATAGGTTTTTATACCCATTTTGCATCAAATATATTTTTTATGCTAGAGAAACTGATCTATATGCATTCCTTTCTGTTACATTATCTTAGATTGCCCCAATATGACATATTACTAGTGACCATTGACTGCTCTTTTGTAAAATTATTCTGACATAAAGCATTGAACCCCAGGTTTTTCTATGGGTATTGCAATCTACCACTTCTGTTATTTCAAATAATTTAGAAACTAATTCCACAAAGGACTGTAATCAGAAAGAACTTTCACAATTTTTAGCGAGTTTGAGTATCTTTGTGCCAGTCTGTTTTTCAAAAAACTTGAGACCACCCCTTTATTTTTAAGTAAATTATGTCATGCAATCCTATGTGTGAAATCATAAGTGAAGAAAGCTTGCTAGATATTGGCAATCTATAAACTTTTGGTCTTGCTAGGTATTTGCATTTTCTTTAAGGTCAATGGAGAATCAGATATCTCCAGATGGTGACTCAGTATCCTCAGGATCTCAGATACATATTTTAGAATTAAACTAATTGCTTTCTGAAATCCACCTTAATGGTATTCAGATATCTAACATCTAAATAAATCAATGAGACCTGGGCACTCAGTTACCTTTCAGGGTCTGGAACAGGAAAGACTTTGACCTCTAGGAAGCTGGTGAGATCCAAACATCTTAGGTGCTTTGAGAAAGTAATCATGATAATATGGCATGCAGAACCCTAAACAAAGACTGAAATAGCTAGAAATGCAACATCTGTATAAACACACACACACACACAGACGTACAGCTAATCTGTTTCCTTCAGGTGGTATACAATCTTAAAAGAAGTCTGAATACCTATGTGTGGTTTTAGAGGTATAATATCCTAGTAAATATTTATGTTTAAAACCCTTACTCCTAATTACTTTTTTTTTTGAAGCATTTGAAGGATGAATATTTACACTGAAACATTTTGGAGACAGAGTATTTGTCAGCTTTTAACTGGTTGGAAAGAACATGTGGGTCTCGCATATACAAGCATGCATACCTATATTTTGAGTTTTAGGGTGTAGTGTCCTTTCAAAGGATACAGTGCAACAAATGTTTATATGCAGACAACCTTTCTCCGTGTTTTTTTCACTTTGGATGCCTACCAAATGAAACCTTATCTAAAGATTTGATGGGGGGCAATTCAGAGTCTGTAAAGCAAAGATAAACTGAATGGGGTAAGTCATCACCTAAAGAGAAAATGGAGAAAATGTTTATAAAAAGGTCAAGGAATTATTAGCAATGAAGCAGATTATCCCCAAAAAAAAGTCTGAGAGAACCAACATATTATTACTAATTTGTTAACTCATTAGACAAACATTTTAATGAGCTGAGACATATCACTAGAAAGCTTTTTGGTAGAGACAGTGCATATGTATATGTTCCCAGATGGGAATCTCTCATTTCCACCTAGCAATGTTGGACCAATAGAGAACAGTTTCAGAAATGTATACATTTGTTAAGCAATATTGAACTTTGACATTTATGGAGGAAGGAATAGAAGGAATAAGCCTTTTCACTTTTTATTCCTAAAAATATAGCTAGAGATAGACCAATATGGATACTTTTGTAATACAGGGAACCAGAGGATTTCAGCTATACAGAGATACTACCATGCTAGCAGTAGGAATGACTCAATATGGTTTTATGACTGCTTAGGTATTTTTTGAAAAATCTTTGTCTTAATTTTCCTGTCAAAAAACAAACAAACAAACAAACAAACCCCTATATCTGGATTATTCCTCTTAATATGTATTTTTTCTTACCTAATAATTTCTTTATACATAAACTGCTTATAACATTTTTATAAGGGGAATTTTTCATACATAAATTTTAGTGACTAAGGCTTTATAAAATTTTTTTAGTTCTAATACATAGAAAATATTTAGACTATAAAGCTTTTCCGACTTGTTTTGTGCTACCATCAAACTGAATGAATTGGCTTTTATGTTTCCTCTTATTAGTTCTCAATTTCCTGATATCTTCTTACAGTACTTCCTTTTTCTTGATGTCGTTCTCTTTATGAGAGAAAAGAAATAATTGAATGACATAGCATCTCTAACTGAGCAACATTAAAAATTGGAAGACATGATATTTGAAATGTGAATTAAACGTGGTTTAATATTTCAATCCATCATAGGTGGTAAGTATTCTTTTGCTAGAAGTTATAAAATTTCATTTTGTGAGGGGTTTTTGACACCAAATAACAAGGAATCAATCCACACTGTCCTTAGATCTTTTGCAGTATTAAAAAAAATTCAGCAACACTGAGCTCTAGTATTTACTTTGTTTCAGTTTTACAGATAATTACCATGTGCAAATTGGGTTCCTCTACTATTGAATTTTGTAAGAGTTTATTTCTTAGGATATGATGGATAGTTTACTCTAACCAAGCTGAACATTTTATCCCACTACACAGAAGATACATAAACAATAATGAATATACAAATTACTTACTGAATGTTGAGGAGGTTATAAACATGAATTGCTTCTTAAAGTCCTTACAGTCTTCTGCTTCTTTTAAGAAGAATTATTTCTTTGCAATTATTACAGAAGCTTTGTAACATATTACCTGCTTAGTCACAGTAGTGCCTTTTCTGGAAGGCAATAGAAAAGCATTTGCTGTGTAATGTCCAAATGTTGTTTATGTCATCAAAGAGAACTCACTGGTCATTCAGTGCTATATATCTGTACTACATGCTAATGGGTTTCCTAGAACTGTGGAAAAGGATTGACTGAAATTAAGAAAGAGAATCCTTTAAAACATTTTTTTAAATAAAATCAAACATATTCACAGAGAATTATGAGCCAAACAAACAACGTATGCTATTTCTTGGATAATTACGTATTTTTTTGACAATCTGTCTTGAATATTGTTTAAATGTTACTTTGTTTCTCATGCAATGTACAAAGATCACAGACTATGGGAAAGGGACTCTCTTACTCCTTTTCCGTCTTGCATCCAATAGAAGTTTAATTCCCTTGTTCCCAAAATGCTAGGTCAATTTAGTTGAACTTCAATGGAATAAAGACTCTACTGCTGCTGACTTGTTTCTTTTCTCCTGCTTGTTATTTTCCTCCTGGCAGAAGAAACAACGCATGATTGAGTTTCAACTTTTATAGCTGCAGATATCTGAAAGTTAGACAGAGCCTACACTCTCAATGCAGTCAAAAATGTATTGAGGCAGACAGCTACTCATTCTAAACAAGCTCAGATAGACTTAAATACTGACATGGCAGCTTTGCATCTAGCTGGTCATTTGAATTCCTGTACTTAAAAGTGGATATGTGTTGCATAGACATTCAATACTGTTGTGAAATACATGTATGAGCTCAGTCTTGTTGCCCCAGGAAAAGGCAACCAGATATAATCTCCATCTGGGAACTAATGCATATCCCACCTTGTTCCCAGCACGTAGATTTGAGAGACCAGAATAGAAAGGACTTAATTCCAAACCCAGTCTAAATTGTTGGTAATTAATCTATTTCTAGTAATGTTTATTCCTCCATGTGAAATAATAAAGATGACAATAAAAATGAGACTTAGAAAACTTAATTTTTAATTTTTAATAGGAAAGTGGACTTCAAAGAGTGTAAAAGTCAAGAGAAACCCTTCCAATATCATTTGTGTGTTAGAAATCATGACATTTTACTGCTATTGCTCTGCATTGAGCTGGTAACTCGTATTTGACTAAATCATAATATATACAAGAATATCTAAACTAGAAATTAAAAACTTGGGATGAAGAGTCCATAACTTGACACTTATAGCTAAAGGAGTGCCTCATTTCCTTCAGTTGTCCCGCCTAATGGATACCCACTGGTTCTTTGTACACTGAAGGTTCTACATTAGGATTAAAGAGTCCTCTAAATGCTCTGCCCATTAATAAAACTTTAAGAAATGGGCAATTTTAGTTTCATTAAGAGATAAGTTCAGCACTCATGGACTCTGTCACAGAAAGATGTTTTTTCTAGATACTATTATAATTTTCTTGTTTTTTTCACCTACATTTTCGAACTCTTTAAACTGACACAGGATACTGTCAAAGTTTCCAGTGTCAGTTCTTACCAGTAATGTTAATTAAGAGAAATCATCACTAGTTTCTTGTTCATAAATTGAAGGCCTTAGTATGAGATCTGGTTCATCACTCTCAAATTCCATCTTTTCAGAGATGTGGGAGATCTCTCAGTTTGGGAGCCTTTCTTTAAGATCCTTTTAAAAGGCCTTTTTGAAGCTTATGGCTTTTAATCACCTACTTGAGCAGAGGTACAGAAGAAGATGAGCCTTCATCTCCAAACTCTCTGTCCAAATTGAATAGTTCTATGATGACACCAGATTCAAGTTGTTCTGCCATTAAGTGAAGGTTAATGAAACCATGTAACACAAAATCCACCAGAGACTCCTCTCTGAGGAGACCAAATGCTAGTTAGGGACAATTCTTTGTACCTCATTTCACAGGTTTAGTGGATAGTCTTCTCACACACATTTCACTCACAGATCTTCTCATAGTTCCCTATTTTCTCCTGATTTTTCCCTGTGCTTTCTTTTTCACTTTTTTTTTGTAATTCCACTGCTCCTCTGGAAGCTTTTCTGCTTTTGACAATTTGCAGCTCTCCAGTTTCATTACCATTAATGTTGCAACATATGCATATCTTGCGCCCTGAATGTCTCCACCAATGCCAATACAGAAGTCAATGTACATCTATGGACAAAACAAATAATGGAAGGGTTTCTAGAGCAGCCACAGGCCACCACATGGAAAAAAAAAAATCTCGGATCTTTGGCTATGAACTAGCAAGGTGTCACACCTCAAACAACAACAAAAATTATTACTTCTGCAGAGTGATATTCTGTAGTAAATTTGTCAGGATTTCTGTCAAGATTTTCAGCAATATGCACCTCAGAGCCATCCATTTTTTAAAGTATTTTTTTCCTTTCTGAGACATTATTAGGTAAAAGGGGTGTGGACTCAGTCACTGAAGCAGATATTTGAACAAAAATTGCTATTCTTGCAATGAAAAACTGATTTTTCTCCAGTTTGAAAACTACACAGGTGGCAGTGTATAAAACTCTTACTTTCTAAGATTAGCCTTGTAAATATAGTTTTATTGTGGGGAAAAAAACACAAAACCAAAAACAATTACAATTCCACCTGTAATCTATACCTGCAAAAATTATAATATAGAGGTTTTTCCAGAGAGTTTGTTTTTTTAAAAAAAAATGTTTTTTAATTACTGCAGGAAAGGAATAAACTAAAAGGTAAGTTATAAGAAAAAAGTCAATAATAACTACAGAATAAAATTTGAATATTGTTTTAATTGAGTAAAGAATGATCCTGATTTTATTTAAGTTTTTACATCAAAAAGAGTTTTTTCTCCTGTGAAGGATTTTCTTCAGTTGGACTGTACTCCAACTTGGAACATTGCTCCCATAAATGTCAAAGAGAAACCAACAGCCTGCATATGTCCCCAGGACAGAGTCAGCAGTGACTTTTACAGTGGATCTTCATTCAACAGCCCTTGATAATTAATTATCCATGCCCCTCCACATCCAATCCTACAGCTGTAGGTAGTTGCTGCTGCCTGAATTATCACTCTAACTCATTTCATCATGTTTGATCCAGAGATCTTCTATGAATTTCTCAGCTTTTGTTACAGTGCTTTATTAAACAACTATATTAAAGAGTAATTCTGCAAAACCAGAACAAAATCAAACTTATTTCCTGTATTTCACCAATGCCATTTGCTAATCCCTTTTTTTTTCCTACAAAATGAAAATCTTATTGTTATCAAAACAAATATGCTTCAGATATACTGAATACAAATGATTTTTTTTTAACATATGTTTTGTCAAATACCTCTCTGGAATACTTCAATAATTAATAATTAATTTCTTGCAACCAAGTCATGGTCTTTAATTTCAAAGTTATTCAAGAATGAGCTTCCTTCATTCAGCTAATTTAAATAAAGTAAAACTAAAGTTACTGAGATTATATCAGAGCCCAGTAATTCTTTATTCTCCTTAAAAGCATAGTAACATTGTATGTCTCCATTCTCATCTTTATTCCTGCCACAGTCTTCAGGTTCAGCTGGAGGCTCTTTAAGAATTAGTCATTAAGAAGGAAATTCTTTAAATATTAAAGCTCATCAGTATACTGATTACTTTTTTAAACTCTAATCTAAAAACTATTGAGTAATGTTGGAAAGAAAATATTTTATGATTTGAAGAAAGAATTTAAAAAATTCTCTTTTTTTTTCAATCTTGAATGTAAAATCTGAAGCTGCTATTGTAAAATGAAAATATGACCTCCTAGTCCACTATATATACAGCTGAATATCTCCTCTACGAAATACCAATAACTTCAACAAGATGAAATGAGATCCTAAGAGATTGAAAGGAGTAAATGAAAGCAGATATTGACCACCTGCAAGTACAAAATCAAGTGACCATCAGAGTTTTGGGCTCTGATCAAATGGCAGTGAGGGAGTAAAGCTGTATTCAGTATCTCAAATTTTTCTTGCCCTTACTTAATGTGACTTCAGAGCTTATTAATTAATTATTAATACATTTTTTAATCAACTAAGCTCAACAGAAGTTGATATGTAAATTTATTATTCATTGGTGCTAAAAAAGGGACACACCTTTGGATATGTGATCATAGTACAGTTCCACTGAAATCAGCAAAACGGTAGGAATTCAGAAAACTTAGTAGCTCCTTGAAATACTGTGGCAAGTACGATACAATAACGTTACTGAGCAAAGTATGAACAATTTTAAGAATGTAAAACTGTGCCAAAATCCTTAGATTTAAGATCAGACCACTTGATTAGACTGGATTCAATCTAACCACTTGAACACTCCCTTTCATCTTCCACTTGATTTACCATAATTTTTTTTTCTCATTGTTTTCATTACACTTACGTTGAAATCTTTCAGAAACATCACTAGGGAGGAGTTATATTCATCCATTTAGATTAGAGAAACAGCCTGTTGTTATAGGAATAAAAACTACTGAAATGAAATACTTTGCTGTATTAGTGGAAGAATAGTATCACGTAGGTTTGGTTAAAGCCATAGCATGGGAAATTATTCTGGGAGGAGCTAGTACCTGTGGTCATCACTCCCAAAATAAGGGAGTGATAAATATTAAAAATTAGCTGATTTTAAAATAACCGCTAAGAGATGAGTACAGGCTAGTTTGTTCATTATAACTCTTCAAGACATAACTCAGTCCTGTAGAAGACAGAGGTTGCTAGGTGACTGTGCTCTATAACTGTCACTCCATTTAAGTTGTTGATTTAGTGATGGACTTGACAGTGTGAGGTTAGTGGTTGGACTCTATGATCTTAAAGGTCTTTTCCAACTGAAACGATTCTATGATTCTGTGATTCACTTTTATTCTTTCTAGCTCTTCCAATGTTCTCCTATTTTTCTCATTTCACTGTATACAACACTCACCTTTTTCGTATGTTCAGGCTGTATATATCTTTTTCCATCTTAGTATCGAACATGATATATTTTATATTTCCATAGTCTTCATTTTCCAGCATTTTTCTTTCAAAAAAATTTAAAATCTCCTTACAGTTTTCCAAGCAGCAATACATGTTTTTCCTTACAACATTAACTTTCCCCTAAATTCACCATTGCTTTGAATGAAACAAATAATTAAAGGAAAAAAAGGACAGTTTATGTAACAAAATAATTATGTTCTTGCTATGCAATTTTATTGAGGCCATACATTATTTTAGGTATGTTGCTTTCTTTTTACCTAAGTTTATATTTATATATGTCATGATTTGACATGACAGCCTTTTCTGGAAAGGTGGAAGGAGCTGTAAAGATGGCTCCTGTAAGAAGTTGCCCAAAACTCTCCCCAGCTCTGAGCCAGACCCACTTCTGGGGCTGAGCCAATTAGATGCCTCCACGTTCACTTTTTAAGAAGAAGCCAGAAGAGGAGAGTGCTTCCTGTTTTTTCCTTCTTTTGTCCCTTCTTCTTCTCTGGCTGATGATGGTGCAAGGAGTGGGAAAAGAGCGAAAAACAACTATGTGGACTCCAAGGTGTGTGAGGAAAGAGAGGAGGAGGGGTGCTGGAGCAGAGACTCCCCTGCATTCTATGGAGAGGACTGGTGAAGCAGTAATTTGTTTGCATTTCTTTAAACACTTCACATCAGTAGTAGAGGCTCATTTTGATAATGACCCCATATCAGGAGCAGAGACTCATTTTGCTAAAAAACCCAAGCTAGAGACAGAGATTCACTTCATTAAAGACCCTGAGCTGGGGCAGTGATTTTCTTCTTTAAAACTAAGGCCAGAAGAGGCCCTGTCCTGATGGAGGGACCCTCTATTGGCAGAAACTGCACCCATGGTGAAGAATCCACACCAGAGATATTCACTAAGGGCTCCGTCCCATGGGAGGGACCCCATATCAGCAGAAGCCGCAGCTGCTGGGATCAACCCACAACAGAGAAGTTCGTTAAGGACTGTGTCCTGTGGGAGGGACCCTGTATTGGAGCAGGGGAAGAATGTGAGGAGTAGTCCTCCTCTGAGAAGACAGAAGCGTCAGAGCCCATCTGTGAGAGACTGACCACATCCCCCATTGCCTGCCCTCCCAAGCCGTTAAGGGAGGAGGAAGTAGACATATTGGGAGCAGTGAACTGGGCCCAGGAAGAAAGGAGGGTTGGGGGAGGGAGATCTTAAAGTGCTGGTTGTAATTTTCTCATCATCCTACTCCCTTGTTGCTCTTATTCCATTCTGTTTCTTGTAGAATAAAATTTCCTACTTTCCTCTCTAAGTCGAGTACTGGAGTTTGTTTTGCCTGGAACCATAATTGTCAGTGAGCCCTCCCTGCCCTTGTCTTAATCCACAACAACCCTACTTATCTTTTTACTCCCATCTCTCTGGAGCCTCTGCCATCCTAACGAGGGTGGGTGTGAATGGGGGCACTGAGTGAGAGACTGTCATGGTGCTGCTGTGCTAGCTGGGCCAAATATATTCTTCATTTTCCTTACATATTTAAAACCAATCTACTCTTTCTTCATATCAGATGACAGAAATAATAATTTCTTAAAATATTTATAATAAACAATGTTCTGAAAGCCATAATATTTTTTAATTTTTTTTTGGCAGCAGGGGAGTGGGATGACTCCAATAGACACTAAAAACTAAAGCAAAGAGCTCAGTTTTCTGGTGTATTCTTTTTTGAGGTACAATATTGCATTTGACTGATCAAGGAAAATGTGAATTTTTTAAGTGAACCAAGATCTGTCTTCTCATAATGTTCTTACATAATAAGAAAATTTTATGGCTCTGCTTCATGGTTCTTCTATATCTCAGGGGTAAAACTGGCATCATACTGTACCCACATACACATTGATACTTATAAAGTTCTTCTCATAAACAAAATGCTGAAGGTATTCACTATTAAGTCTGTAGGGACAGCAGATGTATCTCATAAACTGGATATTCTCTCACAATATCAAAGAGTTGAAAGAAACTTGAAAAATATTAGCAGTCATCAAATACTCACTAGTAAAGGTGTATTTCTACTGGACATAGTGTTGGATGTTTTGAATTACTTTTAATAGTAGGGATTGCTTCAAAACTTCAGGCAAACAGGACACAATAAAATTGCTTAATAATTCTATGATGAAAAGTCCATCTCACATATTATTAAAAATTGTAATCTATTCATTAATGTCAAATATATTACATATTTTGGGAGAAATTTTTTTTTTCCATAATATGCTACCTCACTTTCCCATCATTTAGTATACACCTAAGTATATTTTTACACTACTGGTAATGGAAGACAGAAAAAGTATCAGTTTTCCCAATGACAGTTTCATCTGATCTTTCAAACACATTTCAGTAACTAGAAAACTGCTAGTATTTGAGACTATATGAATAGTTTGGATACCTAGATATACAGCCTTCTATTTTCTTCACCAGAGTTAAAATTACTGATGTCTGTTACAATTAGAATAGATTGTGATAAAAAAAAATAATTCCAAGTAGGTCAAAGACAGATTGCAATGTGTTTTGTCATGAAGTCTTAAATTTTAAGACAAAGTCCTGCAAATTTAAGGCTTCTCCTCCAACTTTTAAGTTTTTATTTTCCTAATAAGCAGGAGAAAGATGCACAGCTATTAAGGAGAAGTATTTGTACCGAGCCAAAAATACTACTGTATAATTGTCAATTTCACTGCTTTGTGTACATTAGATGTATTTTGTGGTGAAGGGCATAGCTGAAAACAGTAAGAGTAATCATTTCAAGAGGTGGCTGATCCTACTCTCACATTTGAAAGAAGCAGAGTTATAGTTTGTTTTTAAACTATATTTCAAATGGGCAGAAATATATTTTCCACCCCATGACCTTTAGATTCTATTTCTCTCCCCCTGAAATTTTGTCATGATAAAATGAGGTAAAAGGGAGTTTGATGTAAATGTCATATACCTGTCGTAACAAAGAAGCATTCCAGCTGATTGAATTTCTGATTCTGGGTGAATATCATAACTCAACAAAATTCAGAGACACTCTTTAGTCCACTAAATGTTTGTTTACATGAAGTGACACAGCTCCAAATGAAGACTACTTGTGAAGAACTATTCCAAAAGCACTTAATGAATTTTAGTGAAAATCAACATGTTTCCAGTAAAATATTCTGGCACTTTGCAGTAAGAGATTAGTAGGGAGGGGTATTTTGTTTAGTTTGTTTTGTGCTGATATTCTAATATCATTATGAATAAAACAATTTAAGAAACTACCAATCAGTTCTAATTTTCTCCTTTTCCCTATTCAGTTTACGGGTTTTGTTTACATATTTCCAAACCATGAAAAAACATTGTGGAGTAATATAACATTTGTTATGATCCTAGAAGCAATGAAAATTACATGAAAACATTATGCTCTGGAGGTTTGAAGGATAAATGTGTAGGCTTTACTAAGTATTTTTATTCATTACAGTTCCTGCTATTTGTGTGATATCCCTGGCCAATTGACATGCCCTTGTAACTTCTGTTATTAAGCCAAACCTGGAGCCCAAAGCTTTGATGATAACAATTTTAATACGCTCTGTCCTTTCTTCTCCTATAATTTTGCTCAGAAACTAAAAGACAAACCCCCAACCACATCTGAAATTTTCAACAGCAATAAAGTTGTAAATACAAACAAGCTCAAAAAAAGAGTACACTACTTAATATTGTAGGATTGCTACCATTACAGTCTTAGTCACTTACCTTTGGAATAGAGGATAAATGAGAATGTGTAAAGTCAAATGGAACCAATAAAAGTGTCTTTACTGATGTGTGAGGTTCTGGATCAGGAAGAGCTAGGAGCTGACATGATGTACTGAAAAGATGCTCCAATAGATATGTTCATATGCTAGTTGAGAGTGTTGTAAAGCAGAGGTGAATGAAAATCAAAGTCCTTCACCTCATTTTTACAATGTTGTGGGAAATTTATGTGAAAATGTGTCTGATGAGATGAAAAAGGGAAAGTCAAATGTCATAGCTCATGTGGCAGAGAGATGTTTCCTTTGATAAAAGATTGCCTGTAACAAAGGAAATGTGTTAAAAAGGTATAACTGGAAGAAAAGATGGGGACCTAGAGAAATTAATATTCAAGGAAGAAAAAGAATTAGACACACATATTAAGCAAGTTAATTTCTGTGGTTATTTTTCTGCCAATTCTATTGACTCTCCTGCAAAATCCTTAAGCAGTAATGATTGAGTGCTTGGCATTTCCAAAAATATATTTTGAAATACATCACTACAGACTTGTATAATAGGCAGAATTGCATTGGTGTTTTACCTGCTGAAAGGTCAGCACTTCTTTTTCAAGCTTCTAATCTATTTTATGCCACTTTCAATTGGTGGTGTGGACTGATTGCTTAAAGATGGCCAGTTCTTTAGTAGTTTTACTAGTGTACAACACTTCTGTCAGCTCAGAAGTTCAAAGTAGCTGGGAATCTTGTCTACTCTAGTAATCCTGAAGGAACAAATTGATTTAATTTGAGAACTCTGGCCAAAGAGGAAATGTATGCAATCTATTACAAAATTCAAGTTGAAACACAAGAAATTAATAACAGACAAATAATTATTGAGTAAATAAACTAAAGCACAGTGAAGTAAGAAAGAACAAGCTCAGAAGTCTTCAATTTGTGTTTCTATTTGTTTGTTCTAAATAAAATAGATGATACAAAGGAAACCAAGGAGATGCTAACACAAGCAGATTACAAACGCAATGGAGAAAGCTGCTCTACCTTTCTAATTGAATTGTATAGAACAATTTCTGTTTATGTATTCATTCATTTATTACCACAGATTAAGAGATTATAAAAGTTATTTAAATAACTATTGACTCTGTCAAACAAATTGTAGTAAAGATCTACCAGAGGATTTATTTGCATGAAATATTAACCAGAATACATTTTCCTGAATTTATAAGTTTCTTTGTGGAGAGCATTAGAGGACTATAGAGACATAAAGAGACATAAGTTTTTGAGAGTGTACATGTAGACTGACAATGTAAAAACAAACTTTCTTTTCAATGATATAATGCACATTTATTGAAGTCCTGCATTGTAATTGAGTGTCAGACAAATATACGGTCAGAATTACATGGCAGATAAATTGAAGAGAAAGAAATGAATATGAGACTAAGCAAAAAAGTTTTCTGATGTGTGGCTTTGTGTTCTTGCCTATGGAAGAAGTAGAAACAGTTTAATTGTACTGAGTACTTTCATATATAAAGCTAAATTCTTATTTATGTTCACTTTAAAGTATCTACAAACGTCTTTGCAGGTGTATGGCATTACTCTGTTACTCTTTAACAATGTGTCTCCTGGAAGTTTAAGAAATATGCAGTTACAAAACCAAAATAATCTAATATTTCTTTCAGACACATTTTCCTGCTCTCTTGTAATTCCTTTCACTGGCCCAATAAATTACACGTTAAACTAACTACTTCATTCATTGACAATCATTGCTATCCTACTAAAACAAGTGCTTCTGGAGTAATTGTTCCCTACAAGAAATTCCACATTGCAAACATGACAATGATCCACACAGTCTCAAAGTTTGCTTGTGAGAGGCCACAAACATAAGAGTGCTTTGGATTACACTTCTGAGTTAACCTGTGAAGAGAAAACAAAAAGACATGCACACACTATTATAATGTTATCAAACCGGTATCTGTGCGAAACGGCAAGTAAACTGAGAGTAAATTTGGTGAATGGACCACTCAGAATTGGATGAGTGGTTGCACTCAAAGAGTTGTGGTCAACACCTTGATGTCCAAGTTGAGAGCAGTGATGAGTGGTGTTCCTCAAGGGTCAGTACTTGGATCAGTGTTAAGATCTTTGTCAGTGACATGGACAGTGGGTTGAGTGAAGTCTGAGCAAGTTTGCCAATGACACCAAGCTGTGTGGTGTGAACAACACTGGAGGGAAGGGATCCATCCAGAGGGACCTGGACAAGCTTGAGAGGTCAGCACATACAAACCTCATGAAGTTCAACAAGGCCAAGTGCAAGGTCCTGCAATACTGGGACAGAGCAATTCCAAGCACAAATGCAGACTAGGCAATGAGTAGACTGAGATCAGCCCTGCAGAGAAGGACTTGGGGATGATGGAGGATGAAAAACTGAATATAAGCCAGCAATGTGTACTGGTAGCTGAGAAAATCAACTGTATCCTGGGCTACATTACAAAAAAAAAAAAAAAAAAGTCAAGGGAGCTGATTCTCCCCTTCTGCTCTTGTGAGACCCCACCTGGAGTGCTGCGTTCAGCTCCGAGGCCCTCAACAGAGAAAAGATATGGCCCTGTTTGAGCAGGTCTAGAGGAGGGCCACAAAGATGATCAGAGGGCTGGAGCATCTCTGCTATGAAGACAGGCTGAGAGAGTTGTAGTTGTTCAGCCTGGAGGAGATAAGACTCCAAGGAGGCTTTATAGCAGTCTTGCAGTACCTAAAGGAGGCTTAAAGGAAAGCAGGAGAGGGACTTTTTACAAGGGTATGTACTGACAGGACTTTTGATGGCTTTAAAATGAAAGAGGGTAGATTTAGATTAGCTATTAGGAAGATGGTCTTTTCTGTAAGGGTACTGAGGCATTGGAACAGCTTGCTGGATTGAGTTTGTGTGATGGGGTAGTAGAAAAGAGGCTACAGGGGTGGTTCCTGTGAGAAGCTGCTAGAAGCTTCCCTGGCTCCAAGTCAAACTCAACTCTGGTCAATCAGAATCTCTGTAATAGCTTATTTAATAAGACAAATCGAACAAGAGGAAATGGCCTCAAGTTGCACCAGGGGAGGTTCAGGCTGGATATGAGGAGGAATTTCTTTACTGAAAGGGTTGTCAGGCATTGGAATGGACTGCTCAGGGAGGTGCTGGAGTCACCATCCCTGGAGCTGTTTAAGAAATGGGTGGATGTTGCACTTAGGGAAATGGTCTAGTGATTGATAGGGCTAGGACAAAGGCTGGACTCGATGATCTTAAAGGTCTCTTCCAGCTGAAATGGTTCTAAGATTATACGGAAGAGAAACAGCCATTCAGACACCAAGGTCAGTGAAGACAGTGAAGCAGAAGGGGAGAAGATGTGACAGAGCAGATATCAACCTGCAGCCCANCAACTCTGGTCAATCAGAATCTCTGTAATAGCTTATTTAATAAGACAAATCGAACAAGAGGAAATGGCCTCAAGTTGCACCAGGGGAGGTTCAGGCTGGATATGAGGAGGAATTTCTTTACTGAAAGGGTTGTCAGGCATTGGAATGGACTGCTCAGGGAGGTGCTGGAGTCACCATCCCTGGAGCTGTTTAAGAAATGGGTGGATGTTGCACTTAGGGAAATGGTCTAGTGATTGATAGGGCTAGGACAAAGGCTGGACTCGATGATCTTAAAGGTCTCTTCCAGCTGAAATGGTTCTAAGATTATACGGAAGAGAAACAGCCATTCAGACACCAAGGTCAGTGAAGACAGTGAAGCAGAAGGGGAGAAGATGTGACAGAGCAGATATCAACCTGCAGCCCATAGAGGACCCCGTGCCAAGATTATGGCTGCATCTAAAGAGCATGACTCCATGTGAAGTCTGCACTGGAGCAGTCTGACCCTGAAGGACTACTTCCTCTGTGGAAGGAACCTACACTGGAGCAGTTCAAGAAGAACTGCAGTCCATGAGAAAGACTCACGTTGGAGAAGTTTATGGAGGACTGTCTGCTGTGGGAGAGACCCCATGCTAGAGCAAGGGAAGTGTGAGGAGTACTTCTCCTGAGGAGAAAGGAGTGGCAGGGACAATGAACTCGCTGCAAGTCCCATTCCCCATCCTCCTGCACTGCCGTGGTAGAGGAGGTAGATAAATCAGGACCAAAGATGGGCCTAGGATTAAGGTAGGTGTGAGTGGAAGGCGTTTTAATACTTGGTTTTGTTTCTCACAATTCTACTCTGATTTGATCGGTAGTAAAGTCAATTGTTTTTCCCCAAGTCAAGTTTGTTTTGCCAGTGACAATAATTGGCCAGTGATTCCTTCCTGTCCTGGTGTCAAGTCAGAAGCTTTTTGTTACATTTTTTCCTCCTCATCTGACCTTTGGGGAGGAGTGAGAGAGCAGCCATGTAGTGCTTTGTTGCTGACTGAACTTAATTCATGACATATGGCCAGAGACACTGCGATTGCACCATCTCTACAAGTGTTCAAGCCCAGTTTGGATGGAGTTGTGAGCAATATGACCTAGCGGAAGGTGTCCCTGCCCATGGTAGGGCAGTTGGACTAGATGATTTTTACTCTCCCTTCCAACCCAAACCATTCCACAATTCTATGAAATGAGAATCAAAATACAGACACGCTATAGAAGTAATCTGTGTGTATATTGCAAACCTGTTTTCACAATAAAAATACAACTTTTCCTTTCGGCTACAGGGCTCATATGTTTAGAAAAATCCGTTCCAGAAGGACTTTCCTGCCCATTTTGCTTCTACTTCTCCTTTCTTCCTCACTATGTCTGTAACAGTCTGTGCTATTTCAAACCATTTCTTTAGCTTCCTTTTCCCTGCTTCAGCTCCTCCAGTGTGCCAGCTCTTCCGCTTTATCTCGCTTTACATTTCCAATTCTTCCCTTTTCCTCACACTTCAAAGCATGTCTCCATATTTTGACCCTCACATCTTTGTCTTGTGCTTTGAGCCTTTCCTCTGAAATCTCAAAGATACATTTTCTTTTTGTTTTGTTACAAAATCATGCCTTCCTTAGCTCCCATCCCAGTCATCTTTCCCTCTAGCCATTCTCTTCTCGAACGTACCCCAGTATTTTTGAAGTAAGTTGTAGATGCTCATCTCAGAGGAGTAAAAAACAAATAAGATTAGACTTTGATGAGGTGAAAGAGAAGGTATTTGAAGAGTTTTGAATGTTTCTGGAAGTACAAAATTATACTTCATAGACAGTACAGGAACATAGAAAGAACCTTCAGCTAAATTTTAAAGGTAGGAGGGGTAATGTAGATAACAGATATGTTTACTTATTTATCAAATGAGATTTTGAAGGTTGAATTATTAAAATCTGGTGTATCCCAATGGCCAACTTGATGAGTGTTTGATTACATTACCAGGTGAATATATGGAATAAAAGCTGGAAGCACATATGAAAGATGATTGCTAGGAAACAGTTGTGTTGTCTACACAGCCTTTTATGCTCTTTCCTTCTGTTCTCAGAAACACAGAACTAGAAGTAGCATACAGGAGATGTGCTGATGCACAGTGTTGCAGATTTTATCTGACGCTGTGCCTCTCAGAAAAGGACTAATATAGGCCAAGTGCCTTTTTTTATTACTATTTCTCTTTCAACTACCCTAGTAACCTACTATTCCACTGCAATTTCACCAGGGGTAGGCTCCATCTCTGTACAAAAATATGTGTGCAGCCTCCATTAAGTTCACTTAGTGTTATACACCTACAATAGGAAACACAGAGGTTTTTTTTCTGTAGATTTTGGAAACAAGTATTAGGCTGATTCTTATTCAGATGCAAATATGAAACTAATCAAAATGGACTGAAAAGCCTGTAGGCTGTCATTGTGAACTGAGAAGGAGGTGAAAAACAGCACTTTGTTGCCCTATGTACAGCAAGGGAAACTGTTAAAATATGGTGAGGCAGACAGTGTTGTGGTATTTCTCATTACAAAAGGTCATTGCTCTGCTAGTTCATCACCATATTTTGGAGAGAACTGCAGGAGGCTGTGTCAGGGAAAGAAAAGTATTATACAGGAGACAAGAAATACTGCAAAGCATTAGGGAGACAAAGAAAGCACTTAGTGAGTTCAGAGAAGTTGCATGGATCTAACCCGGGGCAGAGTTTGGCCCTGGTTTATTCTATCTGCATATTACTTCACAGTATCCAGAGCACTAAGTGCTGTCCAGGGTACCTCTACTGAAGACAACCACCCTGAAACCAATGGACTTAAGCCAGATTGATGCTGACATAAATTAAATCACAATCTGACTTTAGGCATTTGTTCTGTCTCAGGTAATATGTTTTTAAAGGCTTCCTGACAGCTGTGTTTTGGTTTGGTTTGGTTTGGTTTTTCCACAAAATCCAGCTTTAGTGATTGTTAGATTTACAGTGGTGTATTCTGACATTATTTTATTTCTTTTGGACTATCTCCATTTTAACAGAAAAAGGCAGTCAAAACCACTTTAGCCATTTGCTTATAACTAAGGTGTCATGCCAAAAAGAGGGTAGATATATCTTCTCTTCTGTCTGTGCATTTTATCAGGGAATCATTCACCTTTTGTTGATACTGTTCGTGTATTCAGAAACTTTTTGACATGCAATTGTCTTAAAAAAGCTGACCCATTTCT
Organism: Urocolius indicus; assembly: GCA_013401255.1. Classification (NCBI taxonomy): domain Eukaryota; kingdom Metazoa; phylum Chordata; class Aves; order Coliiformes; family Coliidae; genus Urocolius; species Urocolius indicus. The sequence continues at coordinate 121,241 of WBNH01003884.1, forward strand.
CACAGTTCTCTCAAAATGACCCTACAGATAACCTTCCCAGAATCCATCTCATTCCAATGAGTATTTTCTCTGATGATCACAATCACATTGCTTTTTGGTCAGGTAAGATAAAGAAGGAAACAGATGCAGCACTGCAAGAATGTACTGCTGCTGCTGTCATAGCACTGAAAGAGCTTAGTGGACAAAAAGCAAAATAAAACATAACCTTTTACTCTTTAAATATAACTTTTGAAACTATGTCTTAGATTCTGTCACTCTGAACAAAAATTATTGACCTATTTGCCAAAGATGGTGGCAAGCTAGAGCAATGGCATTTCTTATTTTGGCAGAAGCAGTAACAGGTAGATCTGTCAAGTCACTCCAGAAAACAAGTCAGTGGTAAGGATATCTCCACTCCTGCTACTTCCATTACTAATGTTTCAAAACGGTTTCATCAGCTTTCAGTACTGGCACTGCTGTCGCTTCATAGCTGAATGTTTTACCTCTTTGGCAACAAGAAGCCAGATGACGTTACTTACACAATTTATAGTGCTTGTGGCACATGCAATAAATTACATGCCTTCTTTCCTCCTTATTACTTTTGTTGGTGTGAAGGACTACTCCAAATCTGGAGGACCTGTTTTGTATTTATTGATTTTAGCCTGAATTGCAGTTGCTTCCAGACAGGTCAGTCAGAATCCTGTTATATTTCGTCCCACATAATTTGAACCCTTTCAGAGATTAAACGTGATGATTGGATTCTGAGCCTTAATTTGAACCCTTTTAAAGATTAAACGTGACCCTTGGATTCTGGGTCTTTTTCTAAACTCTCAGTCTTACATACAGATTCATAGAATCACAGAATCACAGAATGGTAGGGTTGGAAGGGACCTCTAGAGATCATCTGGTCCAACCCCCCTGCAGGAGCAGACCCACCTAGATCAGGTCACATAAAAACATGTCCAGGCAGGTCTTAAAGACCTCCAAGGAAGGAGACTCCACAACCCCTCTGGGCAGCCTGTGCCAGGGCTCCATCACCCTCACAGTAAAATAGCTATTTCTTATATTTAAGTGGAACGTTTTGTGTTGCAGCAATCATAGAAAAAAAGGGATGCCCCAACCTCCTGACACCCACTCTTTAGATATTTGTAACCATTAATAAGATCTCCCCTCAGTTTCCTCTTCTCTAGACTAAACAGCTCGAGTTCCCGCAGCCTTTCCTCATTTGTTGTTCCAGTCCCTTGATCATCTTGGTGGTCCTGCACTCGACTCTCTCCAGAAGTTCTCTGTCCCTCTTGAGCTGAGGAGCTCAGAGCTGGACTCCAGATGAGGCCTCAGCAGGGCAAAGTAGATGGGAGGAAGAACCTCCCTTGACCTGTTGCCCATGCTCTTCTTGATGTATCTGAGGATGCCATTGACCTTCTTGGCCACAAGGGCACATTGGTGGCTCATGTTTATCTTACTATCAATCAGGACTCCCAGGTCTGTATCTGCAGAGCTGCTCTTCAGCAGTTCGACCTCCAGTCTGTACAGGTGCAGGGGGTTGTTTCTTCCCATATGCAGGACTCTGCACTTGTCCTTGTTGAACCTCATGAGGTTCCTCTCTGCCCAACTCTCAAGCCGGTCAAGATCCCGATGAGTGGCAGCACAGCCTTCTGGGGAATCAGCCAGTCCTCCCAGTTTGGGGTCATCAGCGAACTTGCTGAGGGTACACTCTGTCTCCTCATCCAGGTCATTGATGATAATGTTAAACAAGACTGGCCCCTGTCAAACTCCACCACTGCTTTTGACTGGTGCCAGTCAAACTCCACCACTGCTTAATTGCATTCACTGAAAAAGCTGTTAGGTTACATACCCTTTTCAAAGAGCAGACTTGCTTTTCCTCTTTGTTTATAGAGCACGATCTATGCATGTTGTCTGAGACTTTATCAGTTACCACTGTGAAACACAATTATGTGCTATCATATAATTAGCTGATGGATACAGGTCATTACCCTACCATTGACACCATAGCTCCTCTCCACTTCTCTGCTTTGTAAACACACAGGTAGAAAATGAGACCAAGGGATTTTTTTGTCCCTATACCACAGCTGTAAATATTTTTGCTTTGTTATGATTATGTTTTTCTAAACCATATAAATATAAATTTTCATAAATATAAAAATATTCTTTAAATATAAATCTATTTTTTTCTTATTTGTTCTAATTCCATATTGTTACATCCCAGTAAATTTGGAGTCCAGTCCATTAACTCCAGGGAAGATAATCCTTAACCACCAGGAGAGTATATTGACTGCTCCATCTGAAATCTTCTTTTTCTAGTACCCTTAATTATCTTTTCAGAATGATTTCATTCTCTCAATACAAAATTAATTTACTATCTAGATTTACTTGATGATCTTAGAGAAGGCAGACAGTTTCAAGATGAGACATCGTCCTTCCCAAAGACTGTCTAGGATCCTTAAGTATCTGGGAAACATTTTTGTTTCTGCAAACAAATCTGCAGCGGGCCATTTCGGTGGTTGATTCATGGATAAAGTATATATATTTTGGAGAGGTTTGATGAAAGAGACAGTTCCAAAAACTGTCTCCTGAAGGAGATACTGAAGAAAACACACTCTGTGTGAGGCATATTAAAAAAAAAAAATTAAGCTAAAATTCAAAGGTTATTTACATTAAAAGTTTACAACCCTAAATCATAGCATACTTCTCAACTATCAATTGGGTAGTTTATACTAAAAAAAAAAAAAGTTGGATGATAGGACTGGTAACATCAGGTATTCATGAAGTCAGATTCTTGTTTATGATATGATTTCGCTAGAAATTTGGCATACAAGCACAGATTCTGTCACAGAAAATACAGAGCCACAGCATCACTGGGAATCTCATTAAACTTGGAATAAACAAGAACATACAATGCTATGCTATGCTATGTATTTTGTTGAAAATAACATTTATATTACATCTGCTTTATCATTGCAATATGAATCTTATCTATGCAAATGAAAAGTTTCCCTTGTGTTCATTATATCAAAGTGCAGTATTCTTTCTTGGTACTTTTAATGTGTTAAATATTAAAACTCACATACTGAGCACTGAAAATTGAATCAGATTAGAATTGTAATGCTTTTTTGTTTCTCCCATCTACACCATTAGAAGAATGTATTGAATTTCCTTGAGTTAACTTATCTTTTCATACATTTAAGCTGTGTTTTCTATAGTCATAGTAAACTCCTGATTGGTACAGATACTGACAGCAAAACAGGTACTTTCTTATTACCTTTTTTCAAAAAAATGCACATCAAGGCTGTTTCACTATGTAGCAGTTGACATAAACTGCAAACAGGTATCCTGCTTTTACTGTAACTATATTCCTGCAAAAACAGATTTATTGAAAACGACATAATTTTAAAATTTATTTTCTCTGTGGTCAATGAGGCCTATTTCCTTACTGTTCAGGTTGCTTAATACACTACCTCACTATCCAATCCAAATCTGTATACACATTCAGTGTAGAATTTAATCTTGCTATAATTTCAATGTGATAAACAGGGAATATAAATATTTTTGATCAATCAAATTACTCAATACAACTTCAGAAGTTTGTTTGAACTGTCTTATTTTACTATTATATATATAATANATTTATCACTGAGAGTAGGAAATGAGCCTTGCTGAACACGATGAGGAAATTCTAGTTTATTAGAGACTTAACAATTCTGAATACTATAGAAGATAATTAAAGGTAAATAAGAATTTTTAATTTGAAATTATATTCATTCTTTGAATAATCAATTAGACAGCTAAGAGGAAGCTTGCATAGTACAGAGCAGGTTTAGTTTATTGCTTGTAAGTGGTCTGCAGTACAGATTCCACTTTCCACCACAGCTAAATTGCTAAAATTGGGACTGGCTTTTTTGCTGTATTTCTATTAATTTAACCTTTGAAAATAATTTCACCAGTCAGTTCCCCAAATTAGAGGGTTTATACCCTGTACATACAGGATATACTCTGAAGCCTTAAGAAGAGAAGGCTAAGATATTACAGTGCTCTCATTATACATGGGAGAGTATGGAGAACACAAAACGAGAATTTTCTAAAGGTATACAGTGACAGGAAAGAAGTATGACAGTTGCAACATGAAAAATTACAATTTTATATTTGGACAAATTTTTAATGATTAAGGTTCTTAAATGTTGGAAAAAGTGCTCAGAGGCAGGTGAGTCACCATCATTGGAGGTCCTTGGGCCTGGCTTGAGTGGAGGAGATGGGCTGGATGACCTCTTAGTATTTGTATGATTGAATATTTCTTTTTCATTTGATCCGGGACATAAACACTGAATCTCTATTCCTACTTGATAGTAGACAACGTTTTGACAAAATCTCCATAGTGTCACATCACTCAAATATATACCAAAACCTTTTTCCATGTGTTTAGCAAGGTCTTTCCTCTTTCTTTGAATCTTAGCTCTGGGTCAAAATTGTATGCAGTTTGCAAGTGGGCTAGTCCACTGATCGCTTTATGATATATATTAGGAATCTAGAAAAGCAAGTTCTTCAGTTCAATTATTTTGGTTTTGGTTTGTGGTTTTTTTTGTGTTCTTTTTAATAACAAAACACCATTTTTTCTTGATTTAAAATTATTAGGAAAAAAATCAGTGAATTAGTGGGTAAAATAAATGTTTTAGTCTTACAATTATTATCACAGAACCTTCACCTTAGCACAATATCACAAATCTTAACATGTACCAAAACACAAATGAAACTTTGCTAAGATAATCTGACAGCTCAGAACTTGACACTCACTGCAATGGAGACGTACTCTATACTCTACATTTGAAATAATTACCCAATGAGCTCCACAGAATCCCTAGAGAGATGGAATTCAACATTCCAGACATGTCAAAGTTGACCCAGTTTCTGAAAATGCTGGTGGACTTCCAGCCTATTCTAGTCTAGTCTAATCTTATATTCAGAAGTTATCCAAAACTTCCATGTAATTATTTCACATCTTAGACCAAGAAAACACGGAGAGGAATGTATTCTCTTCCTTTTACCCAGTTCATATTTCAAGGCTTACTAGGAAAAAAACCTTGGAAGCAACCAGTGTCACTTCCTGGCTTTCTACAATGTCTAAATTAGCATTTGATGGGTGAGTGACATCATTAAAATATTTTGACCAGCTTTGAAGACAATATGAATTACCTCATCACATTGGTGACAGAATAAGTGTAGAATGACTACTGATAAAAGACTTTCTTTGGCATCACATACTTTTCTATGGCATATCAAGTATATAAGAAAGACAGGCATTACCTGACACTCCCAGACATTCCTCTCATTTTCTTTTCTAGCCATTCCAATTGCAGTGATAAGGCAAGAAAAAGCACAAACACAGGTTTTCTTTCAGTTTTGGAAATTTATTCTGATATTTCCCCAAAACATGTTTTCATGGTTTACCAAGGAGTCGCTTTTGCTGGGTAACAGAGGGATGGGGCTGCGGTGCAGACCTGGTAAAAAGTTTTCGGATTTGCTCCTAGCTCTTGGGTTCAGACCCGCCTCTGGCCCAGTTGGGCCAATCTGGTGCCTCTGCCATCACTATTTAAGGATGAGAATTTGAAGTGCTTGGGAGAAGGTGTAGGAATGGTACAAGATGGAGACGACCACACAGACCCCACAGTCAGAGGAGGAAGAAAGGAGGAGCATCAGACCAGAGACCCCTCTGCAACCCTTGGTGAGAAAGCAGCTGTGACCCTGAAACCCATGGAGGGCAATGGCAGGACCAAGAGCCACCAGCAGCTCCAGGTGAGTGCACCCGGACAGGCTAGAGACTGCATGAGGAGGCGGCCATGGTGCAGGCCATGCTGGAGAGCCTGTGGGCTGCAGAGCAGACCCACATGAGAGGCAGAGAGGAGCCTTTGGGATAAATGCGCGTCGGAGCAGCCCGTCCAGGGCTGCCATGTGTGTGAGGTACCCTGCAGAGGTGCAGGATGGACTAGTGCAGAGCCCACCTGCCTTGAGAAAGGGCAAACAATCAGGAACAGACTGACTGAAACTCCATTCCCTGCCTCCCTGAGCCATTCAGCAGGGGAGGAGATAAAGACACTAGGATCAAGGCTCTGAGCCTGAGAAGAGAGGAGGAGTGGGAAGAAGGTGATCTCAAAGGACTGGTTGTGCTCTTCATCGTTATACCACTCTGTGCTGTTTCATGTTGGTTATGTTTTGGGATTTTATGGTTATATCTTTGTTGGTGTTGGATTAAATAATTTTCTGTTTTCTTCCCCAAGCCGAGAAGCCTGGTCTGTTTGGTCCTGGAACCTAAGCAGCAATTAAGCCGTTCCTGCTCTTTTGGAACTCTTAAGTCTTGTGGTCCTCTGATGGGCCTAAACCACAACAGACGATTCTTTTCTTTTTTCTTTTTTTTTTTTCCCAACTTCTCTTCTTCACAGTTCTTTATGTTCTGGAAATACAATATATCATATGAAAATCTACTGTATTACATCTGATGATGGGAACAACATTGGCCTCTGAAGGCTCCCAATAATGTATGTATGTAGATAAGGTTTTTAAACGTTTGGCTATATGTATCAGACTATAACTTCTGCTCTGATATATACAATACTAGCTCAATGGCTGTAAATTTGTCTCTGTTCAGTAGTCTATTTAAAGTCTGGCTTTCCATCACTGTATTCAGATTGTATATGTTTAAGAATGTCTTTTTTAATTAAAGTTCTTCGTAAGTGAATCTTTAATACTAACAATACATCTTTCTTTATAATAGAGCATTTCCCTTATCTGTAACTTTCTTGTCAAAGAAAGTGTGTTAATGACACGTTAACTCAACTGGTTCCTGCCTTACAAATAGCTAGAAAAAAAATATGTGGAGGCTCTTTATTGTTGGGCAAAGTTTCCAGTTTCTACTCTAGAAATCAGCTATTTAAATTTAATATGTTCTACATTAGGTGCTGGATTTTGATCAGTGCAGTCAGTTTGCACAACATCAAAGCCCACGTATTCATTTATGAGCATCCTCCTGATGCTGACATTTCCTCACCTCCTGTCCTCAAATAGCAACAGTATCAGCCCCTGCTTTCTTAAACTGGATTGTCTGAAGCCTGGGTTGTAATTATTATGCACAGTATATACCTTGCTATCTCTTAAATGAAAATTCTAATTTCAATGTGAGTGTCCAGAGGCTTGAAATAGAGCATGAAAACTGAACACCGGTAAGGAGAATTTTTATGATAAAAATATCCATTTATATCCTTAAGCAAACATGGTATTTTTACTCCACTGGAATCCCACTTTCCTATTTGCCTACATATATTTGAGATTTGTAATAACTGCTTAAAGTTTCCAAGAAGGATGTAAAAGTTAAAAGTGTGAAAACAACCTCCAGAAGAAAAAGGATTGGTTTTTTAATTGGTAAAACTTAGGTAGTTTAAATACTAATTTATGACTCACACAAATGCTTTTCTTGCTGCAAAGAAGGCCATATGGGGCTACATGAGGCTATGCATTTACTTTGTAGGCCTAACACATGCAATAATCCAAAAGCATTTAAAACTTCATTGGATAAGTATGAGGACAAACAACTGAAATCATTAAAACATATGCAAGCCACAGCAAAGTCCCGAAATAAGTCACTCATACTCTCTGAATATGATGCTTCTTGTTGAAAATCAGAGTTTACTATGACTTTGGTGTTTTTACAACTAACTTGAGGAGTATTTCAGCACGAAGAAAATAGTGATTTTTATACATTTACAGTACAAGCTGACAGGTGCAGGTAAAACTGGAGGTCAAATATCTAAAATTCCTTGTTTATCAACAAATGTTTATGAACATTTATTGTAACTGCAAATGACTGCAGAAAAGAAATTTTACCTCGTGGCTGAAGTTCACATGGGTTCAATCTTCCCCAAAATTTAGTCGGCAGTTGATAAGCTTCAGAGAAAACTCCTGCTCATTCCAGAAATGAGCTGTCCTTGGAAAGGCTTTTTGTACCTTCCTTTGCATCAGATATAATTGCTGACTGGCAACACTTGGGTCCTGCCAGAGAGGAGACATAAAGTTCGTATCTCCTGTCATATGTAGACAACTATTTGTTCTAAGTGTCTGTAAGCTAGTGCAGACATAAAATAAATAAATAAATAATAGTTTTAAAAACCTGCCAAAACCTCTCAAAAAACCAAACAAAATAAAACAAAACAAAACAAAAATCCCACCTCAGTGTCAATCACTTTTTTCTTGTTTTTTTTTTTTTACAAAAAGAACTTTGCTACATAGGAACTGAATATTTAAATTTTCTTATTGTTCTTAATTTTTAAAATTAATACTGAATTTTGCCCTGTTCCCTCTTAGGCATATGAGCTAGTATATACTGAAATAATTAACACAACTTGACCTGTGTTTCTTTTTGCCACCTCAGCATAGACTTGAGTCCTTGCTTAGCTCATTTAATAAAAGATAATAAACATAATAAAAAACATAACAGATAATAAATATATATAACAAGATAATAAATGTACATTCTGTGTTATTGGACAAAAGGACTGCATTCTAAATCTCACTATAATGAAAAGAATATCAACAAAGTTAAAAAAAAAAAAGATTCAGATCTGGAAGAGAAAAAAAAGAAAAAAATAAATCCAACTAAGCAAAGGTATTAAGTATAGTATTTGATCGATCCTGACTTTTGATTCTTCTCTAAAAAAAGAAGAATGTAGTAAGTAATGAGTATCATATTATTTTTTTAAAAAAATTCACAAAGTCATTGAGGTTCAAAAAAACTGCTATTATTTGAGCTCCTAAAGAAGCCAAGATATTTCTCCTTCGGAGAGATTATTGGTGTGAGTAGCAGAAAAGAGTGAATGAGACTTGAAGGGAGAAGCAGTGAAGGAATGAATAGGGAAAACATTTGTAAGAAAAAGCATTAGTGGAAAAAAAAATATACATGTGTTAGGATGTTTTTTGAAGTAGAGTTCAAGGGACTGTTTGTAGGTAAGAAGGGGTGCAAGGGAGAATTTTATATCTAAAAACTTGATTAGTCTTACAGTGGCAAAATCAAATACAAGTACAAAATGAAGGAATTCAATAGTCTTTGCAGCACTGATTTTTTCCTTGATGATATGTGTTATGATACAGGTTTTCAATACATAAATGCATAGTGTATTTTTCTGCACAGGACCCCTAACCCGTTGGGTGCACAGAATGGATGGTGAACAATTAATAAAGAACAGCTATTCAATGTTTTGTTTTACCCTCATTGTTCATTTTGTGGACTTAAGCCTTATCTGCACACTATTCAGAGGCTGCAATGAAGACAGAATTAGATTCCTCATGGGTTTTCTCTGACACTCAGCACTGTAGGGCTCCACAAGCATTAATTTATCTTCACAGAGTGCAATGTGATGTGAGGGACTACTGTCATCCCACATTACAGATAGCAAGCTGAACCAGAGAAACAGTGGAAGTAAAAGTACCTGTATGTAATTTAGGACTTTGCAACTTATTTCTCAAATTACATAAAGTAGCGCATAACGTGTTCAAAAGAATATTCTCATAGAATTCTGTTCTGAGAATGGCGAGAACAGCTCAGACCAATAGAAATCAGAAAAGGTAGAGCAGTGATTAGCTACTTCTGCTCTAACACCAAAGTGGACCTCTATGGCAGAGACAAAATGCAAATTTACCTATCAATTCACATCCCAAATTTGTCAGTTAAAAGGTAAGTCATACAAAAAACAACCAAGATTCACATCCTCAACAGTTCCAGATAATGCTCTGAATTAAGCCTGGGCACCCATGGAAGGTGCACTAAGTGGCCATTCAATCAAAGTGACTCTGTATATGCAAGAGAATATGTAACTGAAGTTACAAGGAAATATGTTTTCTTGCTATTTTGCAGCTACAGCAATGCTTTGTAAAGTAGGGCATTGTCACTGTTTCTATGTTATTTTCTGCACTTTTAAAATTAAAAAGGAAACAAAGAAAACTTTTATATGATGCCATTACACCATCCTTTGGCATGTCTTGGAGGTTTGCATGGTTTTGGCCACTTCTGCCCATGGTACATGTGCTAGCAACGGTAGGATATTGAAGTCAGCATTAGGGGAACGAATCAGACTTACTCTGCTTGTCTCAGACCTAATGTCCACCTTACTGCCTTAGCCATTCTAATAACAATGAAGTCGTCACATACTCTCAAAACTTTACTCTTAAGGGTAAAAAGAGATGGAAACATTGCAGGGCTTGATTAAATCTAAGATTCAATAACCAAAAGTGAATTGATAGTTCTGGACAATTTCTAAAAGATACTGTTCAAATGATGTTTATTCCATAAACACACTTTAGTCTAAATCAAGAAAGTATTTTAGTATAACCTGGATGATAATATATTTTCTGTAATCAAATAGAAATAAAGTCAATAATGTAGAGGCAAATTTGTGTCCTCTTTGTCCTAACACCATGTTTAAAGGAAAGGTTTCTCTGCTCTCCCTGTGAAGTTAGGAATTTCCTATCAGCCAGATCTGTACAAACACAATTTTAGAGGAGGCTGCCAGTGACTAGTGGGTGTATGACTGTTACTTTACTTGGTCTCTCTTTCCAGCTCTTCAGGGCACAAAGGGAAAAAGAAACCAGCAAGATGCATATTCAGAAGCAGATTTCTACAATCAAGAGTACAGAAATTTTAGTGAAAACCACAGGTAACAGTTGTCAAATTGAACTACAGAACTACTATTAATAATTACAGAAGATATCTAGTCTTAGACATATAGAATAATCTTAGATAGTCCCCTTTCCCTTCTCTTTATATAAATATGCAGATTATCCAAACAGTAAATTTCTAAGGAGTACTTTTAAGAGTGTGTTGGTTGGCCTGATGATTACACAGGTGAAGATAGGGTAAGATAAAACCTTACATTTACTGTATTTGTGAAACACACTCATCCTGAGCCACATCTAACCTTAGCCATTCTGGTGGATAATGTAAGCACAAGATTTTCACATTCTGTCTCCTCCTCAGTGTAATTCTTTGGAGTGTGAGTACTACAAAATTGAACATATTGTGCTTCTCCAATAATGACTAGCATTTCAATTCCACCGTGTAAGATCATGCATCTATCTACCTCTCATACCATCCACCTTCTACTCTGAATGACAACAAAGCTATATATCAGTGTATTTCTAATCACATCACAAACCTATGTTAACAAAGGAATGGTCAAATTGTATTCTGTTTTGAAAACGTGGGGGGATTTTAGTAAAAAAGGCAGACTATGGCAGCCAGGTCTATTTATAGGAGCTTTTCTTTGGATGAGATGCTTTCACATGCTCCTATGCTTGCGAATTTCAGACTTCCTTGTATACATAAAAGAGGTAAGAAAAGTTAAAAAACCTTTTCTTTAATCTCACAAGTACATTGCAATGATGAGAAAGCAATGCTGTTCTCAGGTCAGATGTACTCAGATTTTTGAAGTTGAAACTGACAGTGAGAAAGTAGAGGTTAAGTGCAAGACTCAGCTTTGTTAGCACTGGTGAACACCAGAGAATAGGAGATTCATTTTTATCCAGCAAACTTCAGTGTGAGGTCAACAGTAGCAGAGTAACTCATTCACATAAGATTCTCTTTGTTCTAAATGTAGAGACAATTGATCTTCGAGTCTTTCAGGGACAAATCCTCACTCAAAATCTAGTCTCTAAAATAACTACTTTCCACAGAAAAAAAGGCTGAGTACCCAGAAACACTGTGTAAGTGATTTACTTCATTAGAGAAAATACTTAACAGAATCCTCAGGCCATTTGTCTGCAGGCATAGCAGCTGAAGATTGAAGAACATATTTCCAGAAGTGCCCTGATAGCTACTTAACCTCTGCTGGTGATATCCTAAGACACCCTCACAGCTCTACTATTTTCCTAGCTCACTACTGATATCTCTATGTCCTAATCATCGTAGGTTCAGGAAATCCTGTGTGTTGACAACAGTTAGAGAGAAACTGTCATGTATACTAGGTATCTTCTTATTTATCCTCAGCTACATATGACTTACTGTTGGCATACTGGGCTGGTCAGATCTTGGATCTGAATCAGTATGTAATTTCTTATGTGTCAGTCCTATATAACAGTCTATCCCTAGAATTTCTTTTGCTTATTATGCCTATGAATGAGAAGCAACAATTAGTATCTTCAGACAATTAACACATTAATGAGTTTCTCCATTCAACAATTCACTTCCACAGTCCTGATTTATTAATGGAATGTCACTCATCATCTTTTAACCATCTTCACTGCATAGGGCAGAATGCAAAAAATGAAGTAAAAATATGCAATTTGTTTCTAAATCTGTGCAAAAATCAGATGTTTCAAGTGAAAATATGCAGATTTTGGATAAAGTTTTCAGATTTTTAGAGAAGATTGAACTTCTAAGAACAAAGATGTGCCAAAAAGATACTAAACCTACAATAAGTGTTTACAGAAGAGTCTGATTACTTAAGAGATTCATAATAATCAAATGCTTTTATAAAAGCCAATCCTTCTCTTTACGTATATTATTTGTTTGGTATTCTCTTCTTCTTAATTTTATGAGATGTTTGTTAAATATTTGATTAATAAAAATGTTCTTATAAAATGCAACAAATGTTAACACTTTTTTTTTCTTGATAAAGAGAATGCTTTTCAATGTTCAGCAGTTTCTGAATAAAAATGCTAAGTAATTCATGAAGTATTCAAATTAATGTTTGCAAATACATTTAGTAATAAGCTCCAACAAAATGCACCTCCAGATATCAGATTAAGCCAATCTTGCATTCTTTGCAGTGATCTCAGTTTATCATTGGCTTACAAGAGCTTTTGGACAGTGACTCCTTGAATATGTTACTTATTAATTTTAATTTATCTTTGGCGATTAAAATAGAAGAGCTAAAATAACATGCATTTGTAGATAATAGTGTAAATGTTTGTAATAGCAAAAGCCTAAGTACATAGCTATACTTTATGTCACAACAGCAAAGATCAGGGCAAGCCACTGTAGAGATTTGAAATACTCTTTTGTTATGCCAATTAATTGCAAAGAGAAAAAAAGAGATGGTACAATATCCCAAATTCAGAAACCTCGGACACATTATGTCTTATCAGACATAGTAATGAATTTACAGAAAGTGACACAAATACTATCTTACAAGGAATGAATGGGCATTATTATGTCTTGGATGAGAATTAAATGCTACTTGCTATAATCTAACATCCCTCAAAAAAAAAAAAAGTCTTAGAAAGTGCCTCCATGAGTGAGGGAAAAAAAATTACCATTACACAGTATAACAGAATCACAGAATATTAAGGGTTGGAAGGGACCTTGAAAGATCATCCAGTCCAACCTTCCTGCCAGAGCAGGATCACCTAAAGTAGTGTAGCAACCTTCAGTTAAAAGAATGGGCTTTCCCAGAAGCAGAGATTTTTTTCCTTCTCCCTTCTCAAAAATCCTTATTATGGCATACATCAAAATAATCATGGAATCTCTTCCGTAAGTGGAGAAAGTATTAAAGTAAATATCAGGTTGTAAAACTTCACGGATCTCAGTCTGATAAAGTCTCTTTAAAGTTTGTGTTTGTCTATTTTTCAAAAAACAACAAAATATTTCTGTCTTAAGAACATTCTGTAATTGATCAAGGCCTGTATCTTTATGTTCACATGCTTTTGGAACAGAAGGTGTAGAGAGTGAGCTCATTATTCAGTACCAAAAAAAAAAAAAAAAAAAAGGAAAAAAAAAGAATATTGTCTGTCCTGGATTAGTCTTGCACTGAACACATGGCTATAGAATTTAATTTACCTCTGATCAATAGCTTCATTTGAACTTTCTCAAAGGCTGCAGCTCTTTGGACTCTGCATTTTATTGTGGATCTGTTTCTAAATTAATTATATGGGACATTGGCCACAATCCTAAAATAAGATCTCTTATAGTCACCACCAGGATCTATGTATAGTCTTATTGCTGTTAACTTTCTTGTTCAACAAGCAAGTTAATATGATACTGATCTATATTATCTTATAGGAAACTTACTAAAAAGGATATAGTAAATATGTAAGAAAAGCCTGCTGTGACAGTTCCAGCTTATTTCGTTAGCATCTGTGAATAATTAAACAGTGAGCTGGTGCCACCTTTTATAGTTATTTTTTTTTCTCAGCTTGATGTTAATAGATTATCTGTTTTCTCTGAGCTTTCTCTTTTTACAGGTCATTATTTCGTGATTTTTTTATTCAAGCTGATGGTACAATACAATAATTGCCCAGGCCAGCATGTACATTTTAAGGCTTTTATTTTGGGTGTTTTCAGAGAGAAAGAGACTTGACTATGATGAGTCATTAGTGTAATATTACTATAATAAAGTGCACAGAGCCATTACTAATAAATAAAACAATATGGGTGATGCAGACTTTAATAGATGGAAGATTCCTTTATTGAAAAGTAACCATTGTTCATTGTTCCGTTGGAATGCACTCTAATCTGAGTTTAACAGCTAAGGCTTCAGTAGACAACAATCAGTAAGATTTCTACTTACTTTTCACACATCAATAAAACATGAATTTCATCCAAACAGTGATTTGTCAAGAATTATTGGACAAAACACAAATCAGAACAAAATAAGCAAGACTGAGAGATTATGAGAATATTGAGCATGAAGGGTAAACTTATGTTGATTAATTTTAATTATGTTCCTAAATATAACTATTTGTGTTAAGGTATCCTGTTCATCAATAAACCCAAACTCATAATCATTTCATGATTCTAAATGTTGAATCAGTCCTTTAAAAACAGTAGTGAAACAATTGTGCAAGATGAAACCAGAATCAATGTAATCTTTGAGCTCAAACTGGAAGTGCAAGTAGGGCTTAATAAAATAGAACCATATATGAGATATCTTTCTGCACGATTCAGCAGGATTCTATCCCATTATACTTTGTGCCCCATAAACCAGGAGGATGTTTATGCAGAACCTAGAAACATGCCAGTTTTTTGTTTGTTTTTTTTTTCTTTTTTGCAGGAGTTGGTGCAATGATGTCTGGGAGAAAGTGTAGCTTTAGGACAATTACATCTCAATCACTGTTACTATTACTACCATAGAACTGGAAGTAGTATGTATTTTTTATGTAAAAGGAAGAAGTTGTAAGCTGTCTTTAGGAATGACAACAAACCAAGAAAAAACAAAAATTGAGATAGTGAGATGGGAGTAGGTCAGTATTGTGATTTTGCCCAACCAACAAGGAAACACCATGACGGTCTCTTGCTCACTGCCCCCCACCCACCCCCACCCTCCTTAGGGCGGCAGAGGCCCGAGTGAAGGAAAAAAGATAACTAAGGATGTTGTGGATTGAGACAAAGGGCAGAGGGGGCTCACTGACAACTATGGTTCCGGGAAAAACAGACTCCACTACTCAACTTAGAGAAGAAAGTACTACCTACAAGAAACAGAACAGAGCAAAAAGGAAAACTAGAGCAGGATGATGAGAAAATTACAACCAGCACTTTAAGATCTCCCTCCATCATCCCTCCTTTCTTCACGGGCTCACCTCACTGCGCCCAATATCTCTACTTCCTCCCTCCTTAACGGCTCGGGACGGTAGGGAATGGGGGATATGGTCAGTCTCTCACAGATGGGCTCTGCTTCTTCTGTCTTCTCAGAGGAGACTCACATTCTTCCCCATACAGGGTCCCTCCCAAGGGACACAGTCCTTAATGAACTCTGGTGTGGGTTCTTCCCAGAAGCTACAGCTTCTGGGAATATGAGATCCCTCCCATGGGACACAGCCTCCTCTGGGCATAGTCACTGCCTCTGATGCGGGGTCTTTAATGAAATGCAAACAAATCTCTGCTTCACCAGTCCTCTCTTCAGGATGCAGGGGAGTCCTGCTCCAGCATACCTCCTCCTCTCTTCTCTCACTGTCCGCTTGGTCACTCCTCTCTCTCTTCCAGCTCCTTGCACCACCACCAGCTAGAAAAGAAGGAAGGACAGAAGAGCAAGAAGGAACAGGAAGAATCCCTCGTCTTCTGGCTTCTTCTGAAAAAGTGATCATGGAGGCACCCAATTGGCTCAGCCCCAGAACTGGGTCTGGCTCAGAGCTGGGTAAAGTTTTGAGCAACTTCTAACAGGCGCCATCTTTACAGGCCCTTCCATATTACCAGAAATAGCTCCACACAAAACCGTGATAGTCAGAATACTTTGTTCAGTATCCGTACGTTTTCCAATAACCCTTCCTTCAGTTTTGTGCTTGTACTAGCTCCTCATTGACAGAACTTCTGTCACTGAACAACTTGTTAAATTTTTACATTTACACTGATTTAACACTTCTTACAAATAAGCATTAATAACAACCCTTGTTGAACTGGAGTGAGGCAGGGGATTGGTTGTAGTTATGTTGAGTTTTTTTTAACATGACTTCTATCCAGTGTAGATTAAAACAGCCCCATTACAAACAAGGTGAAAGAGCATGAATGCTCTTGGGTTTTTAGGACTTATTTACACCGAGCTGAGCCTAAGGGTGAGTTAATCACAGGGTTGCATTACTTTTTCCATGCTCTTTATAAATGTGTATTTCAAGTACTGGAGAGCTGTTTTTCGCTCTATGGCTGACATACTTCATCAAAAAACAGTGCTATGCACTAATCTGTCCACTTAGGGTCATCTTGTATGTTAGCACAGTGGAAGTGAAGAATTAACATAACAAATAGTTATTTTTCTATATGTGGAGCAAAAGTTTGCTTTATATTCTTTTACTCTCTCTTATTTTTCAAATGTTAGGGTGAGATTCTTGTTTCATTGAAGTTTTGTTGTTTATAAACATCCTTCCCAATGTAAGATCATGGAAGTGTGTTCTGTAGTATATTTGTACTCCATGAAGAAACCATCCTACTACAGACAATAAAAATAGGATGTAAAACTCCAAGCCTGATTTATTTTGAAGTTTGCATTACAATGTTCACTTCAGTTAAAACTATGAAAGGAAGAGAAAAGAAAAAGAAACAAATAACTTTATTTATTAATAATAGTCTTAATAATAGACAAATTGTCTAAAGAATTGCCCAACTAAAATTAACATAATCTTTTCCTCCATTTTTATTAGAGATAACTAAAAAAAAAAGTTATTTTGATCACTACCAGGATAAGAAATCATGCGCCTAAAGATGAGAGTAAGTCTGTGTTTAAACATACTTTAAATTAACTTGATTTGTTGAGTAACAGCTTCTTGAATGCATTTCTTACATGCAGTTTTCTGAGGAAAACAGAATAGCAAGGGGAATAAAAATAAATAAGCAAAAAGCCACCAGTTCCTTTTGGCCTAAGTGGTATACTTAGTTTTAATTTCCTAGTTCTTCTAAAGCTTTTTCTCTGATTGATATTTGGTTTATACTCATCAAGAAAATACCGAAACAAGAATTCAAGCATTGCCAGAGAACAGAAGGTGAGAAATATCACATCTCCCTTTGATGTCCTGTTCATCTTTGAAGAAAACATTTGCAGAGCATTATGTTGAGTAAGATGCCTCAAACAGACACTCCATGTACTTCACTTAGCCTTGTTACCTTAACTTACAGTTTTAGTTTATCAAAAGAACTTTTACGACTATTGTCACTAACATTACATGTTAAGATGTCTGCTATGGTTGTTAGGAATCCTCTTAATTTCCAAGTAGGAAAAAATAAGGCCAAACTACTTATATTTAAACTGCCAAGAATGAAATGTCATCATCCTGCTGCCTATATACCCTGGAGACTAAACACTATTGGGAGGAGAAAGCAACAGAATATTGCATTAATTATTCTTTCTGCTACTCAACCATGATGAGGTCTGAAACACCTGAAAAGAGATGGCTAGTCCCAGTTGAACAGTACTGTAGCTTAACCAGTAAGAAGTAAGGTAAGGAACCAAAAGAGACATGAGCTTTAAAATCAGAAACATCTAAAATAGAAATAAAAGAGGAGAAAAAAAATCAGGCTGTCAGCCAGAAGCTTATGCAGAACTGCTAACAGATCTGGTACAATCAAATTAGATCTGGCCAAATGCTACTTTTATTTAATGTCAACAATCTCTCCATGCTAAAACAATCCTGCTGAAAAATAATTAAGTTGAAATATCATAAAACCTTGCTTCCTAGTCTATTAAGGCTTCGTCAGTCTTGCTTTAAGGAATGTATGCATTTATTTACTTTTCAAACTGAACTGGTTTGCAACAAGAGAAATTGCTAAATAATATGAAGCGATTGATGAAGGAAAAAGGAGGTCAGTTTCTTAATAAGTATTATCAATAGAGAAAAGTGTAAAGAAAATGAAGCTTGAGTCACATTGCAAATAAAACTTGTCAGTGAACATTTTAATGTAAAGCTACTAAAAAAAGGATATATTAAGTTGTATTTAACTATATTTTCTGTGTTATTATTTTTAAATGCACAGCAGCACTATAGAACTGTATCTGAGGTACTGGCCTACAATATTTGACCACACTTACAGTACAAGTTTAAAATCCATTTCTGCACTAAAATGTCTTGAAGCACCTGAAGACAATAGAGATCAATATCTAATAAACCTTGATCAATCATTGTTAAAAAATTGGCTACCTGGCAAAATATAATGAGCAGGAAAAAAAAAAAACAAAAAAACACAAAACCAAGCAAGTACTTTATACATACGAATAACTGAAAGAAATCTAAAAGGAACAATATATATCATCATATAAAAGTTTGTCAATAACAACTAGGTTAACAATCCACCAGAATTTTGAGAAACAGTAAAGACTCAAAAGCAATGCAGCAGCTGACCACAATAATGGGAGCATTGCTAAGAATTCCTTAAAGTACTCAGCTATACCTTTTGATATAGAAGAAATGAAAACTCTATGAAGTTAAAAGTCTTTGTCTTTTCCAGTAGTGTCACTGCAAAACAGTTTCAAGTATAAACAGCTGTTGAATTCTTAGCGTTATCAGACTACAGCAAATTTTAATAGATCAGTTCTGATGTGATAAAACATAAAGAAATGAAGTGTCAGAAGCTTTGTGGTCTAAACCTCACTTATCGTTATGTCATTTTTAAACTGTATCTTGGCAAAGTAATTCAGACTTCAGACTTGCAGACCTAATATAGGCCCCAAAATAGGAAGCTCAACTCCATCTATAGTAACTGCCAAAGAAAGGCTCTTCCAGGGGCTAACTCTGGAGTTGAACTTTGCTGAGCTGAATTGTTCTCTAGAGTATCCCCCTAGACAATTAAGTACAAGATAGGTTTTCTAAGGCAGCTAGGTTGTATCCCAGCAGCTATGCCATACAAATATCTTTTCACGTTTTTATTAAAGCCTAAATTGAACTAACTCAAAGTAGCTTTGCAAGGTGATACATTATTCTGAAGTTTCTTTCTCATCCCACAAAATATAAATTTCCTTTTTTTCTGAAAGGGAAAGAAATCCACAGTCATAAATGTTGGTGAGATAGAGTCACATATACAGGAATTTACCGTAATTGGTGATAGTAATTTCAGCCTTAGATCTTGAACTCTTAAGATAACTTGTGGAAGGAAAATCTCATTTACGGAAAATGGTATATTGAAACTACTCCCATGATAATGCTTTTCAGAATATGGTCAAGATCCACTCTAATATCATTAAGCTCTGTTTTATCTCCTCTCCTGTTAGAAATATGTCAATAAGCCTCACACTGATATTTATAAACCTAAATGTCAAATTAAATACCTTCATGGAGAGCTTTCTCATTTACTTTTGTGGCAAAACTATCCTTTTACACTACAAGCTTTCTTCCTTCTAATGAAAAAAAAAAAAGTTCCATCTTCTCATCAGCATAGCATGTTCATATGTAGCCGTTTCCATAATTTCCTTCCTCCTAGCCATCCTTTTTCTTCTCTCCTCAACATCAGTATTCTACTTAAAAGGAAGGTAAAAATACTTCTTCATTTATTGCTATACCTAAATTGTCTTCAGCCATGATCTCATCATTTGTGCAATGCCTGCAATTCTTACATTTCCATTTATTATTTATTATATTTCTATTCGTTTATACTTTAAAAAGTTTTGTTCTTGGTTTTATTTGCCATAGGCATATTAAAATTTTACTTTTGGTTAGTTTTATACAATCTTTACTTTTTGACTTCTAGACTAGTTTTCTATGTTGATCAACTTTTTTGTCTCTTCACAAGGTTTTTTCTCATCTCTGAATTAAGCATATGATTGCTGCAACTCTCTATTAGGCAGGAAAAAAACTCAACCTATTATAGAACATTGGAATGTGTTAAAACATATATGATAAAGTAGTTCTAAATTCCACAAAGAAGCAATATCTTACGAAGACCTGTATCATATCCTGCAAGCAGAAGACATTTTGTTGAGTAACAGAAGGTTTTGCACTTAATACATTTATATTTCTTTAAAACCTGGACATGAGGCAAAAAATCAAGAAGCAGAGGCTCAACTTGGAACACAGAATACCTGACCTTATACATGACAGCCAACAACAAGTTCAGAAATTTTTGGTGAGACTGTCCACCTTAAAATTAAGATTTTCATTTATGTCTCTTGCTGAATAGTGATTGCACCAGCTTAAACCAAATGTCCCCCTAGCCCAGCAGTCTCTCTGACAGTGGACAAATGTGGCTGCCCAAGAAAAGGTATAAGAATTGGTTAAAAGTATACAGTACATCCTCTGAAGTGTTTCCTTCATCACCAATCATTTGCAATACAGTTACTGCCTCAGCTAGAGGTAGTTATTAGGCTTTTATTAATCCTTTATGTATAATCTTTTTTTTGCACGTGTACAATTTCCCCTGAAGCAATATAAACTTCTGATATTTACAATATATTGTAGTAAACAATTGCCTCTTAAATATACACTACTTGCTCCTACCTCTGCTACTGTATCCAAGTTATCTTTAAATCTGAAAATCTAATTCAAGCCACTTGTCAGGCATCCTAAGCAATCTTTAAAGGCTCCTTGGGTTTTGATTGTTAGTCCTGAGAGCATTACTTCATCCAGGTTGCTGGCTGTCACATTACAACTGTTACATCTTGGCAAAAAATTGACTTTGGATTAGTTGACATGCTCTCCACCCTACCAATGCTCCTCTAATAGCCATGGTATCATTCAGTAAATGCATGTTGCTCTGCAGAACAAAGATGTATTTCATAGGATCATAGAATCACACAATGGTAGGGGTTGGAAGGGACCTTTAGAGATCATTTAGTCCAATTCTCCTGCCAAAGCAGGTCTACTTCGATCAGGTCGCACAGGAATGTGTCCAGGTGGGTTTTGAAGACCGTCAGAGAAGGAGACTCCACGACCTCCCTGGGCAGCCTGTGCCAGGGCTCCCTCACCCTCACAGTAAAATAGTTTTTTCTTATGTTTAAATGGAACTTTTTGTGTTCCAGCTTCATCTCATTATCCCTTGTCCTATTGCTAGAAAAAAGGGATGTCCCAACCTCCTGACATCCACCATTTATATCCTTGTAAATATTACTTGAAAATATTATTGTAAATATATAGAACTTCACAGACTCTTGATGATCGTTGTCACTTCCACATAGGCCAGAAGGGGATTTTGAAACGTACATTCAGCCCCTTCTCTCCATTCATTTTACCAGCTTCCCAGGTTATGTGAAATAGCTGAAACTTGGTTGAGTGGTAACACTACATCAACAAGTGGTGAGCAGTTTCTGAAGTCAGAGGAAGACAATCATTTCCCAAGCTGGATGCTTGGAGAAGTTTTGATCTTTGGTCAGCTAAGTGTTGTCATTGATATCTTTAAACACAATAAACAACTGCTAAATAACAATTTCTCTGTGCAATAAAATTCAGGTGTTGTAATCTTTCATGTAATTTGTTCAATGTCCAATGCTAAAGTTAGTAGCAGTCCACTGTAACTCATTGTTGCTCTCTGTCTTCTATTGAGTTAATTTATTTCAGATACAAAAGCATCGACACTATGGTTTTGTGGTTGTTTAGCCCTGATTGGGTGCCAGATGCTAATCAAGTCATATCATCACTCCCCCCTCCTAAACTGGACAGGGAAAAGAGAAATATAACAAGATTTGTGTGTCGAGATAAGGACAGAGAGATCACTCAGTTATTAGTGTCATGGGCAAAACAGATTCAACTTAGGGAGAAAAGAGTTTGATTTATTAATGAACCATCAGAAGAGGGAGATGAGAAATAAATAAGAATCTTAAAACACCTCCCCCCATGCCTCCCTCTTCCCAGGACTCTCCTTCCTTCCCCTTCAGTGGCACAGGGGATGGGGGTTGCAGTCAGGTCATTCCAGATGGACTTTGACGCTGCTTCTTCTCAGAGGGAGGTGTCATCACACTTCCCACTGCTACAGTGTGGGGTCTTTCCCATAGGAGACATTCCTTCATGAACTTGTCCAACGTGGGTCCTTCCCATGGGCAACAGTTCCTCATGAACTGTTCCAGCATGAGGCCTCCCACAGGGGCAGCTCCTCACACCTCGCCCCAGTGTGGGTCATCCACCGAGAGAACAGTCCTTCAGGTACTGACTGCTCCTGTGTGAGTCCCTCACAGGATCACAAGTCCTGACAGCGAACCTGCTCCTCTGACGTGAGCTCCTCTCTTGCCATCGGCTCCCAGGTCCTGACAGGAACTTGCTCCAGCACAGGCTTCCCACAGAGTCACAATCTCCTTCAGGCATCCATCCACAGGCTCCACAGTCTACAAGTGCATCTCTGCTCCCCAGTGACGTTCATGGACTGCAGGGGCACAGCTGCCTCACCATGAGCTGCGCCAATTGTCACAGGGGATTCTTTCTTTCAGGGTCTAAGCACCCTCCTCCCCCTCCTTCTCCACTGACCTTGGTGTCTGCAGAGACATTTTCACATTCTCACTCCCTGTTGCTGCTGCAGCTTAGCAACTGCCCAGCAACTTCTTCCCCTTCTCAAATACATCATTCACAGAGGCGTTACCTCAGTCAACTAATTGGCCAGGCTTTGTTCAGAGGCAGGTCCATCTTAGAATCGACTGGCACTGGCCCTATCAACTACAGAGGAAGCCTCTGGCAGATCCTTTTTCAAGGAAGCCACCCCTGTATACCCCTGCCCCCTTCTACCAAAAACCTGGCCCAGTCAAAAACACTACAGGTTTGTCTTGCTTTTTTAATCACACTAAATTACATAAAGCACAATTTAGGCAAAGTTTCCTTTTTTAATTTTTTTTTTTTGGTCATCCATATTGAACGGCTCCCCTGAAGCAGACAAGCACAGTTCTCTAAACTGGAAAATCTTTATCAATTTCACCAAAGCTCAAGTCTCTACCTACTAGCAAGGCATGCAAGTCTTCACAAAATATGACAGTGGAGTTTCTGCTGTTATAGTCTCTATCTCAGCAGCTCTATGTCAAGTCACTTCTTTCGGGTATTTAAAGTTTTGCAAAGTTAAGAGTTAACATGGTCATGGTAACACTCTTCCTCAGACGCCAGTGTGAGGAATCTCCTAATCACCTTCCCTTAAATAATTCAAATAATGTGTCATACATAGCTGGTCAACATTTGCCAGGAACCAGTTTTGTCTTAGATTCCAAGTTGCAACATTTTTCACTTCTAGATGTTAGGTCTTTAAGGTGGTAGAAACTTGAAACAGCAAACTGTTTTCAATAGCAAAATAAGTATCTTCTTTGTAAGTGGAGAATATGGCAATGGCTGTTTTTCCCTAGCCTGGAAGCTTGGTGACTTTAAAACCTTCCCTATGCCTAAACTTAGCACTCTATATGTTCATTAATACACTGCTGGAGAATTAAATACCTATATCCTAACTGCTCACACCATTTTTTTGCTGCTACCTCCTATGGCACTCTAATTAAAACTACATTATACTAAATAGATGAGTTTGTATATCATTAATCACAGTATGATTTTTATGTATGTAAAATTCACCTTGCGGCTCAGAAAGCATTATTCTGGAAATAACCACATGGTACAATTAACCTCATTTGCCAGCCCTCTGTCATACTAGGAAAGGCTGTTTTTTGTATTAAACTCTCAGAACAAGTTTCAAAGTATTTGGTGCAAATATTTCCCTTGATTGTAACTGGTTTTGGTTACTCCCTGTCTTCTCATAAAATAGGAATAACAGAAAATTAGGTAAAAAAATAAAATAAGCTTTACCTGTAAACAGTGTCAAACTCTACATATGCCTACTTTAGTTAAAAAAAAAAAAAAGATTTAGATGTATTTGCTAAGTAATTCTACTCACATGAATAAGCTCTTCTGGAATTAATGCCAACTTTGGTAGTAGAAATACTGTTATTGTTTTGGTTTTTTAATAACTCACATAGGTAAACTACATGAAGCCAGTTTGCAAGTTAATAAAAGTCATTAGCCACACATTTTTAAGCACAAGTAATTCTAAAAACACTGGCTAACTGAAATTACCTGAATAATGGTGGAGTCAACAGCATAAAAGGAATAATTGCTCAATGTAGCATGTATTCTACTTAGGTTCCTCAATCAATAAGATATCTGTCATTAAAAAAATAAAAAGCCTGTATCTCAGAGGTAACAATAATAGAAGTGTGGTGCTACTAGGGATGTCTAGATATGTGTTATTATGGTCACTGAGAATTATTTTTAGCTTGTATAATAATACTGAAATGTATTATTTGACATCTTTCAGCTGTTCATTCTATTTCAACAAAAATAAAAAAAGTCCCTCAAGGTCTACACTCAGAAGCATACAGCATTGTCAATAGGTATAAACTCAATCATAACTATCAGTTTAATTTGTCTTCTGTATTAGATTGGGATTCATTGAATCTAGGAGTGTAAAGTCTAGGACTGAAGTGTTTAAAAATTATTGCAATATTTGGGAAAGCTCTGATTTTGTACAGGTCAGTGGCGATTTTTGCCTAGTCCTTCCAGAGGCAATGCAGATTTATGCTGTCCATAACTGTACTCTTTGTTTAAACAGCACATTTTGGCCCCTGGGTAATAACAATAGCAGATGCTTATTATATTTAATTATTAACCATCAGCTCTTTGAACTTATCACCTCAGTCTCTGAGCATCTGCATGATGGACGGTAAAATTCCCATAATTTCAACTTCCATCAGTCAGTAAGTAAAAGGTGAGCATCTGCTAGTTCTCAGCAGTCCCTCTGGATATATACGACTATCATTATGATTGCTCCTAATGGTGTTTTACACAAAATAAGTTAAGGTGAAAAAGGCATGCTAGGTTATTTTATGCATATACAATGTCAAAGTATTTATTGCTCTGCATATGGCAACTTTCAAACATAAATACATAAAACCAGTAGAACATTGGACTAGATGATCTTTCCAGGTACCTTCTAGCCCTTGAGATTCTGTGTGTGATTTATTATTTCATTTAATATTTATGCAGTGACATAAATTTACATGTCCTTTTAAATACTTTTGCATTTTAGACTTGGCAAAGGCTCTCGTTAAAGAACAGAAAGAAAGGTAGAGGAGCTGTAGAGAAGTTGTACTCTACCTTTCATCATTATTTCTGCACTTAAACGTTGTATCTACAACACAAAGTGTAGAATACAGTCTTTGAAACTGGAAAAAAACAAGGCAGGTTCTCATAATGCCATAAGAAAACTGGTGAATTCTGCTAATGCAGGGCTTTCGAAATGGAATACAGGACTTACAAACATGGATATATTGCCTTCAGGACTTGGGCTGATAATAGACTTGTATTAGCACACTCGCTGCCTTGGTACATCTCTTCAGATCAGAACACCTATACCTTCCTTCACTGTGTCACAAGGAAGAGTGTTGTGGTTTTGGCCCTGTTGGGAACAAAGGACCATGATGACCCACTCGCTCACTCCTCCTCTCAGCCTGACCAGGAAGAGGAAAGTATCTAAGGGCCTTTGAAAATCCCCAAGGACAGAGAGGGCTCACTTGACACTTAAGATCATCCTAGACAAAACAGACAGGACGACTCAACTTGGGGAAGAAAACAAAATTAATTTCATTTGCCATCAACTAAAAACATAGCTAACAGAAAAACAACAGAGTGGGATGATGATGAAGTGCATTGCCAGTCCTTTAAGTTCTTCCCCCACCCTTCCCCTGTTCCCAGGCTCAGGTACCTTATCCTGATATATTTACCTCCTCCTCCTCAGCAGCACAAGGACAGGGAATGGGGGTCAGTGTCAGTCCCTTGCCAATGGCGTCTGCTGCTTGTTTCTCCTCAGGGAAGGAGAAACCATTCCCTTGACCCAGCATGAGTTACTTCACATGCCAGGCAGTCCTGCACAGATTGCTCAGATGTGCGCTCATGCCAAGGGTTGCTGCTCCTCACTGCCTCCAGTGTCGGTCTCCCCAGGCTAGCTCTTGCTGGAGCTCGTCCTGCTTCATTGGCACCTCACCACACAGTCTCAGTCCTTCCTGGCACAGTCACCCCTCTGCTATGGGGTTCTCTCAGAGCTTCGAGCAGGTTTTGGCTCCATCATCGCACTCTAGGAATCACAGGGAGAGAACCCACCATCTCCCCACAGGTAACAGGGGAGGTGTCTGGTCTGTCCCCTCCTCCTTCACTGGCTTTGAGATCCATACTGTCGCCTCCATCTTTTCCCACTCTTTCCACCTTCTCCCACTACAGATCTCCCCTTCTTCAATAGTGATTGTAGAGGTGCTAGATTGGACCAGTTGGGCCAGAGGTGGGTCCACCTGAGAGACAGAAGAAGTTTTGAGAACTTCTTGAGTTACGAAAAATCGCCCATCGTGCCTGACAAAACAGGAATAAAACTGTCACTTAAAAATTTCAAGAGTAATCTCTGAATATTCTATATATGTCATTGTTGAGTAGAGAACAAATCTCTGTAGTCTGCTTCTGGTGCACGCAGGCAGATGTATAAACACACACTTCAGATAACAGCTGAAGGTAAATTTCAGGTAGTAAAAAAGTGCAGTATTAGAAAAACAATTTCCTAGCCTTGTTTCTTTTGTAGTAAGGATACAAATGCATGAAACCTCTATGATTGCAGATATTAAGATATGTAAGATCTGCATTTAAAATTCATTATTAGAGAAAAAAATATAGTAATTTTAAAAACATTTTAAGTATATTGTTAAATGCATGAATATTTATGGAAAACATTTTAAAATCTAATAAGCATATGAAAATAAGTGCTTTTTCATTTATGAATTGGTAATTATTCATAGAATCATAGAATGGCAGGGTTGGAAGAGACCTTTAGAGATCATCTAGTTCAACCCATGATTATTATTGTATGGCATATGATAATTATTGTAAGGAATACAACTCTTTATGACTTGTTATATCCACCATAAACGAGAAAGTTTACAATTTCAGAAAAAGAGGAAATAGCATAAGTGTTTCTAAGAAGAGATTTGGAAACCAGTTAATAAAAGTTGGGACTCAGGTAAAGATGATCTTCAGAGAGGAAAAATATCATCTCTGTAACTGAGAGATTCTTACTTTCCCTGTTTTTATGGTGCCAGTTTTCACCTGTGATTTCAGGATGAGTTGAATGACTCTCCATTGGAGATCCCCTCTCCTGTGCAAGGACACCTCAGTGAGACAGAAGGCCTTTTGCACAATAACCTCCCTGGGTAATCCTTGGCTGTGAAACTTTTATTCTGTGTCTTGATAAATGCAGATTTCTTCATCCCTAACAAGTTTTTTCTCCAGCTGCTAAAAGAAGAAAAGAGGATGCATGAAAGCCTCTGTTGTTATTTTACAAGGTCCCTACTAGTTAGAGATCAATTAACTTTATGACGACATTTCAGGTTACAGTCTTTCAGAAGTAGTTTGAAGGTAATGTCTGTTTTTTGTATGAATGTCTAGGGCAAGTTAGGCAATTAGAAAAGAAATTGTAACACAATACAAAAAGTATGTATCAGAGATCCTCTGGATAAATGGTGGGATAGAAAGGTGCCCATGTGCTCTCACCACTTACCCCAAATTGCAATCTACTTAATAAAAGTAACACTAAATCTTTCTCAAATCCATTTTGATTTTTGTTAGCATTAAATCAAAAGAGAGAAAAAAAATGTTTTCTTGTTCTTTTCAATCACTTTTTGTCTTGCTTTTAAAGTAAGTAAGATGAACACTAGTGTTTGCTTTTGTATTATGTAATGTGATCCATGCATTTTAGAATCCTGAATTTGGTAGTTTTCAGAACATTCTGCTTTCCTAATTTTATTTTTCTTATGCTGCTCAGTTCTCTGAGTATCTCCAAGCAATTCAAATGTAATCTCCAAAGAAGTGACAGTGCATCTAAGTTTTTCCGCAGTATAGTTTATGCTATCAGATATCTCAGACTTACCAAGGGTATATAGATAGATTTGCAGTTTAAAATTTAATGGATTTTTTTTTAGTGTCTGACTGCATGATTTAAAATGATAATTTTATTCAGCAGTTTTTCTACCCATCTCTCCCTACTAATGCTGAGTCAGAGTTCAGACTGTTTAATTGAAAATAGAGTGACAAGTCTTTGCAGCCTGATCAAAAAACAAGAAGAGTCAATGGGAAGACATCTATTGACTTCATTTAACTTTTGAAAGCTGAACCAAAAGCTTGATGTATATTTGAAGCATACTTATTAATATAATTTAAAATTCCTTCCCAAATACTGCTATCACACAATCTTAGCTAGACAAGGAAATGGAGATCTTCAGCCCTTCATGTCTAAGAAACTAATATTATTTTCCCTTGGTTTCGCTAACCTCACTTGCTAGGGCAAGAAACTTTTGCCTTTGTTAAAAATAAAATCTCTCAGACCTTAAAATTAGCAATACTGGTGCTGGGGGCCCTGTGCAAGAATTGGAACTAGGTCCTTTTCCAGATATCTGCTTGCCTTTTCCCATAGTCAGCAGTCTAGGAACATCTCTGGCAGTACACTGTAAGCCAATTGAACTACTGAGCTGCAAACACCCAATATTTATTTGCAGTTTCTGCATCCCAGATATAAAATAGAGCAGTGGCCCTAATTGTTTCTGCTTGTTCTGGTGTACATGAGCAGCTTGAAGGGTTAACTCACAACTAAATCTGCACCTTATCTGCAATATTTGCCCTCAGAATCACCTCTTAGACCCTTGAACTCCCAAACAGAAATAGCTTGTCTTTCAGCATAAATGTATGGCCTGCTTACTTGCTGCATGGATATATTATCACTCTGCTGAGAGAGTCCATTTGAGCCCAGGGGAAAACAAAACTTCCTCTGGATGTTGGGCTCTTGGTGTCGTGGTTTCACTTGGGGCTTTCTGCTTCTATATGATGTTGGATATCTGCATTACAACATTCCTCTCCATCACTACTAGAAAGCGGGTCTATAGTCAGATGTCACCACAGGCCACCCATCAAATTCAGTGACAGTATTACAGGATACCTATCCAACAATTCCACATATCATTTGTCTCTTAGTTGTTGATCCACGGCCTACATTGAGGTTCATGCCAGTTGTTGTGTGGTCTTGTTTGCTATGGTTTGTCACACGCAGACCCTGTCTCCATTGTACTTGGTTCTTGGCCAAGGAAAGGTTGTGATAATCATGTGTCAGGCCTCTTTCAAACCCTCCAGCTATGTAGTAATTTTACATACCCAACGTCAACAAACATAAAACTCTAGTCTGCTTTCCTAAAACCTAGTAAGTTTGGCTGCCCGACAGGATGTGAAAGCACCTGATTCCTTGCATTGACAATAAAGATTACAGATACCAGTTCTTTAGGAGAACTCAAAGTTTCAGGCCATTCTCAGTACCAGAGCCAGTGCAAGCATAGCCATAAAATCTCTTGTGAATACTTCTACCCCAAGAGGAAAAGATGAGCCAGAGAACTGCTAAGGCCTGAGATCTTAACACCATTGTAGACATAGTTTCTTGTACGTCATTTCACACTGCTTATCATATGCTTATCTGACTTTTGTTCATTTGTGAAATAAGAGGAAAAGAGGAGAGAAGAGGAGAGGAGATATATTTTTTTCTTTAGTAAATATACAGTAGCACTTGCCTTTATCCTTCTGTGGGTTTTCTTAATGCAAAACCCTGAGACATCTTAGCAGAACAAAATAAAGAGATTTTTTTCCTGGTTTTATTTATGTGTACAATAGAACCTCAGTAATTTAAATCATTGCATGGGAATACCCATTGTAAATGACAGAGTAAATTAACACAGATCACAATTTTATTCACTTATTTTCTAATTGTCATTTGGTTTCAACTCTTTGTAGTAATACAGCATTATATTGTTATTATTAATAATATTAGTGCTGCTGCTACCTCAGTAAAAGTCAGTACATTAAAAAATCCTCAAAATGGTGTTCCAGATAATGGATACATTGATATCTAGAGCCATGGTTTGACGTGAAGCGGTTTCTGCTAATCAGGAAGGGGTTATAAAGATGTCTCCCGTAAGAAGTGGCTTGAACTCTCTCCACATCTCCATGAGACCCACTGCTGGGGCTGAGCCAATTAGGCATGTCCACGATCACTTTTCAGAAGAAGCTGGAAAAGGAGAGTTCTTCCTGTTCCTTCTTGCTTTTTTCTTTCTTTTGTGGCTGGTAGGGGTTCAAGGAGTTGGAGGAGAGAGGGGAGCAACCATGCCGATCCAAGGTCAGTGAGGGAAGAGAGGAGGAGGTGTGCTGGAGCAGAGACTCCTCTGCATCCTGTGGAGAGGACTGGTGAAGCAGCGATTTGTTTGCATTTTGTTAAAAACCCCCCCATCGGGAGCGGTGACTCATTTTGCTAAAGACCCCAGAACAGGGGCAGTGACTATGCCCAGAGGAGGCCATGTCCCATGGGAGGTACTCTGTATCTGCAGAAGCCATAGCTGTTGGGAAGAACCAACAAGAACCAGAGAAGTTCATTAAGGACTGTGTCCCATGGGAGGGACCCCATATTGGAGCAGGGGAAGAATACCAGGAGTCATCCTCATCTCAGAAGAGAGAAACAGCAGAGACTACCTGTGAGAGACTGACCACATCCCCCATTCCTTGCCCCCTGAGTTG
The DNA here is from genome assembly GCA_013401255.1 of Urocolius indicus. Taxonomy (NCBI): domain Eukaryota; kingdom Metazoa; phylum Chordata; class Aves; order Coliiformes; family Coliidae; genus Urocolius; species Urocolius indicus. Next base: position 152,216 of record WBNH01003884.1, read on the forward strand.
TTGAAGGGGGAGGAGCAGTGAGCTGAGCCTCGGAAGAGAGGAGGGGTGGAGGAGAGAGATCTCCTTCTCATCATCCTGCTTTGTTTTTGCTTTTTATTCTGTTCTGTTTCTTGCAGGTAGTACAATAAACTTTCCTTACTTTCCTCTCTAAATTGAGTAGTGGAGTCTGTTTTGCCCAGAACCTTAATTGTCAGTGAGCCCTCCCTGCCCTTTTCTCAATCCACAACATCCTTGGTTATCATTTTTATTCCCTTCTCACTGGGGCCTCTGCCACCCTAAGGAGGGTGGGAGTGAATGAGGGGCAGTGAGCAAGAGACTGTCATGGTGCTTCATTGCTTTCCAGGCAAAACCATGACACCTAGAAACAGACAAAGATTGTTGTGACTGAATGCTTTCAATTGATTCTGTACTTCTGTACTTCTTCAAAATACTATTTATTTAAGTCAGTATCTACTCACATATACATCCATAAGTGAAATATTGCAATGGCTTCCACCGTGACCAACTGCTAATCCAGTAGTAAATTTCTGAAGTTTCACAAAAAATATTTATTCATTGAGTTAGAAAGGTTTGTAAAAACTGACTTCTTTCCCTTTTCTGATCATTTCTGAACCAGAAATAAATCTTTTGGCTCAATAATTATGGAGTTTTCACACAAATTCATACCACCATTCACCTTTGCCTGATGCAGAAATGGTTGAATATACTGCCAATCCTCTATTCTAAGTGACATAACTGATATAACAATAAGATAATAGTGAGTCTTAAAATGCCTTCAGATAGCTGTAAGATCCATATCCAGATCTAAGAGACTTGCTTTTCCCTGCCCTTTTAGTACAGGTTACCAGGATTGTTCATTGGCAGTTAAAGCTAATATGTACACCTCCAACCTGGAGTGGCTCAGGAAGAGGTGTATATTTGCCATCGTTACTTCTCCTCAGGCACAATAGCCTCTGGTAAGAAGACAAAGGGTAAGTTTGACAGGAATAACCTCTTCATCATTTCACCAGTGGTCCAATGAAGAAGGTGTCTTTCAAGGTAGAGCAGTCCAGAAAAACTTTTTAGTTTTATCTTTCTAATTCACTTAAAATAAATTGGGTTTTATGCGTGTATATTTTGTCTATTTTATATATTCTATTAAATCCTGTCTGAAGGCTATTGAAGTCTGAAGAATCCTCTCCAACATATACTACACTTCCTGTACTCCTGTAAGCCCAGATAGCCTGGAAAGAATAACTTTTGTACAAGATGAGGTCTTCAATCTTTTTTCATTTTTTTTTTCAGAGCAAGACAGCCCAGATGAAAGTAGGTTCTGTAAAAAGTAAGTGCTTCTTGGGTTTAACATTAATAAATACAAATTTCATCTCAAGGATAAAAAAATCAGTCCAAGCTAATATTTGCAACACCCGAGTGAATCTCAAAAGATTTGAAGTTGTAAAAATCAGATTTTTTAAAATAGTACATTCTGAAATCAATATTTTACTTGAATGAAGAATACATAAACTACAACCATGGAGCTGAAATGCTAGCAAGAATTTTAGATACTGTCTCATAGAGATTCACACTATCTTCTTTAGGTAGCTCACATAGTCAATATAGCACTTAAGACCAAATGCCTAGCCCTGAGGCATCCTTCACTCTCTAAATCCCCTTTTCCAGTCCAGCTGAAGAATTTAAAGCCAAAAGATAATAATAAAATAATCTACTCAACTGCTGCATATTAATGTCCATTCAATATACATCATTAATTCTTATGTTGAGTGTAATAATTTTCATTATTTACTTCTGTCTAAAACACGTCTTCTAAAAAATGTATACTCAGTCTTAATTTGATGACATCTGGAGATGGAGAATCTGCTTGGCAGTTTCCCACCATGATTAATCACTGTCTCCATGCCTTACTTCTCTTTAGCACCAGCCTGGTGCTAACTACCAGCTACTGATTCTTGTTAGGCATCTCCTTGCTGTATGTCATATTTTCTCTCTTGGAAGTGAATTATCCACTGTCGTTAAGTGCATCCTCTGTCTTTTCTGTAATAAGTCAATAACTGCAATCTCTTTAAGTCTAAATGGTGGGGAGTTTTGCAGTTTTCAAATCGATTCTGTGGCTCTTCCTAAACACCCTGCCAGTTACTCATTTTGTCTAGAAGCACCTTACCTTTCTCTTTGCCTGTTAGCTATCTATTAGTCATCTGCTTATATATCTTTGAACTATATCAGAGTTCTTTACCATGGCATTGCCCTTGGGAATGGGGAAAACATATTCTACTCCAAGATCATAACTTCCCAAGATCATCACCTTTTCTCCTCCAAGATTTAATTTAAAAAAAAACAAATTTCTGGATTTGTCAGGTTTAATATAATAATAGCAATGCACTCAGTTTACAAGCCAATCTAGAGTGACTTGCTCTTTATTTCTCATCCCACCCTTCCCTGCACCATTAACACATTAATACAGATATAGTAGCACATCACTTCCAAACAGATATTTCACACTGACAATTGTTTTTTTCAAGCCTGTTAGTCAGCTGGTTTAAATCCATGTTATTGACATCGCATACAGCCGTGGAGTTCTTCAGTTAGATACACAGAGGTATTCCCTTGCCACATTATCAGTCTAAAGATCTATATTTACCATTTTTAAAAACAATTATAATGTTATCATACAAATTAACTTACTTTGATGAGACATTATTAAAAACATCCAAAAGAATGCTCGCTACCGTTAATTATGTTCTTAGCTTTAAATACTTTATAAGCTGAATTCTGCCTCATCTTTTCCACTTCTTTCCTGCATCTGGTGACATATTAATTTTACATTCACACAGTATCACGAATCTCAGACATTCAAAATCTTTCAAGGACTCCTATATTTAATAAATATTAACAACAATAGTCCAGAAACATCCTGAGAAATTCAGACATCTTTAAAGTATTCTTTTGAAACTAATGAGCCAGAAAACACCTCATTCAGCTATACTATATTTGTTTCTTGGCAAACAGTCTTATTTGTTGAATACTTACATCTTGTCTGTTTCTCTACTAATAATTTTATCACTTCTTGTTCAGAATAGGATACATGCATGCTTCTTCCTCTTGAATAAATTATTTCCTTTCCTGCTATTGCTGTGGTTTTCTGTGTTCCTAATATGTATTTTAAACTTTGACTGTGATTTTGTTAAAGGACGCTATTTCTTTAGTATATTTACCTTCTTTCATTGATTTTCTCTATAAATTTCCACACTGTTCTGTTTAACATCCTTCCTTCTGGATTACAATTTCTTTAGAGAATACACAGAGGTTATATAGATATAAATATATGCTTTCACATTTCCCAAAGATAATAGGTATAATGAAAGAAATGGCAGTCATTTTGTAGGACTACTTATATGTCTTTCCAGCTGGGAATAATTATCAGTGATGGATGAACAGACGTAGAGACAAGAAGAAACATTTCTCTTTTTCATCTCTTTCTTTCCTATGCAGACTTAGAGGAAAGTCCAGGAGAGAACTTCCAGTGCTACCAGCTTCTTCTGGAATTTTGAATCTTTTAGGTTGCAGTAGACCTTTCATCATTAGAGACTGGCATCTTCCTCAGCTTGAATGTAATACATTTTTTACTTGAGTTCACAGCTGAATTTTTCTACATATAGCCTGAATTGCAGGCTATACCTTTTTACAGCAAAAAATACTAGAGTTCCAAAACTAGAATTCCAAATGCCACAGTTTACTCATATGGATAGATTATCAATCTTTGTTTCAATCTGTATACTGTTGAAATCTAGTCTGAAAACCTCAGATTATGTCCATTACTCCAGAGTAGTTTTGCTTTACATCTTAATTGGAAATCAACAGTAATGACTGTTAAATTCTGTGTAGGCATCTTTACTTAGGAACAACCAGTGATTTCAAAGTAGTCCACTACAACCAGAACTATGACAAGAGAATTTGAAAATCTGTAAATATCCTTATTGTCTTTTATTTGATGCTTTTTTGGTAAAAAGAAGGGATGCTTTCCTCATTCAACAGATGCTGAGAACAATACATTTCATTGCATTCTATGATTTCTGCTTGTGAATATTGTTCTTTCTTTGTTCAAGATAAGAGTTCAAGAATCACCACACATTTCTGAATAAATATTCAGTTACAGCTGATATATAAATCTCTCCTCTATGATATCTATCAAAATACTGGTCTAATCTATGAAATTGGAGGATTGTAGGTCACTGTAGAAAGTCTTGCCTAAAATGCAAAAATGCTAAAATACTTTAAAAGAATCGTTAATTCGATGTCTTGATGACATTACACAAAATTATTCATGGGCAATACTTCATAATAACTATATTACAGTATTTTGGCTATGTGCATAACTTAGTCCTAGAATATGACTGACAACCTCTAGGCACACAACTATCCTAATTTTTTTCTTGCCATTGTTACTATTATTCAGTCTTTGTCTGCCACATCCACCCAGCTTTTATCTTGAAGTTACGAGAAAGTCAGAGGGAGGTATGGCACAATAAATTCAGAATATCAACGGAATATCTAATTATTGTGTCCTCCCTACCTTTGACAGGTAATGTGTTGAACATACAGTGAAATATGTAAAATACATAGTAAGAAATCTTCCACATACTATCTCTGAATTTAGAAAATGTCACTAAAAAACAGATTTGAAGCAATATAGCTACAAGATTTTGCACGTAAATGACTGTTCAAGTGTTTCTTAAATGAGTATTCTGTGAATGTTATCCCCAGTCTGATACTACACTACATAGAAATATTACAATCCCTGTATTTAAATTTAATAGTGCACAGTTTTTTTTAATTATTCCACATTGGCAATGGGAAATCCAGGGTTTTTGGTGATTTTCCTTCCTACAGGGCATTACAATGGAGAGTGGAAATCTCAAGCTATTTGACATAGAGGTTATAGTTTCAAGTTTTTATGGTAGCTAGTCATAGCATTTTATTAACAACGACTAGATCTAGGTATAAACTGTGTTGAGAATATCAGAGTGATCCAGACATTAGGAAGAACTTTTTCACCAAGAGGGTTATTAAGTATTGGAATGAGCTGCCCAGGGAGGTGGTGGAAATACCACTATCCCTGGAGATACAGATGTGGTGCTGAGGGAAATGGTTTAGTTTAGTGATGAACCTGGCAGTGTTAGGTTAGTCGTTGGACTTGATGATCTCGAAGGTCTTTTCCAGCTGTAATGATTTTATGACTCTATGACCTCTGTTGAGGCTTTTATTCACTGCCTTTGGGTTCAGCTGATACCATTTTTTAAAGTGTTGGAATAAAAGAAAGAGCTGTACAACTATAATAATTTTAACATAATTTTTTGTCTGATTTAATGAATGCAATAAAAAAGAAGAAAGAATTTGCTAATTGCCTGAGTAAAACATCATCAATTTTCATCATTCAATGTGTAAAAGTTTACAGAGGAGTCAAAAGTTTTTCCTACATTATTAATACAAAATATTTTAACTGTCCATGAGAAAGACACTGATTTCTATAGTTTTATCTCTTGTCATCTAGTTCCCCACCTTTGATTGCAGTTCCTTGTACTTTTATGCCTTATAAAAATTCTAAGCACCTTGGGGCACAAATAAGTCAGTTTGTCTGTAAAGCACCATTCTTTCCTAAGGCATTGAATGAATCATTTATAAAGAAGGTATGTGCAAGTCAGAGGGCTTGACAGTAGTCCAGTGAATTAAAGACAGCAAAGTTAAAAAGACCTTCCTCTTTTAAGTCAAGCTGGTCTTAGCTGCCAAGATGCATTTTTTTGGTTTTAAGTATTTGGTATGAGAATGCTGTCCCTCCAAAGAGAGAGAAGTCTGCTGCACCACAGAATTATAGAATGGTTTGAGTTGGAAGGCACCTTAAAGATCATCTAGTTCCAACTCTCCTGCCATGGGCACGGAATTTTATGACTGCTGCGTAGAGCACAGCTAGGCTAAGTAGGCCAGTAAATGCATCCTTCAGAGTAATAACTAAATCTAAAATGTAGTCACATTTAAACTGCAGAAGTGGAAAGAAAACAGAAACAACAACAGAATGGTACTAAATCTTTTTGCTTACTTCTGCTAGCTGAAATGGTTACACAGTTAATGTGATTTGTATTAAACACTCCTCAAACACTTATCAAATCTATGTTCAAACCAATATGCTAAAATACTGTATCAACATTAACATGCTTCTCTCAGACTTTCTTCTGATACTTTTATCTTTCAGCAGATAACTTTTCTTTTAAAGCATGATAAGATAAAGTTTTCATATTTCCATTCAAAAAGCACTAGATTTGTTGTGGAGCCTGTGTATAGAGATCATGCTCAAAAGCTCCCATGTATCCAGAAAGTATGTCCCATAGAATTGATGAGTCATGTGAAGGGGCCATTTGTCCTGGATTTTCGGACAGTCAATAGCCTAGTCAGACCTATAAATTTTGATTCTAAGTACTTTAGGGCAAAAATCTGTCATTTTAATTTGTTGAGAAAGTACCGTTCTCTCCTAAGGCAAGGTGTAAATAATACATGACAATTTAAAAAGGAGTTGTTTGCTACTCTTGCTGCTCCTGCAAAATCTCAAGATTCTCAGACAAATAACCAAAGTACTCTTAATGCACTCAGGCTATATTTTTTAGGTGCAAGGAGAGGACATATCCTCTAAAATCTACACTTACAACAAGATGAATATTCAGTGATATGAATTAAAAATTTAATCTCAGGTTACTTGGTACTCTATTTATTGTCAGAGCTTCTATACACCAAGAATTGCAGTTCTCCTTTTAATTTCTTATAAAGCATCTAAATCCTGTTGAAAGCCAGGTGTTGTACATCAAAATGTTTTTGTAGGTCCAGAGTTATCTTCCCAGTTGCAAAGAAAATCCTGAAAATAAAACTCAACTTCAAAAAGCAAAGAAACTAAGAAGACAGGAAAATATAAAATGGAAACAAAATATAACAAACACACAAAAAAAACCAAAATAAAAATTGGAAAGTATATTAATCCATTTTTTTAAATTGTGCATGTTGATTTCTTACATTTCTTAAATTTTTATATCTCTTCACTAACCATCACCTTATTACTTAAAAGTACACTGTCAAACAAAGCATGCATCAACCAAGCATGTTGATGAAATTTTCGTTGTGCACCAATCATAATGCAGCAACTTGCAGATATTAGTAGGAATTGGTTACTAGAATGTGGTGTCTCTAGGGGTTTGTACATATATGCGTCTTCCAGAACACTGCTGATTTTGTAAAGTGAGATATTAATCATTGTTATAACTAATTATGTTAATTAATTGTTAATTATATGGGTGGAATGTGGATTTGCAAAATTGAATGCTGGAATGTGAATGTACAGAAACAGACACAAACAGACCCCAGAATGAGTAGAAAGAGATCGTCAATATCATTCTTCTCCAGATAAAGAGGAAGAAATCCCCACAGTTAAGTCAGTTCTCCTTGTGAAGAACTTTAAGTACTGATTACTCACCATGAAACCTTCCTTTTTTCTTGTTGAGGACCACAGAAAGCACAAAACCAGAGAAAGAGGTAGTTACTATGAAGTTTGTGTATATCAGTTTTACTTATATTACTATATTAATGACCATAGTGATGAGATAATTCAGATTATGTGTGCTAATACCATTGCATTTAGATTAAGGACAAATCTTTGCTTAAACCATTAAAGCTTAAGTTATATAATGACTTCATACAGACAGTGTATTTCTTTATCCCAAATTAATTGCACAGATGTTTGGACTGCCTGCTAAATCTGGGCATACCACTGTTCACATCACCTGTGTTTATGAGTGGTCCCTGTTTTTGTTATAAACCCTCATAAAGACTTGCATGTCTTGTGTAATGCCTGGAGTTGTTTCCAATATTCTGAAAGCTGAAAGTATCAGTATTTGTATAAAACACATGCAAATAAATAATTAATATCAATTTCATGAAAAGGCTGCTTTATTTAACTTTCTTTTAGGAGTGGGCTGTCAGATATCCATTTTTTGCATGTTCAGATCAAACCCTTTGTCAATCTGTCATCTAATCAATAAAAGAGATTAAACTCAGTGTTTATTGTCAAATAAAAAGGAACAGTGGTGTTTCAGTTGCTTAGGACAGTTGTCCCGAAGCTCTGAAGGACAGAGCTTCTAAAGGAAAACACATGTCCATCTCCATGGATAAAAAAAGTAAGTATCTCTAGTTACACCTGCATGGTTCTACTCAGAACATCCAAAGCAGCAGTGATCTGAAACAAACAGATTGTATGGACAGATTGAAAAGCATCCCTTCTTCTGCATAAGGTGTTAAGTATGGGAAGGATGTAGGAATTGTATGTTACTATTCTGCCTTTAACAAAAAAAATTTAAATGAAAAAAGTTACATGGTATTTTTTTATTCAAGACAATGCATAGGAAGGTCCTTGTGGAAATTACAGCTGACAGCAGCAGTAAAAATAAAGAAGAGCAAGGTTGCCAAAGTCACTGTCAGGGGAATTGTGGTGGTTTAGCCCTGGCTGACAATAACTAAACCACTCACTCCTCCCCACCTCAGCAAAATGCCTCCTTCCCTAGACAGGGAGACCAATTGTTCAACTTTCCTGCCCTCCAGTTCCAGGCTACTGGCCCCATTATCCCAGCATTGAAGCATCCAGGTGACAATGTGCTCCCAAGTGACAGCTGAAGTCCTTTCCCATGTCTTGCAACTCTGCTCAGGGATAGGGACTTTGTGGTAAACGTCTCATTCACGACTTCTGCTTCTTCCTCCTCTTTTTCTCCCTCTTTTGATGGTCCTGCTTCCACTTCTTCCTCCCCCCCTTTGTAATTATTTTTTAATAGCTGCAATATTTTCTTTTCAAATACTCTATCACTCTATCAGGGTCATGTAGTTGTTCCAGGGTGAAGTTCCAAACCAATGGAGGTGAGACGTTCTCTAGATACCTACCCATATTCTCCCACGTGCCATTCCACCTGTTACTTGCCAGTCTTGGGGCAGATCTTTGAGTGAGACTCTTAACAAATTTTACAACCCTACACAAGATGTGAAGCATATTCAGGAGTAAAAGTAGGATAACTGAAACGTCCCAGTAATATCCAAATTTATCAAATGTTGTTGGTCAGAAGGAGAAAGAGGAGATAAAGGGTGGGAGAAAGTGTCCTTCCTTGCTTTCTCCATAGGATGAGTGAGATTACTAATGAATTCTGAAAGGAAAAGCCCAAGGTATGGGAATTCTCTATACAAATACCAGCTGTGCCCCGTAACATCATATCACAAGCTGAAAGTGCCCAACATAACAAAATCGTGATCCTCATTACTTTCCACAAGGTGCTAATCAGCACTGCAGGGAAACATAGAGCTGGTAAGAGTTGGCATAATACCACCATGTAAACAGCTGAACAAACATTGGGAACATCTGCCTTGTTTAACCAATGTAAGAAAATCGTAGAACAAATTTCAACACATTCTGGTCAGATCTGTCCTTATTGGGCACCAAAATGACTGTGGTGGTTTAGGCCTGGCTGACAATACCCAAACCACACAGTTACTGACTCTTCCCCACCGCAGCAGGATGGGGAGGAGAATCAAGAGAGAATTCTGGAGCTTTGTGGGCTGAGATAAGGCCAAAATAATGGAACAACAACGACCAGAGAAGCAACACTGCCCGGTTCTGCTGCTCCCCGCCCACAGCCCGACGGCACCGTCGCAGCCCCCTGAACACAGAATTAAAATGTAGAACAGAGCAGTGGCATCTCAAGATTTGAGATTGTTTTCTAACCACTGGAAGACAGGGTCACAGAATCACAGAATGGTAAGGGTTGGAAGGGATCTCTAAAGGTCACCTAGTCCAACCCCTCTGCTAAAGCAGATCCATCTAGATCAGGTCACACAGGAATGTGTCCAGGTGTGTTTGAAAACCTCCAGAGAAGGAGACTCCACACCCTTCCTGGGCAGCCTGTGCCATTGCTCCATCACCCTTATGGTAAAGAAGTTTTTCCTTATGTGGAACACTAAAGTTTGACACCTAAAGTTAAAACAGACTAACAGCTGGCAAACAGCACCTTGTCAAGAACTAAGTGTGCACAGACTCAGCCAATGATTCATGGAATATTTGTGGCCTACAGAAATCTAATCAAGGATCTCCTGCAGTCTAGTCAAAGAACTTATCTCTGTTCTTTCACATACTGCTCTAAAACTAGCTACCTCTCCATCCGTTCAAGATGTGCACATAGACTGTCGTTTCTTCTCTGTAAGATTTACACTATGGGTGGCCTCAGGCAGGTGGACCTTCCCATCACTATGAATGGGGTGTTCTCACCTTCTCTTTCATTACACTTCTTATTTCTCTTAAACAGATTTGCCCCAAAGGCTTGATGCAAGTGATGGTCTTCTTGGCAGAGGTCTGGTGCATGCTGTGTTGTTTCTTATGTAATATCCAAAGTATGCAATATGAAAGATGTAATGTAACCATTCTTAAAACACCACATCTAAATGGGTCTCCACACTGACATTTTCTTGCCTGCAATGTCCCCTTTCTCCCCAACACATAACTCAAGATTTTTCCTTTTATCTTTTACAGGTCTTTATGGGACTTAGTGAACAAATATATGGTTTAAATAGAACTGTCCGACCAGATCTGCATTCACAGAATCATGAAATCTCAAGGGCTGGAAGGGACCACCTAGTCCAATACCCCTGCCAGAGCAGAACCACCTAGAGTAGGTCACAAAAACAAGGAAACAAGTTTTAGGTTGACAGAATCACCAGAAACAAGTGTATGCTTGAGTCAACATTGCAAAAGAAGTTTTAGATGCTGCTAAAAATCACCACACCATTTTTTTTAAAAAGTATCCTGTCTCACAATCATCTGTTAATTCAGTCTTGAATGTCTTCATTTCATTTACATAACACAGGCCTTGTCACAGTGGGAAGTTACCTAAAATAGTTATTATGTCTTTGGGCAAAAAAAGCAGACAGCAGCAGAAAGAAAAGACTGTGAGCATTTAGATCTCCTACTGAGACAGGGATTATATGTCTGGTTTACTAAATATCCAAAGTGAGACTAGACTAAAGCAGTGATGTTTTGAGACCTCCCTAATTTTGCCTGATGCCTTCCAACTTATTTGCCTGATATCAATACTGAGTTTACCCCAGTGGGTTTAATTTCACTCATTGTCACCATTATTGGTGGAAGTAGGCTGAAACATTTACATTCTTGGCTCTATTTCTGATTTAATGATTTTGTCCAAGGTTATACACTATAAGCAGTTTCAAAAGTGGATTAGTTATTTTGCATGCCTTCATTTCCTGTTGTTTGTACAAGGTTCTCCAGGCAGGTGCACAAAATTCGTCCTGCCTTTAGCTGTACATTACACACACATACAGAATACAAATAATAATAAAAAATATTAACACTTTAGAAAAAGATGGCTTTAGTAATTTTCTTTTCCCAGAAGTGAAGTATGTGTATTATTCTTGCCTTTCTCACAAAGGTACTGTAAAAATTAATTAATGTTTGTGAAGTACTTTGAGATTCCTGTATTATTAAGTGTCCTGCTAGTTGACTTCTCTTAGCAATTCCATACTGCCAGAAGCGGCCAGTTACTAACAGGCAGACAGCCTGAGGAGCAGTAGCAGATACAGGATCTATACCATGGAGGGTCGAACAAGGAAACTTACAGAATTAACTAGTCCAAAGCCCATCCAAAGGGACAGGAAAGCAAAGAAAACAAAACTGATGGGAAAGGAGGAACTAAATCCATTATCTTCTTTCACCCTACAGATGAACTTTTTCTCTACTACCTTTCTCTTCCTGCTTGCTCTTTTCCTCTCAGATTTATTGGGATTTATTTTCCGTCATAGAAACTTGTCAGGGGCCCTTTTGGGGAGGAGAGTAGAATGCTATTAGTTAGTTTCAGTGCTGTTTAAATCCCAACTTTGCCATTTGCTTCCTGGAGGGGTTCTTTCTCTTTCTTAGTCTGTCATTGAAAAGTATTGACAATTTGTCCCTTGATTATGGAGGATTAGGCCTCTGTGCATTGTGTTGTTGCTAAAATTAGTCCAAAAGTGTGTGTAGAACCCTCTGAATAAAAAAAAAAGGGGAGGAGGGGAAGAAAAGAAAAAGAAAAAAAGAACGAAACAAAGAAATTAAATTGATATCCAAGGAGCTGACATTACTATTTCCAGGAGAGCTGATTGCAGATTTCATATTTTGTCACTAAACTCAGCATATAACTGCAATGCCAGTGCAGATGCTGTGCCAGTCTCAGGGTAGTGGAGGAAGAGTTGTGATCTCATTTCAGTTAAGTTTGGAATTTATTTAATCAAAAGTAACTTGACAAATGTATTACTGTTTATGAAGCACAGATTACATGCCCCACGGCAGACAAAACAGCTAGTAAGGTAGGGCTTATCACTCAGGACATACTAATGAGGTTGTTCTGCCCACAGCTTCCCATGGCCAGATGCTCTACATAGGATGGAATCCCACTGGGATTCTTTGTGGTGCAACTATCATTTTTGCTGCAGAAAGCCAGAAGTGAGTATCAAATGTAAATGATACTTTGCTGATGAGAAAAGATTCAACACCCCACTCTAATCTGTAAGTAAAATAGCATATTACTGTGCTAGTGTTTGCCTAAACTCTGGATATTCAAGAGTGTTGGGTAAGAGTACATGGTAGGGTATGTTCAACTGCCTCAAAAAATTATTTTCAAAGGGCTACTGAGACTCAAAAATTTCAGAGACCATGCCCATATACTTGTGGCATCAGCAAGCAACACAACAAGGTCCCAGGTCTACCTTAGCCACTAGACTTCATTCTAGGTAGAGAAGTAACATTGTCTCTCTGCAAAACAGACACTAGCACTGTATTAAACTGCTACCACTTCTTAAAGAATCTCAAAGGCTGTCAGCAAGCAGACTGGCAAGCACTGCTGCCTACTCATTTGCCCAGGAAAGTGAGCAGCGTGGGTTCCCCTGCACATGTAGACTTGTCTGGAGAAAGGACAAGTGATCATCACCCCCTCTAAATGCTTCAAACATTATAGCATGGATTACTCAGTCCCAGAAGACTTCAAAAAGCCTTTGTCATCCATCAGAAGCAGTTTCATCCTTCCCCATGTGCCAGGCAGTGCTGTTGTTTTGTAATGAACAGCTTCCATCAGAGTGCACAATTTCTCATCTGTCTGACTGCTGATCATTCTTGTAATTGTCTCTTTTGATTCTGTTTGGCAGCACACCATCTGCACAATAAAACACACCTGGAAAGTGGTTTAACTCTGTTTTTGTTATCCTTGATTAAACTGTTTTAAATCAGAGAACCTTAATCAAAAGAATTGCCTGACTGGAGGTAGCTGCTCTTGTCTCACTTCTGTCACAGCCTCTGAAGGCTGCAGGATCTGGATTTGCATAACAATTTCAAAAAATGGGTCCACTATTGAAGGGTAATATTTGCAGAGGATTTTGGTCTTAAGAAAAAAATCCAATAGAATGAAATTAAGAGGAAAAAATAGACTACTATAGACATTTAATAGGTTTCAGTTGTAATTACTATAAAATCCTATAGAATTTATTAGAAATTGTATTTGCTTTTTGAAGTATACTTTAATAACTCACAAGAATCTCATTCATGAATGAGCTCAAGAAAATGTAAAAGGAAATATTAACCTTTTTAATGAAGAGCAAATTTTTAGTGATGCTACCTTGATAATTTTAGGAACTAGAGGCTGATTCAGTTCTGTACCTTGTATGAGGCACAATGCAGCTAAGCAGCATGAAGAAAAACGAGAGAGTTCTTTTATATTCTGCAGTCTTTAATGGGAGAGTGATGATCAAACAAAGCTTTTATGATGTTTATTCTATGTTGAATCAAATGCCAAAAGGAAGATCCATGTCGACTCAGATATATGTATGAGAACACATATGCATATATTCCAGACAGTTTCCAGTGCCTTCTTCCAGTCCATTTCTCAACAAAACCACGCATTGTTGCTAGACTGGCATCATACCTATGCTGGTGCTGCTAACTTATTACAGGTCTCTAATGGCTCCTGGTAGAGCATAACAAAGCCCTGAATCCCTGTACCTCTTAACAAAATGACAAACTGCTTCCTGTCTCTGATCTTCCATCGTGACCTCTGCACCGTGTAGAAAAGGCCAGAAACTTTGTCGTATGAAAACTTTTTCCCTGGCCATTTACCGAACCCAAAAGCAACTAGATAGAAAGGTTGAGACAGGAGCCAACAGACATAAAAAAGAAAACTGTAAAAAAAAGTGCAGTTTCTGAAGGGAGAAAATTACACAGAAAGGGGTACTTTCTAGGTCTGCAAATAGTTGGTGCCAACCAGTTTGAGCTGCTTAACAGCAGTGATACAGTTTAAAAAAAAAAACAATAAAAAGCACTTAGTTTACTAAATAATACACTTTTTTTACCCTTGATGAAAGGCTGCTTCGTATCACACGGATATCAAGGCGAACCACCTAATGGCACTAATTTCAAAACCTGCTGCTGTAATGTTTAGTGCATGGGATACAAATTACAATGGATTCAAAACAGTTAGTAGTACATTTAAAGAAAAATAATACTGAAATGCCAATTTATTAGCTTCTGGGATATGTATGCAAATTTTCATAAAATGTCTGCTAAGAACTGACAAGTATCTGTAGCCCTGATAGCTTTGACTGGGCAAGATTTAGAAATAAAAGTAAATACCTGAAAGGCTTGTCACATTCTCAGTGGGAGTAATGCTATTTACATGGTTTGTAGTTCACATTTATGGCCATGTGGCTTGCTCTTTATTTTTCCCACTTTCTATCCTTTCACTGCAGTTATCTGTTCACTCAGAAAACATGTTTCAACTGAAGCTTTCTTGACCTGATTTATATCTTAGGAAATGTACCTGTAACAAGCACAATTTGAATGCTCAGCTCACACTTTTACCTCTGACTCTGTTCTTTTCTTCAGCCTTTCCTGGCCAAGTCTTAATACATTTCTTGTCTTGCTAAGCTCACATAAACAGAATGACGTGCTCACTAATAAATGGCTTTTTCTAGTAGCTTACTCCTGTAAAAGGAAGTAAGTACAGATCAGAATGACCTGCTTACCAATAAATGGCTTTTTTCAATACCTTCCTTCTGTAAACAAAACGAAAGTAGATATAGATCCACTACTTTCACAATACTGACTCTCAGTCGTTCTTATTGTTAGGACTTGCACAATCTGGACTTAGTTTTGAAATTTGTCACTGCTTCACTCACACCAAAACTATCACACTGGCATTTCTAGTACCGCATCTTCTAAACCTGCTGTGAAACTAGTCAACACCCAAAAGACCATTTCGTTCTCCATGGTATCACTACTGTGCACACAAGGGTTCAATGGTGTCAGGAAAACATGTAACAGGAATATTTGTCACCCACAGGTAACAAAAGATGTTTTGTGAGTCTATAGTTGTTGCAAGTCTTTCATGCAAAATTGTTTAAAGATTTGAAGTGAACTGTATAAAGAACATATCTTCCTTTGGTTTGCTTATTATAACAGGAATGCTTATAGTTATTTGAGGCTTTTTGTTTGCATACATTGCTAATTAGCAACTATGAAAATTATCTCATATCTATCAGACTTTGCATAGGATATATTATTGAAACATAAATCACAGAGCCACATAGACATCAGCTTTGTGAAGGCATTTCACACACACAAATGCTAAAAAAGGCGATCTTCTGTGAGCTTTTTCACCATGTCTACTCCACTCTCCCCAACAGAAGTTTTCAGCCAACATGGGACACAGTTATCACTGGGCCTTGTGATCAGAGGATACCTTCTTTACCTATGGAAACACTGTTTTTCCCAACAAAGGGTAGTGATCCTGGCCAACAGAACATCATACCTCAAGGAGGTAGTGGTCTACATCACAGTTAACCTGAGCAAGTGCGGGCATCTCCCACTCAGCACCCACAACTACGCAACCCCTGTGGCCTTATCAAGCAGTGCGGCAAGAAGTTTTCATGAGATGATCCCTTCTGATTGATGATAGAAATTATGAATAGAATTGGTTTCTTGTACAAAAACCATATACTAGCTCAAGTGACAAAAAAAAAAATGTCTGTATGGATGAAATCTGCACAGCAAGCCATGGGAAGGTGCACATGGCATCCACGCAATGCTGCATGAACACAAGGTCCCCAGCATCTGAAACAGTGTAAAAGTCAGTCATTCTCTCTTATCTTATCTATCTTATTATATTGTCTATCTTATTCTCTCTTATTAAAACAGGTATTTTATTAAGTGTTTTGCTGTTGGTTCTTTCTTATTAAATAATCCTCTCTCTCTTCCTCTTATCCCCTTCCCCTGGTGCAGAGCACAAGGAGGCACCTTAGCTGAAACACAGTGAACCATACATTCTGCGTGTAAGACAGAAAGAAGCGAGAGTTCAAAGTGATTCTGGTGCTGTTGGTATATGGTTATGTATTCACTGAAATTTATATTTCAGAGGTCAGTGTCTCATGTTTAATGACTGACAAAAAATGTTTTGAATGAGATACAGCTACAAATGAAAATACCTACCTTTAGATATTTCAAAATAAGTTTTTACCTGTGATCCAGTAGTCTCAACTTCATAACAGAGGAAAGAGATCTAGAAAATACATTCGCTAAATTCTAGATAACAAGACAGTTTACCATAGCCAGCAAGCTCTCAATTGAGTTGCCAAGTACACTGCCATCTGACATGTCCTAAGATATCAGAGAGGTTGTAGTGGTTTTGGCCTGGGCCAGGTTTTTTGGTAGCAGTGGGGCTAAAGGAGTGGCTTCTTTAAGCAGAGTTGCCAGAAGCTTCCTCTGTAGCTGACAGGGTCAGGGCCAGTCAGTTTTAAGCTGGACCCAGCACCTGACCCAGGCCTGGCCAATTAGTGGTGGAGGTAACGCCTCTGTGAATAACAGATTTGAGCAGAAGAAGTTGTTGCGCAGTTGCATGTGAAAACATCTCCACAGACACCAAGGTCAGTGCAGAAGGAGGGGAGGAGGGTGCCCAGGCACCGAGAAGAAGGCTCCCCTGTGATATGTGATGGGGACCATGGTGAAGCAGGTTGTCCCCTGCAGCCCATGGAGGCCACCGGGAAGCAGAGACCCACTGGCAGCCC
>WBNH01003884.1:169428-181742 GCA_013401255.1 Urocolius indicus
TTAATAAATCAAACCTTTTTCTCCCTAAGTTGAGTCTGTTTTGCCCGTGATGCTAATTGCCGAGTTTGATCTCTCAGTCCTTATCTCAACTCACAAGCAGTTTGTTATATTCCTCTCTCTCTCTCCTGTCCAGTTTAGGAGGGGGAGTGATATTATGACTGGATGGACATCAGGCTAAACCACCACAGACATCCAGGTGAAGACAGCAGATATAAGGAAATATAAAATTTTCAGACAGATTGGAGCCCAGCTGGAGGTCAGAGTGTGCAGAATGCCCCCCGTCATTTGTTTAATTTGTGGAATAGGTTCAGAGAACAACAGACACACAAGCACTGTTTGTCTGCACAATGATATATTTGAAACAAACGTGAGTAAAGAGTTCTGGATCCTCTCAAATAAGTGTGAGTTTTAGAGGAAGCAGTTCAATACTGTAGCTTTGACCGCAAATTCACTTCTCCTTTTCATACTATATTTCATAGCATATTCTCAATGTATGCTGCATGAATACTTGATTCAGAGTTAAAAAAACCAGCTTAACAGGGAGAGATATGCAAAATTAAAGATTATTTGTTTCAGAAAAGTCTCTTAGATGCTTAAAAGACTGTTAAAACTTATTTGAATCTCAAAACTTTTAAATGTTACATTCAAATGTGATTCGTTGAAGAAACATCACTGGTTTTGGTAACATAAGTTCTAAAGTAACAGTGAATAAAGGTGCTGTTAGTATCGGGAGGAAGAGAGGCCAGAAGACCATGATTTCCCTCACCAATATTGTTTTCAAATCCACGAGGATCTGAGTATTTGGGTTAGCAAAGATACAAGGAAGAGTCTGTGGAACTAAAGCTACTGACATTCAAATTTTGTAATGGTGACCTGGAGAGGTAAACCTTGAGAAATAAAATTTTACTTTATACCTCATCCTGTGGAGAAAAAAGGTAAGCTGGAAAAAGTCTCTGGTTTTGTTTTTTTGGGGTTTTTTGGGGGGTTGTTTGGTTTTTTTTGCAGTAGACATTGTGAGATTTTTGTTGAAAACTTTAAAGGTAATGCTGAGGATGGAAAGGACATGGTTTGTGTTTCACCATCTAAACTAGTATAAAACAGAATGAGATTTTAGTTTTTGAAAGGCAATCAAAAAACGCAGTCCACAAAAACCATATTTTTATTTTAAAAAAGGAGGGGTTTCCCCCAGAGAGACATTATTCTTTTTTAAAAAGTGTCAATTCAACACAGTCTAATTAGACATAGACACAAGCCTCTGGTAGAATCAGTTATTGAGGTAGAATAAGCTTTTAATTTGTATTTGAGCCTTACTATCTTCAGTGGGCAGATACCCACTCATTTCACCATTCCTAGCTTCAGAGTGTCCCCTGCTAATCTTGTCACAGCTCATAAGTACAATTTCTTTTAAAATTACATGTGTAGTGTTCAACCTGGTCTCCTGAAGAGAGAGTGTATCAGTGCAATATCTCATTGCATATGAGATTGCCAAGATATTCGACTATCACTCCCTAATTCCTTCTGAACCCATTGATCAACTTCAAGCAGATTTGTCAGAAGACACTAAATGAAAGTTTTAATGACCAATTTTATAAAAAGCAGCTAAACATGAAACACTGTTCATGAAGTCTCATCTAAAAAGAAGCCTCAGTGAAGAGCTATATCTTATTAAGCGTCAAAGACTACATCTGTGATAGCAGGTAGTGTAGCTCGAGTATAGAACTTGCTCTGGTGACCAGATAGCCACACTATATTTACAGGGTGTAGCAGGGTGGCAGAATTTTGACCCGTCTTTATTTCAGTCTTGTGAACAGAATGCCTATTAGAAGCTATTTTGGTTTTGTTTCATCCAGAAGGAATTAAGCTCAGACTCTACAATGCAAACCAAAGCACGATAAATAGGGATAATGTGAGATTAGCTTCAGAAGCTCCTGATTTTACCGTGTGCCCAGGGAACCCAAACACAGACACAATTCAGACAAAGCTCATCCTAAGAGTTCTACTTCTGATTGTCCTATTGCAGCACATGACACTACAAGTGATACTCCTTCCAGCATTTTTTAGTAAACATGTAAGCATGAACAGTGAAGTATCAGTGGAAACTCATCAGAGATCTAACTTCTTCATTTTGCAAGAAAACTGATTACCGGGTAAGAATAACAAGAATTAAACAATGTGGTGCCAATATCTGTAGAAATACAGAGATAAGAATACTAACCCTGCCATACTTTTCCTCCAAAGGAAGTGGCACATGACAGCAGTGGAAAATGAAAATGAACATATTATTCCCAAAGCAGAACTATTGGGAAGATAACTTAGTAGAGGATTGGACTAGATATTTAGCTACATATTTTAAATTGTGGCAATTTGTCTCAAAGTTGTGAACATTTTGAAGGTTGACGTCAATATAAAGTATCATCAGATTTTTCAGAAGACTATGACAGTGAATAAGCTCTACTTGTGGCAGTCAAATCAAGAGTTTTTTAACTTTCTCCTATGCATTTGTCACAGAGGGGTGACTGACCCATAAGCCAATGACTGTGCCCTTCAAGGCAGTTTCTGGCTTCACCCTTAATCAGAGGCAAAAAAAGTGAAAAACTGGTGATTCACTTGCACTTTTCTTGCCCCAAGGTACAGATTTAGTACCAAATATGTTTTAAGACACAATTCTCACACTTTTGAAAAGGTTAATGTTAATGGTAGTGCCCACTTAATTGGCCTAGCTTGTCTACTGTGTCCACTATCCCTGTAATAGAAGACATGAGAAGTAGCTGTGCCCTGCAGTCAAATGGTCAGGCAAGATATAAAACAATTCCCAGCAAATAGCAATTTATACTGAGGAGAAAATGAGAAAAAAGCTAGGAACACAGACTGACAGCTCAAAGTCTTATCAGAGAATGAACTTTTAACATATGGCAAGAAGCTGAAGGAAGTGTGAGTTAAAACAGTAAAATAATGCTATCATTTTGGGAGCAGCTTTAACACATTTTGTTGTTGCTTCTGTACCTAGAAGCTGGTGTTTTATTCTTGACAGATTTCACCTTCATTGGTAATTCAGCGTAAGTGACATTATAAAGCCATAATATGAAACAAAGCCAATATGCATTAATGGTTTATACTTCAAAAATATCATTAATAACCTAAGTAATCCTTGAATTAATGAGCTAGAGAGTCTGCAGGCACTTCTTCTCTATTTCTTGTCCTGTTCCTTAATGCTGAATTATTGGACAAGAAAAATTTATTTTCTAAGTGCAAATCACATCAAATGACTTTATGATGCTCCATCCTCCTCACTGCAGTTGAAGCTAATGTCTTCTTCCATTGGCTTAGATTTCATAGTAAAAAATTGCACAGATGCTGAGAATACCATATATATATGTACCTCATCATAAATTACATTAATTATAATATGGTTGTAATTAGACCAGAGTAAGACCAAAGAAGGACAGTTAAAATACTTTTAAATAATTGTCAGTATTGTTTTCAGTATGAAGGAGAACAATTGCAGCTGAATTTCAGCAAGTATACTATTTATGTCATGGGATCACCCAAACCATTCTGTGACAGGACAGTGAGGTCACTGGGATAATTCATATGTTATTCTAACATTTAAATTGCATCAGGTGGTGATGTTATTACAGATATAAAAAGACAAAAGTCACATTTTAGTGACAGAAATTATGTTACCCATGAAAAGGGGCCTGTTTTTCTATTTTTCTGTTTTTCTTCAAGATAAAATACATATTTTCCATTTTCTCATGCAATATATAAAAAATTGACACATTTTTCATTTGTAAAGACAAACAAATACAAATAATGCAAAATAATGTCAAAAGATTATTTTGATTTTGTGGCTCTGGTGATAATTAAGGTTTTCTTCCTTATCTCTAGAGAGATTCAGTAGGAAGTATTCACTGCAGTTGCTTAGAAAGAGAAAATGTTTTCCCTTACTGCAACAGATGCTCTCTTTTCAGCCAAATGTGAAACCAGCGCTGAACCTGCAGATTTGAGACTACTGAATGGACAGAGTAAATTGACTTAATACGGTTTATTAGCAGCAGGGAAGCAGCACAGTAAGAATTCATTCTATTCAATGCAATAATACATTTTTTTACATTTATTTGGTGGACATAATATTTAAATCTTTCAGAGTGGCTTTCCACTTTCTTTTCTTTTCTGAGAAATTCTGACTACTTGAACAAGTATGAAATACTGGCAGAGTATACAAAGAACGTAAGCATCAGGTGAGGAAGACTGTAACAGTTATTCATTTAGGTTCAGACAGAAGCAAGTAATCCAACATGCTGCAATATTTACTGTGGGGTTTTTTTTTTCTGTGTAACAAGCAGCATGCAGAAAAATAAGCAGGGCATTGGCAATATATCTCAGTATTCAGTAGAACAGCTAGTCCCTTCTATTTCCATTAAAATTTTACTTTGATGGGGTTACATTGATTTATTCCAACTGATTATAAAGCCGTTTAGACTGTATATGTATACGTACATGTGGTAAACATCTGACCAGCTCCAATATGAAAATGATGGCAAATAAAATACTGAAATTATTGAAAGCGAACAAGAGGAAAATGCATGTTGCATTACATGTTAGAATCCATATTCATAAATCCATAAAACCCCCCATGGAGTCATTCAGTTGGGATAAACCTCATAAGGTCATCTGGTCCAGCTCTTCCACTCAAAGCTTGGAAGTTAGATGAAACTTCAAAGTTAGATAGATTGATCCAAGTTACATCAGCCTAATTTCATGTATTGAAATTTATATATTTTTAAAAAAAAAAAAAAAGGAAACTTAAAATGTCATCTGGAATGGAGTACAGTAAATGCTTTGCAACTCTGAATCAAAACTATTTTTTTTACTCTAAACCAGATGAAGACATTAAAAGGAATATCATAGATCTCTTTAAAAAAAAAATAAATTGTAAAATCCTTAGCATTTACAGAAACAATACCATATAAAACGTGAAAACAGAAAGAGTTCCAACAGCAAGGGTGAAAAACTAATTTCTCCCTTCACCTACCCAAAGTAATATTTATAACCAACCCAAGCATGTTTTTTCTGTGTCAGTGAATCCTAACTTTTTAAATTAACAAAGTAGTTTTTTAACCAAAATTCACCTAAAATATTTTGGTTTTAAAAAAAAAATAGCATTTTTTACCCATTTTAGAATTTTGCAAAAGTTGATACCTAAAACTTCAGCAAAACTTTCTTTTGCTATTCATCACTCCAATCCACAGGCTCTGGTCATATCTCCTTACTCTTTTCCTAAACCACACCCTGAGTACTATGACTCCCAAAGCTCTTCACAGTCAATAAGGCCAAGAAGGCTACTAAGAAGCTACTTACCTCCATGGATTATGAAATCGGAGTAGTATCCTTCTGTTCCACCTTTGATATTCTTTTCCCTCTCACATTATGTTGCAACACCCTGTTGCACAGAGTGCCTTCTTCACTGCTTTCTCAGGACAGTAACAGTGTATTTCATTTTAAGGAAATTTTCAGTATAAGGCTAAGCTAGATAGGCCCAAAATATACTATATTTCCCAGCTTTTATAGAATATGAACAAACTTATTCCTGTTGACAGCGAGACAAATGTGGAACATTAAGACATAGAGTTGTCTCGTTTCATGATTAAACTACAAATAAAAATGACACATCTTCCTCACAGACTTGATCTAATGTGAACTAGAATCAATGGGCATTGCCCTCTCCCCAGTGTCTTTCAGCCCTGGAAGAGGATCTATGCCTAATTTCCTTGGCTTTTACACACCAAATATTACTAAACTATTAAGTGTCTCATCACCTACTCCCAACACATAAAGACAATTCACAGAAATCTTTAAGTCAGCCTTATATTACTGACAAATCATATTCTCGTTTTTTTTTTTTTTTCAATCTCTGTATCTTCCCACTGATTTCAAGCTCAGTAAGTTTGGTTTTTAAAAGTCATACTCCTTTCAGATTTTTTTTTTCATTGTTTTCTACTCTGTACCTTGTCCACTGAAGCTTTATGCTGTGCTGTTACTCCCTCACCTGCTTTTTCAGTTCATTGCAGGTTGCTCATTTTTTAACATCCTGCTAAATTGAGGTCTAATACATCCCCAGTGCTGTGACCTTAAAAGACAAGCCAAACTGCTTCCAAATGATACAGAGACACTTTATTTGAGGTTTTAAAAAGACATACAAGTTAGCGATGAAGCATTCAGATCATTCAGAAGCAGGTTGAGCAAATGCCTGCTGCTATGTCAAGATTTACATGTAAAGGTTCTTGAAAATGTTTGATTTGCCTTAAGTAACCTTTAGAAGAATACAGAAAGCGGGCTTTTAATGTTCTTAGGTTTCTAAGCAAAACTGAATCATCAAGAGGTTTTGGGTTTTTTGATGTTCGGGGTTATCATTTTTCCTCAAAAAAACACCCTCAACCCCAAAACTTAAAAAGGCAAAGAAAATTTCAAAGACTTTATTCCTCCAGTTTTTATCAACGAATTTCATGGAAATTAAAATAATTTCTGAAAAGGTCTAGTCATAAGAAACCAGGTGCTTACATATTTTTTTTTTTTTTTAAATACATATTTTTAATTATCATCTGTATTCCTGTATTACATTTGACCATAACATCACTGCATGATCAGAGGAATGAAGGCTGGTTAGCCCTTTGAAGAGTTTAAAGTAATAAGACATTTAATGAAAAATCAAATATCATCAGTCTGACATGCAGTGCAAACACACACCAGACATATACTCTCCTCCAAGGCAAATTACGGTTAGAGGGACCATAGAATATTATAGCAGTTCTTTACTACTAACTCAAATACAAAGCGAAATATTGTTTATTTTTAATATCACACTCTAAAAACAAATGTTCTGTGATTTTCCTTAAATGGTGATGTACCAATAGCACAGTAATACATCACCACTGAAAGCAGGACTGTAATCAGTGCAGACCACATCTGTTTTTAAAAGCTCTACTTTTATTTCTTAATCCTGTATTCAGGGAATACTGCAAGTTCTGATAATCAGCCTGCTATTTCACTCAGACTTTGTTGTTATAAATGTGTTAAGTTTTTCATAAAGCAATCTATATTTGCAATTAATCAAGTCAGTTGTCTTTTTAAGATAGTAGCCTAGCAACTTCCCAAAGCCAGGGGAAGTCCCAGTTGGTGCTACAGACCAACACAATTATTATCTCAAGCCTGATCTAACTCCAGCAAGTGTTTCAAAACATCCTTCTGATTAAAAGATAGAAGAGAAGAAAGTTTGGTGAAAGCTGAAGAAACCGTAATATGTAGGCAAGTGCTCTTTATGTGCATGTGAGATAAAGAATTTTTCAGGGGGCAACTAATGTTTTTATTTGTCTAGAAATTAATATAGATTTCTTTCTCATTTCTAAATAGATCTAATGATGAAAAACTGTAGTTTTTTCCTCTCCTTTTCATGTCCAAAATAATTAAGTGGAGTAAAAAGTAATACCCTGGAAGCATTAAAATGTTCTTCAAGTGAGCTGAACTGACTGTGAACCCACCAAAGTCGATGATATTGAATTCATCTCAAGACATCTAAATCCCAAATCTATGCAAGACTAAACACTCAATAATTTTTATTTGACTAAGCCTTTTATAGCTTCATGGTGTGCAGTCTGAAACACTGAGGTTTTCAAGGCTCCAAGATTCCTCAATACTCATCGTCAATCAGAGCTTGCAGACCTTAGAAGTCTGGGGTGAAAAATGGCCACAGGACCACCCTTGTATCAAGAAGAGATAGATCTTTAAATTAAACCCCAGCAGCAGAGATTTGTCAAGGTCTTGCTTTTGTACACATGTTGAACACAGGTACATTGCATGCTTCATTATCTGTAATACATTCTTTGGAAGATATTGAAGTTGTTATAGGAAAGTGATCTTCAACTCTTGAGAATCTCACTTCCGATGAAAATTGAGGGATATAGTGTACTCCAGAGCAGCCCAGAATTGTAGGCTCTGTGGCCATTTACCATTTTGAAATTAAATATTAGCATGACTTGCCTACTTTGTTTTCCAAATTCATTAGAGAAACCAATCTTCAAAAGAATGTTAGGAATGGTTGTCAGACAGTAGCTTGCAATACTATGCTAAGAAGCCCACAAGTCATACCTTCATGTGCTACTACTATAATATTTCTATTTAAAAGTTTGAAAACTACTAATTCACAACAGTTTGAAGTGCTGCCAGTGATCCATAGGTCCTCATCAGTCGTTCTAGTTAAGGATCCACTAGCTTGGACACTGAGCTCATCTGTCATCTAGAAACACTGCCTTTCGGATTGGGTTTAAAACATTGGTAGGTCAGGATGGAATGCTTTCACTCCCTGCTCTGATGGAAGCTGACGTTTCAGCACTTCATAAGAATATTGTGTTCCATAGATGTACTTCTGAAAAGCTGATTTACATTATGAGTGTAATGGTAACAGTCCTTTAGATTGTTAGGAGGTGAAAAATTCTCACATAATGTAAGGATGGACTAATAAAGAATTCTTAAACTCTATAGAATCTGGATTTTTATTTTTTTTTTAGAACTACTGTTGAATTGTTATAATAAAATTAAGTATATACTTTCGTTCTTGCATCCACAGGCTCAGGCAGTGATAAGGATTGTTTAATGGAGTTGGCAGTGGTATCAATCGCTCATTGCTTAAAAAGGAATTTACAGGTTAATCAGATCTGCAAATATCTTTCTCATTATTTAAATTGCTGAAAAGGATTAAATATTAGGGGGAAAGACCAAAGTTTGCTTTGTCAAGTACATAAAGATCAATTTGTTGTCATCAGTAAATGTAACAAGGTAACAAATTCTGCAGCCCTTTTGAGGAGGATCTTTTAATACAGTAGTCTGTGAAAGGCAGTAAAGACATGGTTATGAATATGGTACTATGTAGGAGGTATTGCTCACTCCCTCATCTGGTTAATTCTTCTGTTAACCTCATTTCCAAATCTGATTTTTCATGTAACGTATGATATTAATCTCCACAGGGGATGGACAATTACACACAGCTTTTTCTTCTTTTAATCTTCTTTCCAATTCATAGCTTGGATATTTCTTATGCAAATTGTTTGTGTTTGTGACAGTCAGGTTCTCCAACAGATGTGGAGATAGATAATGAGACTGGATGTAGATCTTGACAAGGTTCTATAACACCGAACACCTTCACCATAAATTATTTTGCAGTTGTACTTGCAAATATCATATCTTCGGGTTTTTTTGCGTCCGTGTGACTACTTTCAACACAGACTGTTGTATTGCTGACAGCCAAAGTTTCTTGGCAAACTCTTTTGCCAAGTTCCAGAAGCTGAGATACTGAGTACCATGTTCAATAGTAACATCCCGTGGCTTTTTACCAGGATGCAAAGCACATGAGTTTATAGATTAGGGAAAGTTAAAGCTGATGTGATGCAAAGTTATAAGCAAAATGATACTCATGTTCAAGTCTACTTTCTCTAAAACTGTTCTACTATCTATGGTGGAGACATCTTTCCTCTAATAGTGTATCTTCCTAGACTGGCAGATCGTAGAGACACACAATTTGTAGAAGGGTAGATTCTTTGTCCTCACATAGCAGGATCTAGTTCTACAATAAGGCGTATACAACATTTTCATGCCTGTGTAACAGCAGTACAGGTTCTTATCTCACTCAATTGCCTGACAGACAATGCAAGTCAGAGAGCACACCTTATCAGCGTTACATTTGTTTACTTCTGTGTGTCCATATACCATATAAATTTCCGAGGCTATTTGGCTGAGATTAGAATGGAAGAATCGACAAAGTGACATGAGTGAAATGCAGCTCACAGTTTGATTGTGTGTGGAATAGGAATACTTTTTTTAAGTATCTGAATAAACCAGACTGCAAAGAGAAAACAATGCTCTTGTTCTGCAGTTCATGAGCTCAATTTATTTCCCAAACTGGAAGCAGGAAGAGGATTCACCTCTTTTTAATTGGTAATAATTAAGCAAAGACTGGTAGGCCACAACACTGAGGAGGATGGACTATGTGGTAGCAAACAGCTTCATGCCAAGCTGCCAGAAGCTGAGAGTATATTCAGTACTTTACAGGACTAAGGACATAATCCAGAAACATTCAATACAAGCAAATGTATTTTAAAAATAAAATTCATATGCACAAATATACTTAAAACTTATCTTTCACCTGCACCTTACACATGAGAATTATCTACCTCCCAGTAAGCAATGATTTTTGTCATGTACCTGAACTCTCCTATTCTTCTTCCAGACTTCCAGCTCCATCAGCATTTTAGCTCTTTCTGTCCTTCAATGCAAAGCTAATTTTTTTCATGTTACAAGTGCTTTGACGTAGAAATAGCTTCTAAAGACTCCTGGACACCATGTGGTTCCAGATCTTCTGCTGTGGCACTAGATATATGCTGTCGGGATCCTGCATGTGCTAGACACAGTGTAGGAATTTGCCTGACTTTCCTGAGCTCACAGTTCCCTGTGACTTCCATGGCCTGCTCCCCTCACTTGGGTGCAATGGAACTGTGCTCTTGACAGTCATCTTCTCTTGTCTGCATCGGTGTCAGCCTTGGCTCCCAGTTTCACTTCCTTTGGAAGTCAACTGGCTCTTGCTGCTCCTGGATGCATACCTTGACACACAGAAGGTCTTGAGCTATCAGTTATGAATATTCTGAAGTCAGAGCTGCTTGGATGAATGGTTTTTGATTAAGTTTGTATTAGGCATTAGTCTACTCACTGCCAATTTGTGAATGTTAATCTTTGTATCTCAAAAATTGACTAGTTAGCAATTTACCTGTTATGCACACTATCATGAGGTCATTGTGCTGATGAGTCGTCAGTCTTGACAGCAAAGTCTCTACACCAAGAGTTGCTTTTAACATGTTAGACTAATTTTCTCCATTAAAATACAAGAGAAAAACAACTCATTGACTGTGGATGTTTTGCTCATTTCCCATGTTTTCTGAAAATAAATTGCACCTGTTCATGAGAAATTAAAATTAATTTAATTTTATGAATTCAATTAAAAGGATTCATAGTATGTCATTGGTCTTGCACTGTAATCTTTTTTTATAAGAATAGGAGGTCAACATTGCAGTTCTTCCTGCAAGTTTCCTCTGGTGCTTCACTTTGTGCAAGACATTGATGCTATCTGGTATTTTCAACAAAAAGTATTTACTGCTTCATCTTTTTGAACAGTTTCTCATTAAGATGGCTCCCATCACTTCTTTCGCTTTGCAAGTACTGTAGCTCTGCCTGGAGCTTGCACAGGTCATGGCAAGGGCAGGAGGTATCTTACTGCTTCTAGCTACCTCTGAATGAGTTGATTTTCAGACTCCTCTTAATTAGTTAGGGAAATCACACACCTCACTCCCACTCCATGTAGTGCCATGATAGTCAGTGGGAAATCCAACTTGTTCTGGTCATCCTCTCAAAGTCACAAGTCACAGTGTGCTGTTGTGACACTGAAGGCTAGCTGCATATTGGCATGCATTAATTAGTAAAAGCATATTCAGCAGGTTGAAGGAAGTGATTCTTTCCCTCTATACAGCCCTCAGAAGGTCACATCTGGAGTCTTGTATCTGGGTTTGGGCTTCGTCAGTGAAAATGCAATATCAACAACTAGGAGAGAGTCAATGGAGTGTCATTGCTATGGTGGATGGGATGGAACTCTCAGGCATTAAGGTCCAAGGCAGCTGGGTTTTGTTTAGCCTCATAAGGAGACAACAGAAGGTGGATTATCACTGCTGTCCAGAAAAAAAAAGCAGAAGCTCAGAGAAACTTTCATCCTGCAGCATTCTTAGCCAGGGAGAAGTAATAATCATAAAGTCTCTGTGGTCATTTTACTTCATCAATGAGTGCTGTAAAACCACATTTTAGCTTAAATAAGATTTAGCTTAAAAAATTGCAAAACAGAAATATTATAGGACAACATGTTCCCATGGAAATTATTAGAACAAAGATCAATATTTTAAATATGGTTGTTATTATTATATTGGTATAAGACTGGAATAAGTCAGCTGAGATTTTTATTTGTGATCTGTGGGGAATTTGCATCATCAAAATTATGAAGAAAATTTTATTTTTTGTCCTGACTTGCCTCAAGTCAATGGTCTTTATAACAGCAGGTAGAGCATATTACATGACCGTAGCATGTTAAGGGAATTTTTCTTTCCCTACAATGTATTACTGTGTAAAACTCCAAATAAAATCTGTAGGTACAGACTGAAGCATAGCAACAAAGAAGCTGAACAAAATGCAACAACCAAGGCTTTTCGCTTCCTCGGTAGCCTATT
>WBNH01003886.1:0-184864 GCA_013401255.1 Urocolius indicus
CTCACCAGGGCAGAGTAGAGAATTGTGCCCAACTTATCCTGGTTTACAGATTTTTTAATAAACACTCGTTACCAGAATACATTATCTATGGACATAAGCAGTCAGATTGTTAAGGAAAACTGTGTATCTTCTGGGCCTCACAGAATCACAGAGTCTCGAGGGTTGGAAGGTATCTGGAAAGCTCATCCAGTGCAACCCCCCTGCCAGAGCAGCAGCACCTAGAGTAGGGCACACAGGGACTCATCCAGCTGGTTTGGAATGTCTCCAGAGAAGGAGACTCCACAGCCCATCTGGGCAGCCCCTGCCAGTGCTCCCTCACAACAAGGAATTTCCTTCCTTGTATTTCCTTGGAACTTCTTCTGTTCCACCTTGTACCCATTACCCCTTTGTCCTACCACTGGCCATCCCTAAGAACAGCCTGGCTCCATCCTCCTCACACCCACCCCCTCTTAACACATAAGTTCAAATACAAAGGCATGCATCCATTTAGTATTTTTTTGACTGCACAGGTTAAGTGGCACAGAAGGAAGAAAAGGGAGATTTGCACACTGAGACATGCTTGTGCTTAATAGGCATTCAGTACATTTTATTTCATATACCTTTTCATAACATAATTACAATAAAGAGGCATCCAGATGAAAAATTTTAGCTTCCTTAAGTGCTCATTTGTACATGGGAGACATTCAAACCCCTCAGATGAAAGGCTGTATTATACATGTCCAGAATGAAACCAGTGTGTGATAATAGTGTATTTCCTTCTATTTTAGTCTGTTAAAGGGAATCATAGTTGGTATATGAGTTGGTTTGTTGACAGAGGAAGGGAAAAAAATCCATGAAGCCAAGCCAAACCATTCCACCTACAATATTCATTAACTGCATTGTGAAGAAGCCATTCAGTTTTTATCCTTTCATCAAAAAGGCATTTAAACAGCCATTAGAAAAACAAGAACCAGGACAGTGTTTCTTAGCTCATTTGAGCCCGTTATATTATTAATATAATAAAAGTTTAAATGTCCTGTAATTTAAGTTTTCACATTTGGGATGTGATGCAAAACACTCTGAAGATTGTCATTGAGTCCAGGGTTTTTTTTACCACAGTGTCATGGGGAAAATCCTGCCTCTTGTGAGATTTGAGAACAAAATTATTACCTGTTGGTAATTCTGTTGAATAAAACAAGGATCAAAATTCTATTTTTTTTCAGGGGGAAAGAGTCTTGAAAGAGGGATCAGGAGTCATCTAAAAGAGTTGGGCAGAAAGGAACCTGCTGAGGTTCAACAAGGACAAGGGCAGAGTCCTGCAGCTGGGAAGGAACAATCCCATGCACCAGCACAGGCTGGGGATTGACCTGCTGGAGAGCAGCTCTGCAGAGAGAGATCCGGGAGTCCTAATTGATAATAAACTGAACATGAGGCAGCATTGTGCCCTCCTGACCGAGAAGGCCAAGGACAGCCTGGGATGCATCAAGAAGAGTGTGCGCAGCAGGTCAAGGCAGGTTCTGCTCCCCCTCTCCTTTGCCCTGCTGAGGCCTCATCTGGAGTCCTGTGTCCAGTTCTGGGCTCCTCAGCTCAAGAGGGACAGGGAACTGCTGGAGAGAGTCCAGCACAGGGCCACCAAGATCATCAGGGCACTGGAGCATCTTCCTTCTGAGGAAAAGCTGCAGGAACTGGGGCTGTTTAGTCTGGAGGAGACTGAGGGGAGATTTTACTAACATTTACAAATATCTCACTGGTGGGTGTCAGGAGGTTGGGACATCCCTTTTTTTCTATTGTATCTAGCAACAAGACAAGGGATGATGGGATGAAGCTGCAACATAACAAGTTCCACTTAAATATAAGAAAAAACTGACTGTGAGGGTGAGGGAGCCCTGGCCCAGGCTGCCCAGGGAGAGTGTTGAGTCTGCTTCCTTGGAGCTCTTCAAAACCCACCTGGACACGTTCCTGTGTGACTTGATCTAGGTGAATCTGCTTATGCAGGGGGTTGGACTGGATTAGCTCTAAAATCCCTTCCAACCCCCACCATTCTATGATAAGCTAAAAACTCAGAACTTGAAGAGTAGAATTGATCTTTGCAGTGTTTTGATCACAGGGTTTTAAACCTGTTGGATGGAAGTCACAAATGCTTAATGTCATTCCAGTCTCCCTCCCACCTTCCTCTAAAGGTCACTCCCAAGAGGAACATGGCAATGTCTGTAGGTGGTCTGCAAGGCCCTGTGGCATATGGCAGCAAACAGACAGATGAACCCATCCCAGTGTCAGTGGTGCCAGGGAAACATAACAGGAAATTCTGAGATAAAAACAGGGCTGCATCTCTGATTTAGTATCTTACTGAGAGGTTCATTGACCCTGCTTTCCTGCTACTGAAAGGAATGTGGGAGAAGCAACTGCTGAAGAGGAATATTTAAGGAGGTCCTATGGAGCATGGTATCCTTAGTACCCTCCAAAAGGAACAGTGAACTGGGATGTGAGCAACTAGAAAGAGTGCCACTGAGGTGGGATATCTACCAGTGCAGGCTGGGGGAGGCCTGCTGGAGAGCAGCTCCAGGAGAGAAACTTCAGAGTTCTGGTAGGCAACAAACTCAACATGAGCCAGCAATGTGGCCTGGTGGGTCAGAAAGCCAACAGCATCCTTGGATGCATCAAGAAGAGTGTGGGCAGCAGGGCCAGGGAGGTTCTGCTGCCCCTCTGCTCTGCCCTGGTGAGGCCTCATCTGGAGTCCTGTGTCGAGTTCTGGGCTCCCCAGCTCAAGAGGGACAGACAGCTTCTGGAGAGAGGCCAGTGCAGGGCTGCCAAGATGCTGAGGGGACTGGAGCATCTTCCTGATGAGGAAAGTCTGTGGTACCTGGAGCTGTTTAGTCTGGAGAAGAGGAGACTGAGGGGAATCTTATCAGCATGTCTAAATACTTAAATGGCAGTTGTTGAGAGGATAAGGCCACTCTCTTTTCTGTGGTGTCCAGTGCCAGGACAAGAGGTAACAGGTATAAGCTGGAACACAGAAAATTCTACTTAAACAGGGGGAGAAACTTGTTTGGTGTTGAGGTGAGGGAGCCCTAGCCCAGGCTGCCCAGGGAGGGTGTGGAGGCTCCTTCTCAGAAGGTTTCCAAACCCACCTGGACATGTTCCTGCACCCCCTGAAGGAGGGGAATTTTCTTTAGCAGAGGATTGGGCTGGATGAGTTCTAGACTTGCCTTTATATGCTGACTGTCATCTCTTGCAGTGTGTGAAGGTCAATGTGAGGCTAGAGGGATGTCTTGTAGGGGTAAGATCCTACACAGATTGAGAGCCAAACTCCACTATGCTTGGCTCAGGACTCTAGAGGCTCAAAGGTATCAGGGTAGCAGCAAGACTAGGGTTGTTCCATGAAGGAAGGCAAATTGGAGGCTTACGGCAAGACAGGCAGAGCCCTCTTCAACAAGGGGCTCAGACCCACAGGACTCAAGGAAAAGGGCTACTGATGAGAGTCACCAGGTTCAGCTGAGAGGCCAGATCACCAGGCAGGACCATAATCATGAGGCAAGAGCAGTGAGGTGCCCAGCTGAATGCCGACTTGCCATCTCAGACAAGCATTTGCAGCTCTTAAAGCAATAGCAAGAAGATATGTGAGTGAAAGCCCCAGACAAAGCTGTCCAGGAGCAATATGATCCATTGATGTATGTGGGGACTCAACAAGAGCTGTTCCAAGGCTGACAGTGTGGTCCTTGTCAACAGCAATATTTCATTGTTACTGATGTCTGGGTTTTGATGAAGTACATGGACCATGACTTGACAGTGCTTCAGTTGGTAACACTACTGCAGCAACAAAAGATTCAGCATCTATAAAGAAGAGACTTTGCACACACCACAGATACAAATTTGCATGGATCATCAGTGGTAGCAATTATTACTATCACTGTGGCTGATGCAGAGACTTTTCTTAATTGTCCATACTTGACCATTGAATGTAAGGCAGCATATAAAGTAACTTGTGAAACAATTGTTGTACAGGATCTGAGCACTCAAAAATGTCTTTTTTCCCTGATGAAGATGTGAAGGAAATGACATGTTCTGGCTCTGACAAGAAGCAACTTCTGTGCCACAACAGTCTCTACATTCATATGGGTCATTAGATTGAAAGAACAAATTGAATAGAGTTGTTCTGCAAAATTCTCCCATTGTTAAATAATATATCTTGGTAGAACAAAAGCATTACATATTTCTGGTAATGTGCTAGCTCCATTTTCAACCAAAAGAATCATTAAAGGCTTGGTTGAAAAGGGTTTATTTTGCTCTGTGGCCACTGGTGCTTTAAACAGTGGAAAAATTAAAATGTTTCTGGCAGATGCTCATTCCTGTACAGTAGGAAGAGAAGTGATCTGCTGTCTGCTTAATTATTTTCTATACATGAGTAAAAATTCATTAGAAATGCTTGAAAATGTGAGAAATGTGTTAAAGTAAATCAACTGCATTTCGTGTTGTCATTGGCAGATAAGAAAACTAATGCTGACTTTCATGGCACAAGCAACGCTGCTGGTCTGTGCTCACCTGAAATGTGGTGTTAGCAAAGCTTTTAGTGAGAGCTGGTATCTCTTTCTTTTGGATATTCTGACATAACTGAGAAAGAAACCCAACAAAACCCTGTGAGTTTACAGGCGGAACGGCAGAGCCCGGAGGGTGGGGATCAATGGCACAGAATGGAGTTGAAAGCCTGTGGCCAGTGGAGTTCCTCAGAGATCGGTTCTGGAGCCAGTCTTGTTCAACATCTTCATCAAACACCTGGGTGAAGGGACAGAGGGACCTTCAGCAAGTTCCTTACTGGCACCAAACTGGGAGCACTGGCTGATTCCCCAAAGGCTGAGCTGCCAGTCAGTGAGATCTCGACCGGCTGGAGAGTTGGGCACAGAGGAACCTGCTGAGGTTCAACAAGGATAAGGGCAGAGTCCTGCAGCTGGGAAGAAACAATCCCATGCACCAGCACAGGCTGGGGATTGACCTGCTGGAGAGCAGCTCTGCAGAGACAGACCTGGGAGTGCCGAGTGATAATAAACTGAGCATGAGCAGCAACATGGGCTCAAAGCCAACAGCAGCCTGGCGGCATCAAGGAGAGTGTGGGCAGCAGGGCCAGGGAGCTTGTGCTGCCCCTCTGCTCTGCCTAGTTGCTGAGGCTCATCTGGAGTCCTGTGGCCAGTGCTGGGCTGCCCAGCTCAGGAGAGACAGGGAACTGCTGCAGAGAGGCCAGAGCAGGGCCGCCAAGATGATCAGGGGACTGGAGCATCTTCCTTGTGAGGAAAGGCTGTGAGACCTGGGGCTGTTTAGTCTGGAGAAGAGGAGACTGAGGGGGGAGCTCGTTCATAGTGGGGCAGCACTTTGTTCTATGGCATCCAGCAACAGGACAAGGGATGATGGGCTGAAGCTGCAACACAAAAAGTTCCATTTAAACATAAGGAGAAACTGTTTGAGTGTTTCAGTGAGTCAGCCCTGGCTCAGGCTGCCCAGGGAGGGTGTGGAAGCTGCTGCCCTGGTGGTCTTCAAGACTCACCAGGACATGTGCCTGTGTGACCTGATCTAGGTGGGACCTGCTTCTGCAGGTGTCTTGGACTGGATGATCTCTGAATGTCCCTTCCAACCCCTACCATTCTGTGATTCTATGAAAATCTTCTTCAAATACAGAGTAGAATCAGCAGCCTTTCAAGCTAAGTACAGATGAGGGATTTAGTACTCAAAGTTAAACTCACTCACATTGACCAATTGATGCCTACCAAAGAAAAGCCAGCAATTGTCTCTGGAGCTGGAGTGGTGTGTGGAGCAGGGGGTGAAATGGCCAGCATCTGCATCTCCTGGACAGAGAGGGAAAATGTTAATTGTTCATGCAAAATACCAAAGACTGAGAGGTGGAAAAGTGAAACTTTTAAAGATACAGACAACAAATAGTATGATGTTTCTACTTAATATTCACCATTTATTAAACTCATCCCAAGACTATATTATTGAGAGAGCTCTCAATCGCTTTTCATAGGATCCATGTCCTGACTGTTACAGGAGCTGTCTGCTGGAGCCTCTCCAGTTGTTCCACATACTTTTGAATGGAGAATCCAACACTGGATGCAGTAATTTGAGTACAGTCTTACCAATGCCAAGGAGAGAGGGTTAAGAACTCCCCTTTGGTCTGCTGGTCAAATTCGTTTCAATTTGGTGTGGGACATTGTTCTGACTAATTACACTCATAGTCCTTAGTAACTGATGTTGCACTTGATGGCCATCATAACTCCTTGGTTCTTTTCAGCAGGGCTGTACCCAGCCAGGCAAGTTCCTG
This sequence comes from Urocolius indicus, assembly GCA_013401255.1. Lineage (NCBI taxonomy): Eukaryota > Metazoa > Chordata > Aves > Coliiformes > Coliidae > Urocolius > Urocolius indicus. Next base: position 6,287 of record WBNH01003886.1, read on the forward strand.
TCTGTACTGACATACGGAGTCATTCCTCCTTGCTGAACCTCAGGATGTGGATCCAGTCTGTAAGTTTATTGCATTTCCTTTGGGTCAAAGCTCTGCCACATCATAGCATATCCATGCTCCCTCAGTTTAGTGCCATCCATAAACTTGCTGAGAGTGAACTGTGTCATCACTCAGGTCAATGAGGAAGATGGAGGAACAGTATCGTTATGGGGAACAAAGCAGATGAAGGTTTTGAAGCACAAGTGCTGTGAGGAGCAGTTGAGGGACTTGGGAGTGTTAGTCTGCAGAAGAGGAGGCTGAGCAGAGACATCACTCTGTGAAAGTATCTGACAACAGGTTGTAATGAGGTGAGGGTCAGTCTCTTCTCCTGATTAATGATAGGACAAGATGAAATGGTCAATCTCTTCTCCTCAGTAATGAAAGACAGGACATGAAGAAATAGGCTCAAGTTGCACCAGAGGAGGTTTTCATTGGACATTAGGAAGGACTTTTATATCAAGAGCGTTATTAAGCATTGGAATAGGTTGCCCAGGGAGCCAATGGAGTCACCATCCTTAGAGATACTCAAAAGACGTGTAGATGAGGTGCTGAGGGATGTGGTTTAGTTTAGTGATGAGCTTGGCAGTGTGAGATGAGTGGTTGGACTCGATGATCTTAAAGGTCTTTCCCAACTGTCACGATTCTGTTCTATGGCCACAAATTGCACCAGGGAACGTTTAGATTGGAAATTAGGAAAAACTTCTTCACTGAGCCAGTGGTTAAATCCTGTCCCAGGCTGCCCAGGGAGGTGATTGAGTCCCCATCCCCTGGAGATATTTAAAAGCCACATGGATGAGGAGCTAAGGGACATGATTTAGTGGTGGCCATGGCAGTGTGAGATGAGTGCTTGGACTCAACAGTCTTAAAGGTCTTTTCCAACCAAAGCACCTCTATGATTCTATGATTCCACATCCAGTCCCAGCTCTTCTTGTTACGAGCTGCCAACTGGACACTCAGCCCTTGATCTCTGTCCTTTGAGCAAAGTGGCTCAGCCAATTTCCTACCTGCCTGATGTCCTGTTCACCTGCTGCCTCAGCCTTCAGCTGTGAATACAATGGAAGACATGTCTATTAAGTCATATTAAGGACAAGACATATGACACCCATCAATCTTCTTTCACTCACCCAGCCTGCTCTTTTGTCATAAAATGCCATGAGGGCCCTCAATCACCCTTTGCCTTGCTGTTGGACATGATTTTTCCAGAGATAGGGTGACACAGAGTGACTTCCAGTTCTTAATGTTCTCCTCATTACTGATAGGGGTGGGGGTTTTTTGTTGGCTTTTGCTTGCTTTTGGTTTGGGTTTTTTTTAACAAAGGCCTTATTTTTTTTTTTAAGATCAACCTTTTCCCAGACATCAGGGATCTGCTCATTATCAAGGATAATGAGCAAAAGCCTCACAATCACATCAATCAGGCCTCGATTGCTGTACAGAATTGCTGAATGACCTTTCTTAATCCTCCAAAAAGAGTTTAAAATTTACAGGAGATATTTCATCATGTGATTCTTGGGACCAGAAATATGTCTGCCCACATACAGAAAAAGTGTCTGTCTTTATGCCCTGCATAAAACACATTTTAATGTGTTTTCCTGCCATAACCCCCTTCTTTGGGATGTTTAGAGGAATGTTGCTCAATGTAATTCTTACGTTCTATAAAGAAGACCAAACTGAGGACAGAGTCATCGAGTGTTAGTGTGTCCTTAGAACTATGTTAGAAGTCTGTCTGGCTGTTATGATTTAACATTAAAGCTTAGAATGGTCTTCAAGACCTGCCTGTACACGTTCCTGGGTGACCTGATCTAGGTGGGAACTGCTTCTGCAGGGGGGGTTGGACTGGATGAGCTCTAAATGTCTCTTCCTACCCTACCATTCTATGATTCTACGATTGTTAAAGCTCTTGCACTGAAGTTCAGGAATAACATAGTAACCAAAAGAAAAATTAGAGTAAATTAGTAATAAATTTATCTCTTACCTAAAAAGAATGTGATAACAGAGCAGAAACAAGAAATAAAGTTAATTCAGCAGCATAAACTACTTCTGAAATCCCTGATATTTGTTTCCATGGAATATGTTCTGAATCTAATTTATTTATGTTCTTAAAGAAACAAAAAAGTGAACTTTTTCAGGATATCATAAACATTATTAAATAAAAGGGATCAGCAAGAAGCTAGAATGAAGTGAAAGGTGGAGTGGAGTGTGTTTACATGCCTCAATAATGATGCATTCAGAAATGATCAGATTGTTTTCTTCCAATTTTTTCCCCATTTTGTAAGATCTTGTGGAATTCATAGAATCATGGAATCACAGAATGGTGGGGGTTGGAAGGGACTTTTAGAGCTCTTCCAGTCCAACCCCCCTGTAGAAGCAAGTCAGCCTGGATCAGTTTGCACAGGAACATGTCCAGATGGGTCTTGAATACCTCCAAGAAAAGAGCCTCCACATCCTCCCTTCATACTACCTTGATGCAGGAAACTTGTTGGGAAGTTTTGGAGTCATTCAGACATAGAAGAATTTGTTGCATCCATTTATATTTTCAAGGCACATATGAAAATAAACTTCTCTTTGTGTAAACAAACAAGTTCCAGAAGCTGATATACACTGATTGTATTAAAGTTAAATCCCTCTTATCTGTAAAATGTTTTCATTGATTTTAAAATTCATGTTTTATGAGATATCTTAGAGATAGACCTTTTGTTACACAGCAAACAGAAGCTTGTAACAGTTCAGTGGTATATTTGAGGGCAATATGAGGCTGACTTTACAGACAAAGACATGACATGTTAACAGAAACAGTTATTTTCCCTAAAATACTCCTTGTAATAAAGTATTTGTCTCTTATTCAGGATGCTTTGCCTCAACCATTGATTAGTACATGTAATTACAGAAAAGCTTTGCTGAAATCATTAATGGAAACAGGCTCCGTGGGAGCTGTCACCAATAGATGGGCCCTCTCTACACAGTCCTGCTAATGAGGAAGGAAGGATGGTAAATGATGAGCAGTCTTGTAAAATCATACAGGTGGGCCCTGTTGTGTCTGTATCTTTCCATGAACTTTAGCACCTTGTCTGCTAAATCATGATCATTAGGGCCATTTCTTACAGTCAGTTTGGATGAAGCTCTGCCACTGAATGTTGTAGTTGTCAGGAGGCTGGAGCCAGGCTGTGCTCAGTGATGGCCAAGGACAGGACAAGGGGCAAAGGGGACAAGCTGGAACAGAAGAGGTTCCAAAGAAACGCAGGAAGAATTTCTTCCCTGTTGAGGTGAGGGAGCACTGGCAGGGGCTGCCCAGATGGGCTGTGGAGGCTCCTTCTCTGGAGACATCCCAACCCAGCTGGATGAGTCCCTGTGTGCCCTACTCTAGGTGCTGCTGCTCTGGCAGGGGGGTTGCACTGGATGAGTTTTCCAGCTCCCTTCGAGCCGTTGAGATTCGGTGATTCTGTGACCAGATTTACCAACCCCATGGCAAGGGATTGGTGTGCTGAGAGGACAGACACAGGGTAAAAAACCAATTACTAAGCAGGAAAGCTGCCAAAATAGGAAATGAAAATATTCCTGCTATAGATTAACTTCTTCAGAATCTACTGAGCAGCATGAATGAAATGTACAGCCATGCTTCCCATTTCTTTTTCCTACAGCTTATGTCTTGAGCAAACTCCGTGGCATCTCTCCTGCCTGGAACTTTGGCTTACAGTGCATTGTCCAAATGATTTGCAGCCATTTAAGAAATGCTTAGGTTTTTGGAACATCTTTTTTTTAGGTGACTGATGTGAAGTATCCTAAATTAATGCAGTTGTGAGAAAGTGAAACCTCAGAAATGATTTAACTACTTTGCAATACACTTCCAGTTCTGCTTGTTAGCTCAGTCTTTTCCTATCTTGGCTGATTTGGGTAGGTACAAACATATGTGTGTCTGTAACAGCTCCTGGAGAGCAACAGCTCCTGAGCATCTTTATTGTTGCTTAATGTTTTCCAGACATGCTTTCTAGAAACCAGGTATATAAGGGATCCCATAAACAAGCAATGACATGCTCAGAAAGCAGCGTGGTAGTCCCAGTCCAACTCCCTCCTGCAGAAGCAGGTTCACCTAGATCAGGTCACATAGGAACATGTCCAGGCAAGTCTTGAAGACCTCCAAGGAAGGAGCCTCCATAACCCCTCTGGGCAGCCTGGGCCAGGGCTCCCTCACCCTCAGAGTGAAAGAGCTTTTTCTTATATTTAAATGGAACTTTTTGTGTTGCAGCTTTATCCTATCATCCCTTGTCCTGTTGCTGGACACTATAGGAAAAAAATGCTGCCCCAGCCTCCTGACACCCACCAGTGAGATATTTGTAACTATTAATGAGATCTCCTCTCAGTCTCCTCCAGACTAAACAGCCCCAGGTCCCACAGCCTTTCCTCATATGAAAGATGTTCCAGCCCCCTGATCATCTTGGTGGACAAATTGTTGAGAGCTAGTTCAAACGGTCCAGGAAAGCCAGGGAGCAGTGACTTGGCAATGACAACAATTAAAGTACTTAAGTAGTGCTTATATACAACAGGGCTAAAGTTAAGGAAGATTAGTCATGATTCTCATTTCCAAGCTACCTACAGTATCATATTCTCCTTTCCCTTCTCCAGGGCATGTTATTGTCCCCTGGAGCCAAGACTGTCTTTTGCTTCCTTCTTCCCTACCTTTCCCCACATTCCCCTTCCCAAAAGCTGACACGTTGTTTCTGTCAGTGTCTTATGTTTTGCCTCATTTCTTTTGTGTAACAACGAAATGAAAGCCTCTGAAATCCCATTTCCCCCCTCCAGTTGTCGTAACTGCCTTCATTAATGATATTTCTCTTTCTTAAGAGGAGCTGATTTATTTTATTGCATTTGCCAGAAATGTATCTGGAAGAAAAAGAAACTGTGAGAAATGGGCTTTATCATGCCACACATGCCTGACTTTCAAGCTGATTTTACTGGAAGCTACATTATGGGGACAAAGCTGAGGCCACTGGCATCCTTCTGAAACTCAAAGACACAGTGAATCTTGACAATCCTCCAGGAGAAACTCTTGAGCTAACAGTGTGTGCATTGAAATTCAAGGAAGTGCCTCCCCTTTCTTTTCTGGCTTCAAGCTTCTGAGTTCACAGGAATGTTAAGCAAGCTTTCTGCTTTGAAATGATCTTAACCTCATGAAGCTGGGAGTCACCTTGGGTACTCAAACTCAGGCATTCAGCTTCATCATATAGCTAGAGGACATTTGTGTTCCAGGAGAAGAGCTGAGCAATGATGGTCTCATCACTGCTTGTTTCTACTCATCAGAATCTGCAGGTCTCACTGGAAAACATCTCTCTCTAAGTTGAAAAAACAATGAAAGAAAAGGGAGTATTAAAGATGTAAAGCATCTTAGAGAAATCCCAGCAAGGGCTGACCCAAAGCATTGAAAGCTTTCCATCCAAGGGTGAAGGTCATCTGAGTTCAACCAGATCATCTCTGGAATAAGAGCATAGCTCAAGATGAAGCCTACTCTGCCCTGGTGAGGCCTCATCTGGAGTCCTGTGTCCAGTTCTGGGCTCCTCAGCTCAAGAGGGACAGAGAACTGCTGGAGAGAGGCCAGCGCAGGGCCACCAAGATGATCAGGGGATTGGAGCATCTTTCATAAGAGGAAAGGCTGTGGAACGTGGGGCTGTTTAGGCTGAGAGGCCCAGCAGTGGACACAGGACTCCAGATGAGGCCTCAGCAGAGGGGGATCAGAACCTCTCTGACTCTGCTGCCCACACTCTTCTTGATCTCCCCAGGCTGCCATTGGCTTCTTTCTCATGTTTAGCTTATTATCAACCAGCACTCCCAGGTCTGTCTCTGCAGAGCTGCTCTCCAGCAGGTCAATCCCCAGCCTGTGCTGGTGCACGGGGTTGTTCCTTCCCAGCTCCAGGACTCTGTACTTGCCCCTGTTGAACCTCATGAGATTCCTCTCTGCCCAACTCTCATCATGTGGGCTTTATGTTTCTCGTTGAACCATGTGTACAACCACCTCAAGAGCTAAAGAAGATCTGACTTTGCACTGGTGAGTGAAATGTCCCATGACCAGACACTGAGGACCTTTCCCTTCCAGTCAGCTGCTGAACAGAGGACTGACACTCCCATTATCTTCTCATTTACTTATTTATTTTACTTACAACTGACCTGGAATTTTGACCAAGATCCCTCAGTCTTCTCAGAATGACCAAAAGCATTGTGGGTAATGTGTTAAGGAGTATAAAGAACAAGCAAAAAGTCAATCAGTGACTTAAAAACCTAAAAAGATATTAAATTAAAAGGAAAATTGGCTAAGCCCCACTTACAGTGTCCTGCACACCACATGTCTGTCTCAGTCTGAATCTCCAGAGGTGTTCATATGATGCTAATAATAATCTCTACCCTTCTGTGTATTCCACAGCTGTGTAAGACAATCGTTGCTAATTTGTCTGCAGGAAGGTCTGACATCCTCTCGGAAGATTTCAATGCCTTACAAGCTTTATTTTTGCACCAAAGGTGAGCCCAGTTTCACCACCCACACGTGCACCTGGAAGATAAACAAGCTTCTAATTTGCCAGGAGAAGGTCCTCAAATCCCCACCCACAGGAGGATGGGGTTTTAACTTTTCCCAGAAGAGTTGATGATGGTGAGACCCTCAAATTACCACCTACATTCACACACCCCCTGCATGTGCTTCTGTAACATGGAGCCCCAGAAAATTGACCTTTTGAGACACCTGGATGTAGGTTTCTACAGAGCAGAGGTGAGGAAGAGAAGGCTTCTTACAAGCCCAGTGCTGCAGCTATAGCTACAGGTGAGTTTTCAGCCCTAGAAAGCCATGTCTCTTCACTTGCACACCTCTAACTGCTTCTTTCTTTGGCTTTAGACTGGAAATCAAGATGATTTTCTCTGCTGCTGCTGCCTCCTATCACAGTGATTTTTCAGTCAGGGTAAATGTTATGCTTGTCCTTTTAAAAGATAACAGAAAAATAAATCACACAGTCCTCACTCACCACATCAGCTGGGACAGAGTAGCTGCAAATGGGCACACCACAGATTTCAAGGCAGCAGATCCAGCATAGCAGGAGAAGGGTTGGCACTCAGAATCGCATTGAGCCCGTTGAGAAGCTGTTTCATCCTGGGGAATGGGAGCAAGTGAAAGTCCCTGCAAAACTAGCTCCATCCCTCTTTGCCAGGCAGGGGAGCAGAAGCACAGGAGGGATGAGTGCCTTGACTGATTAAAGCTCCCAAGCTCTTGTTATGGCAGATTTGAGAAGAGATGCTAAATGTCCCGATTAGTGGTTTCCTGTCTCGAGTACTCAGACACACTCCTGCATATTTTATCCCCTCTTGTCTCTCCGGGACACTCCTGCTACCCTTTCTCTGCTGAGCTCTGATCTGCTCAGAGAATATAATCCTGCAGTGTCTCTGCACTCTTTCAGAGCCAAGGTTGTGGGTTTATTTTGACCTCAGGTTATTTATTGGGCTTCTTGCTGGAACCATAAAACCCACTTGGATGAGTTCCTGTGTGACCTACTCTAGGTGGTCCTGCTCTGGCAGGGGGGATTGGACTAGATGATATTTCAAGGTCCCTTCCAACCCTTAAGATTCTGAGATTCTGTGTGATTCTGTTCCTAAGCCATACAGCTATTTCCCTAGTCCTCCTCTCTCTATGTAGTCAACAGGAACCTTGGCTAGAAAGACCCCCTCTCTAAAAGCAAACAAGGTTATGGATGTCCCAGTTGAGATTAAAAAAGCCAGGGCATTGAAGGGTGTTCAGCATCCTCTGAACTGCCATGCATTGTGTGTTGATGTTTGGAAGCATTCTCATAAATGGGCATAGCAGGCTCACAGAATGTGGATGCAGTTGAACAAGAGAGGCTTTGGCTGTGCTGGGGCTTGTTGCTTTTCTATATGAACACATATGTGAGAGGCATTTTTGGTTTTGCCATTTATTTCAAGTCAGAAGCCAAAAGATGGTTGCAAAAGTATAGAAAGGACTATGAAAAAAGCAGTGGCATTATGGCTCTCTGTGTTAGGTCTGAGATTTGTCCTTACAGTGGGATTCCCAACAGCTAAACAAAGGATAGTGGAAATGTCAGACACTTTCCTGTGTGTTTTCCCAATGCTGGGTATGCAAAAGTGATGAGAATTACAGAGAACATCCCTGGATGGAATTCAGCTCCTCTTCTCCACTCTAAGGAGGTCTAGAAGAGCAATCAGGGTAGATGGAGAAAGGAATTCCTGCCATTGCTGGCAGCAGCTGTGATGGGAATGTAATAATGCAGACGGAACTGGTTTTCAGGCAGTAAAATGCAGCAGCATGATACTGTAACACTAGAACTTGGTTGAGAAGTACCATTTAGCAGTCATCTCACCCTAGTGCACCCAGAGAGACTTGGATTTTATGGTCTTATAGGCAAATTGAGTTCCTGTATGTCCATCTTAGTGTAGCCCTTGTTCACTCCTTGGATACAGCACTATAGAATCATTATGGTTGTAAAAGACCTTTCAGATAATCAAGTGAACCCCTCACCTCAACACTGCCAAGCCCATCACTAACCCCAGACCCTCAGTATCTCATCTACATGTCTTTAAACTATCTCTAAGGATGGTGACTCCACCAGCTCCCTGGGCAGCCTGTTCCAATGCTTAATAACCCTCTTGGTGAAAAAGTTCTTCCTATTGTCCAATCTAAACTTCCCTTGGTGCTAGTTGAGCCCATGTCCTCATGCCCTGTCATTCATTACTGGAGATAAGGGATTGACCATTTCCTCTTGTCCTATCACTGATTAATTAGGAGAAGAGACTCACCCTCACCTCACTACAACTCTCATCCGGATCATTGATAGAGATGTTAAACAGATCAGGCCCCAGCACTGAGCCCTGGGGAACACACTGGTGACCAGCCACCAGCTGGATTTAACTCCATTCACTACAACTATCAGGGCTTGGCCATCCAGCCAGTTTTCCACTCATCTCACAGTAGATCCATCCAAGCCATGGGCAGCCAGTTTCTCCAGCAGGATGCTGTGAAAGACTGTGCCAAAGACCTCACTGAAGTCCAGGAAGACACATCCACAGCCTTTCCATCATCCACTTAGCAGGTCATCTCGTCATAGAAAGAGATGAGATTAGTCAAACAGGACCTGCTTTTCACAAGGCCATGTTGGCCAGGCCTGAACCCTTGATTGTCTGGTATGTGCTTCAGGATGGCACTCAACATAATCTGTTCCATAACCTTTCCAACATTGAAGTCAGGCTGATAAGCCTGTAGTTCCCAGGATCCTCCTTCAAGCCTTTCTGGTCACATTAACCATCCTCTAGTCCTCTGGGACCTCTCCAGTGAGCCGGGACTGCTGGTAGATGATGGAGGGTGGCTGCTGAGCATTCCGTCAGCTTCCTCAGCACCCTTGAGTGGATTCCACCCAACCTCATTGACTTTTGTGCATTCAGGTGGAGCAGCAGGTCACACACCATTTCCCCTTGGACTAAGGGGGCCTCATTCTGTCCCTTGTCCCTGTCTCCAGCTCCAGTGGATGGGTACACAGACCCATAGCAACAGCATGGCCAAGTTATGTTGGTGAGAGAGAATACATGGCACCATGAGTGAGACTAACTGTTCTCCTTCCAATGAGGCTCATCAATGAACTTCCAGGGATGTGAGCACCCCTTGTGCTCTCAGACTTGGGCTTGTGGGCTTGCAAGTAACTCATGGTGAAGTCTCCTTGGAATGTTAAAGGACATATCCATTTTATCTCAAATTCCTTATGGGAGAGGAAAAAAAAAATAGGAGGAAAAAGAGCAGTTATGGAATTGTCTAGGACTTGGTGATTCTGGTTGTTGGGCTGTGGCTGAGCCACTGCTGGGTGAGTGTGACCCTTCCTTAGCTCTCCCTTCCTCCTAACTTTTCAGAGGTGAAATAATCTAGTCTAACAGCTAGTTTCTCACCCTTGCAGGCTTTGACTGACACTGTAATGAACTGAGGGAATACATATCACCTTTTTTTTCCCCGTTTTGATTTGAAGTAGGAACAGCAGACCACCAGCATACACAGGATTCAGAGCTGTGGAGCTCTTTGCTGTGTTATTCCTGCTGTGTTTCCTAGTCATATGAAGTGGTGGCTGGTCTAGAAGACATAGTAGATGATGAGATTTCTCCCAGCTCTCTCGTCACATGTACATGGTAACCGCTCTTTTACCTCTTAGTGAAATTAGACACATTGATCATGTATAGATAAGACTTGAAGAGGCACAGACTGTGCAAAGACACACCTTTTCTCACTCATGGCTTTTATCTTCCATTAATGGGACAAAAAAACCCAGGGTGTACACATAAGCACTCAAGCATATCACAGGATCACAGAATGCTGGGGACTGGGAGAGATCTCTGAAGATCATCCAGTCCAACCCTTCTGCAGAAGCAGCTCCCACCTAGATCAGGTCACACAGGAGTGTGTGCAGGTGGGTCTTGAAGCCCTCCAAGGAAGAAGCCTCCACATCCTCCCTGGGCAGCCTGGGCCAGGGCTCCCTCACCTCAACAGCAAAGAACTTTTTCCTGAAGTGGAACGTCTGGTGTTCCAGCTGAAACACTGAAAGAGTTTTTTCTTATGTTTAAATTGATTTTTTTGTGTTCCAGCTTCATCCCATCACCCCTTGTCCTGTCACTGGACACTACAGAAAAAAAGTGATGCCCCATCCTTTTGACATACACCTTTCAAACACTTGTGTTAGTGAGATCTCTCCTCAGTTTCCTCTTCTCTAGGTTAAACAGCCCCAGGTCCCACAGCCTTTCCTCAACAGGAAGATGCTCCAGTCCCCTGATCATCTTGGTGATCCTGCACTGGCCTCTCTGCAGAAGTTCTCTGTTCTTCTGGAGTTGGGAAGCCCAGAACTAGATACAGNTTGAGTGGCAGCTCAATCTCCGGGGAATCAGCCAGTGCTCCCAGTTTGGTGCGATCAGGGAACTCACTGAGGGTCACTCTGTCCCCTCATCTGGATTATTGATGAAGATGTTGAACAAGACTGGCCCCTTGCCCTATCGAACCCCACAAGCCCCAGGCCTGTCTAACCTTTTGGCTGAGCCTGAATAATAAATTAGGAAGCTCGAGTTGGGACATGAGATCTTTTTGGGTGAGGATTCAGGACTTTTGGGGACTCAGGCCACCACATACAAACCCTCAAAACCTGAGCTAACACTGAGGAATAGCCAGGAGTCAAATGAAAAGCTGATAACTTCATACACAGTGCCCCATTTTAAATTAACACTGACCCATTAGGAAAGAGATCTTGGAGTCACTACAAATGATGCTTTCATATGGCATGCAAGTGCTCAGTACAAGCAAAAAAAGAAGTGAGTAAAATCCTAGAGCTTACTCAGAAATAGATAGAGCTTCCCCTTAGAGCTGTGTGTAGAAATCCCTAGTGCACTTAAATCTGCGGCACTCCGTGTACTTCCATTCATGCCACATAAAAAAGAAATGGTGGTAGTAGCTTTAGAAAAGGTAAAAAAAAAAAAAGAAGGATCATGGGAGATGTGGAATAGTTGTAGTGTGAGGAATGGAGAAGCAGGAATTGTCATTGCAGCAGAGAGTCATTCTGTGCACCAGCCGACGTCTGCAAAGCGATGATTGGTAAGGCAAGGGTGAATAAGCAATGCTTATTCATTATTTCTCATACCCTGAGACCCCAGGGGCATTAATGAAATGATCAAGTTTAAAGCAAATATAAAGAAGCTCCTTTAGAGAAATCATGGGACTTGTCACGAGGGTTAAAAATACACTGTTTTTTTTCCATAAAGAGTTTTAGAACAGTCAGTAGAGGAGCAGCTCAGGGCTAGCAGCTAAACACCTAATCCAGAGCAGTCTAGGAAACCCTCTGAGCACAGAGGCACGGGAGAGAGAAACAGATGAGATTCACTATCTATTCGGTTTTAATCTTCCCCTAAATCCCTGTTAGCTCAGTACTAAACCACTCTCTATCGTCTTCAGTAAGTTGTGGAGAACAGGAGAGGCGCCTGAGGACAGGAGGAGAGCAAATGTCTCTCCAGTCTGCACAAAGGGTAAGAAGGAGGAGCTGGGTTGCTACAGACCCATCAGCCTCACCTCCATCCCTGTGAAGGTGATGGAACAACTTATCCTGGATGCTGTCTCCAGGCATTTAGAGGACAAGAGGGTCATTGGGAGCAGTCAATATGGCTTTACCAAGGATAAGTCCTGTTTGACCAACCTGTGAAGCTGTAATCAGGTGATAGATGATGGTAGTGCAGGGGATGTGGTTTATCTTAACTCCAGCAAAGCATTTGACACCATATCCCACAGCATCCTCACAACAAAACTGAGACAGTATGGGCTACATGATCAGTCAGTGAGGTGGACTGTGAACTGGTTGAAGGGAAGAAGGCAGAGAGTGGTGATCAATGGGGCAGGGTCTAGTTGAAGGCCTCTGTTTAGTGGAGTCCCTCAAGGGTCAGTGCTGGGACTGGTGCTGTTCAATCTATTCATTAATGACCTTGCTGAGGCAATAGCAGCAAGTTTGCTGATGATACTGAACTGGGGGCAGTGGCTGACACCCCAGAGGCTGTGCTGCCATTCAACCAGCCCTGGACAGGCTAGAGAGTTGGTCAGAGAGAAATCTAAGACATTCAACAAGGGCAAGTGCAGAGTCTTGCATCTGGGAAAGAACAACCCCATGTACCAGCACAGGCTGGGGAATGAGCTGTTAGAGATTACAGAAGGAAAGGGACATGGGGGTGCTGGTGGGCAGCAGGATGAGTATGAGCCAGCAAAATGTTCTTGCACTCACCTTGCAGTCTGGTTTCTTTCCCAGAAAGAAACCCTTACCCAGAGTACCTCAAGTTTAACCTCAGTGACTTCCTCATCAGTTTCACTAACGCTGATCCAGGGCTGGGAACAACTGATCAGATGTCAGTTCTCAGATAATGAGAAAAACAAAGAGAAGACATCTGGAGACTGTGATGAATCCCAAACTACCCTTGTATCAACACATCCTGCTGCTGTATTATGCTGGGTAACCTCCAAGTGATGCTCTGCTCACCCCTTGGAAAGCCTTGGTGGGAGGAGATGATATGAACTGGGGCACTTCATTGCCAGGTAGATTTGTCCTACTCCAGGAATGTCTAATAGGAAGCAGAAGAACAACAAACAGATTAAAAACTACCAGTGGGAAATGCTGAAATCATTGTCTCCTTCAGAGGGAAGAGGAGAGAGCTGAATGTGGCAACACTTCAAAGCCACGAGGGACTGTTTTGTCAGGGAAGAAGCTTGTTGCCCATGGTCACTGTGGGCAAGAAAAGACACAAGGGGTTTAAACTGATGATATTGTGAGAGATCTTCTGATGGTCAGGACTGCAAAACACTGGAAGGAATTACCCTCAACATCTCCATCATGGGAGGACTTGAAAAACCAACTTAAAGATCCATCAATAGTGAGCTAGAAGTACTGTATCTTGCTTTGGGACAGGGAAATAAACTGTGGAACCCTTTGAGATCTCTCCCAGACCTATGAATTTTTTTAATGCAGCCTTAAACCTCTCCCATAGTCTTGATAACGTGGGTGAGAACACTTTAGGTGTTGATTACACAGCCTTCTACTAGACTGTGGGTTGGGACTAGCAATGTCATTTCAGCAAGGTCCATTAAACACACGCCTATTTGAGCCTTCGATTGCTATGGGGAGATCTTCATTTCTCTTCCCTGCAGCAAGGTTCAAGAAGTATTCAGGCTTGGCTGGGATTTTCAGGATTCAAACTGGGAGAACACTGGGAATAATTTAATCCTTCTTTCTTTAAGCACAACTGGCAGGAGCACAGGGTCTATTTTCCCTGTCTTGGCTTCTGTTTCTCCTTATAGCTGAGATGACTTTGAGTGGACAAAGATTTCATCATCACCCATTAGGAGCTTTGGAGAAGGAATTCAGCCTTGTGCACCAGCCAAGCTGAAAGACAGAAGCTATTCCCTTCTGCACCATTGCAATTGTCTTTGGATTCTGCTTCATTGTGATGACCAGGGGGCAAAATTATTTGTGATGTAGGGCTCAGGTGATCTGCTCCTTATCATGCACTTATGGCTACTGCAAGACACAGGCAGATATCACCACCAAGCAATGCCTTGGACAGCTTTTGGCTCGTTTTCTTGTCCTATCATTCAGCTCACAGCTGCTGGAATAAGGAAGCACAGATGAGATCTTCATGCCTCTGTCTTACCATGGAGATGAACATCTCCCAGGTGTCTGCTCTGGCTGTATGAGATGTAAATGTCAGCTCTGTTGATGACTGAGATCAGCACAAAATTACTTGAGGGATGCTGTCATCAGCCAGGAAATCTCTGTGTTTTGGCTGATATCACAAGGCCAGTGCCTTAAACACTCAAACTAGGTGAACAAAACTGGAGACTAGGTGTCATCTTGTATATTGATCAGATTATCTCTCAGCCCACCACTGCAGTAGGCAAACATTTACCACAGCTTGTAAGGAGCAGTCAGTAACAGCTCCTACAGCCCCTGGACATTCATTTTCTCTCAGGCAGAAACGGCTGTTTGGAGAAAGCTTTCTTTGCCTTCTGCTGAAGTGTGTTTTGGGGAGGTTGGTTGGGATGTGATCTGAGAATTGTTCACCACATGAGCAGATCGTTTACTCACTGCCTCCAGCTTCTGCCAGGGCTGCTCCCATCTCCTTTTCCATGATGTGTCTCTGGTGATTCTTCCACCTTGCTTTGGCTTTTTGGCCTGACTGTGGATATATGTGGATATATGATGAAAGAGTTGCCTGGGGAGACCTGAAGAGATCAAAGGTAAGGATTCCTTGGGCTTCCTCCTTCTGGACACCACCAAAACCTCTTTATGAGCTGCTTGGTTTTGTCCTGCATTTGAAAGGTGATGTAATAAATGTCTGCAGCAGTTCCTCTGTGCCATTACCCACCTCTTGCCTCTAGACTGAGTGAAAACACTCCAAAAACAGATCATCCAGACACTGTGCATGGAAAGCTCAGTGCTGTGTCTTCAGATCCATCCCAAGGCTTCTTGATCCTGCAGCACTAAGCAAAGCAAGTTGTGTTTGGAGGCACATTTCCACCGCACAGGAGTGGGGAAGAAGATAATTTAGACACAGCAGCCTGCCAATGTTATCTCTAGGTCCCTAACAGCCTGCAGTGGGTTCACTTCACATCTAAAATATACACCATACTGTATTTTAAGTAGACTGAAGAAATTAATCAGGGAAGGAGGTTATCCTCTTCACCTACTCTGTCCTGGTAAGGACACAGAGAAGACTGAGATAGAATCTTATCAAGGCCGATAAATACCTAAAGGGCAATTGGCAAGAGGCTGGGGACAGTGTTTGTTCTGTGGTGGCCTGTGAGAGGACAAGGGGTAACAGGCACATGCTGGAATACAGGCAGTGCCCCTAGAAGAGGAGGAGAAAGTCCTTTGGTGCTGAGGCAAGGGAGCCCTGAACCAGGTTTCCCAGGGAGGGTGTGGAGGCTCCTTCTCAGGAGGTTTCCAACCCCACCTGGACACATTCCTGTGCCCCTACATGGAGGGAAACTGGATATTCACACAGCTTCTTCTTTCAGAATATGGACAAGCACACACTTTCTTGCACTAAAAAAGTTGTTGAAAAAGAAACAACAACCCACACAAAATAAGAAGAGAGATGTCTTCAGGACTGTTTCCCTCTTGCCTGTATTTATTCATGCTGTTTTCCTCTCTGTGCAGATTTGGCAAACAGAACCTGGCATCCCAGCTCAGGGGACACCTGTTAAATAAATAGGCTCAGTCTCCAACTGCATTCATGGCAGAATTTCCTGCTTCCCTTAGGCAGCTAATTTTTTGTCGATTATCATACACTACAGAGGGATTGTTTGTGCTTCTGCATCCCATCCAGGCACTGCCTCTGGGAACAGGCATGTCCACATGACTCCAGCCTGCTGCCTGTGTGCAAGGAGGAATGACATTTTATTCTGTTGTTTCATGTGGATCAGGAGGCAGGGGAGAAGCAGCCAGGTGGGGTTCTTGCAGAGGTGAACTGAACCTCAGTTGATTTGCTTGGCTTGTGACAATGCCTTCTTTGAAGGAACCCAATAGCTGAACCAAGGCTGAAGTGAAAGCAGAAGTTGCTGTTGCCTGAGGCACAGACACAAATGAGCTTGCTAAGAGGCAACAAATGGTCTGGGAGGTCCTTAGAGAAGGACTAAGCAACACAGGGCATAGAGGAGCTGGACTCCAGGACACACAAAGGCATTGACCTGTCCCAGGACATATCTACACACAGAAGCAGACCTGCACAGCCTCATACATTGTGTAAACCAGCATGGAGGAGGCATGGAACCTCATCAGCACTGTGATCTCCATCACTTTGGGTCTATTTACCCTGAGCCAAGCCTCAAAACTCACCCACAGTGTAGGTCTAGGCAGTTTTCAGGGATGAAGGAATCCCTCAGCACCTTTAAATACAGGTATAGAGAGATGCTGTATCCCTTCAACCATATAGTCTGGCTGTCTGTCATAACCAGATCCAACTACCCAGAAATTTGTCTATATAGAGATGTTAGGGACTTATAGGTAATGATTCATTAGTTTATTAGTGGTGCTTTGTAATGGTAAAGGCTTAAGGGCATAAAAACTTGACTTCTGCCTTAAGGGCTTCTCTTGACTGCAGCTTCTTGATTGGACTTGGACTGAAGCCTAAAATCATTGGCTTCAGGACAGAGATTTGCAATGCTGATTGCCACGTCTGGGACTTCAGGCCTTAGTTCCCACCAGCTCTCCTTCAGATCTGAGCTCGAAGCAGCACGTTTCCAAGCCACACAACCAGCACTGAGCACGATGCTCCATGCCTGAGCTGAAGAAGCAATTGGCACTCGTTCACTTGCTCCTTTCTTCTCCATGTCACGTTAGCCCCATTTAAAACTCAGTATCTGCCACAGCTAGAGGATATTACTTCTGTGACATCTCAGCAGCACCGGGGTATCCTTATCCATGTGGTAGGCAAGACAGGAGTTGTAGGTGGAGGCAATATCCTTTATTAAACAAAGAAAGGTGCTGAAAACAGCAGAAACGTAGGTGCACGTCCACAACCTCTTTTCAGACTGGACTACTCTGCTATCTGCAATCTAGAAAAGGATGGGTTTGCTGCAAATGAAGTTGGATTAAGGGTGGGATCTCTGCCAAGGATTTAAGTGAGGGAAGCAGCCCCATCTATTTCTGTCCGTTCTGGACTCCTGTATGAAGCCGTAGACTTGAGGGATCCTCCATGCTGGCTAGAAAGATTCACAGTTTATTTCTGAGCACAGAATAAACTACATCTATCTATAGATTTGGCTCAAAAGTGGGAAATCCTGGGAATTCCACAGGGAGGGGGGAAAAAAAAGAAGTGCCCTCTGTTTTCTTTTCAGAGATGATTACTCTGCAAGGGAAGGGAGCTCAACTCTCCTGTGGAATGAGAGCTCTCACACTCGGTTTAGATGAAGTTGTGAAGGGATTCTCTTTAAATTGTGTCTGAAGCTCAATGAGGAGCCTGAAGCACAGTCTGACAGCTCTGGGGAAAAAATATGGGAGCCTAAGCAGTCCTGAAAATCCTGAATGAAAGCCAAATTTGGTGCTTTTCCTATAGGAAAAGGGTTGATATTCCAGAAACACAATTACCTCTGGGAAAGTAATTCCAATTCCAACTCTCAATTAGTTTCCTTGTTCACCTTTCTAAACCAGTACACAGTGAAGGGAACTGAAGTGGCTGGTCCGTGTATGAAAGGCTGTGAAATCTCACTCTTCCTCATAACATGACAGAATCCATCTTTCCAAAATCAACTATAAAGGAATCACAGCCCTGCTATCCCTGACTGTACCAAACACACAGAGAAGTAGAAGAAAACTCACTTTTTATACCCATGCACATGTTGAATTGGAGACATTACAGCTGGAGACTGTCCTCAGGAGTCCCAGACTCCAGAGGAAGTCAGGTTAAAGGAGGAGTTGTGTTTGGTTGATGAGGACTGGGTTAAGGATCCGTTGAGCAGTCTGGAATTCAACAAGGGCAAGTATAGTCTTGCATCTGGGAAAAAACAACCTCAAGTACCAGTACAGGTTGAGGAATGAGCTGTTAGAGAATAGAGGAGGGGAAAGAGACCTGGGGGGGCTGGTGGGCAGCAGGATAAGCATAAGCCAGCAATGTGCCCTTGTGGCTGAGAAGGCCAATGGCATCCTTGGGTGGATGAGAAGGGCTGTGGGCAGTAGATGGAGAGAGGTTCTCCTCCCCCTCTCCTCTGCCCTTGTGAGACCATATCTGGAATCTTGTGTCCAGTTCTGGGCTCCTCAGTTCCAGAAGGACAGGGAGCTGCTGGAGAGAGTTCAGTGCAGGGACACCAAGATGATGGAGTGGAGCATCTCCCTTGTGATGAAAGGCTGAGGGAGCTGGAGCTCTGCAGCTTGGAGAAGAGGAGCCTGAGGGGTGAGCTTATTCATGTTACAAACCCATCAAGGGTGGATGTCAGGAGGCTGGAGCCAGGCTGTGCTCAGGGATGGCCAGTGATAGGACAAGGGGCAATAGGGACAAGCTGCAACAGAAGAGGTTCCTAGGAAGTAGAAGGAAAAACTTCTCCTCTGTTGAGGTGAGGGAGCACTGGCAGGGGCTGCCCAGATGGGCTGTGGAGGCTCCTTCTACATCCCAACCCAGCTGGATGAGTCCCTATGTGTCTTACACTAGGTGGTGCTGCTCTGGCAGGGGGGTTGCACTGGATGAGCTTTCCAGTTCCCTTCCAGCCCTTGAGATTCTGTGATTCTGGGACTTCTTTGCCAAACCCTCCTCAAAACAGAGATGCACATCTACACTCCTGGCAGCAGCTCTAGCTTGAAATGTTTGACAGTAAGGTGCCTGTAGGGAGCAGTTTCTTTATCTCATCCTAAAGAGTTGGTTTACTTGCAGGGTGGGTTGTTTGCCACACATGAACTTGATGATCCAAATGACCTTTCCTTTCAACTTCCTTGTTCCTTACAGCTTTTCAGGTCCTGCCTCATTCTTCTTGGTCTACTGTGAACCCATTCCGGGTGATCATCCCCCTCTATACGGAGGGATAGCAGGAGCAGTGCTGTTTCAGAGCTGCTTACATTATTATCTGCCTCCACTCAGGATTTGCCTGGTTAGACACACAAGACTGTGTTTCCTCTTTTAGCTACTGCTCATCAGGACTCTGCTGAATGTGTTTTGGGAGGTGCAGTCCCTTTCCCTCTCTCTAATTTCCATTCCTGCTTAAAACCTGACCTTGCACTAAGACAAATTGAGACACATTGCAGTGGGATAAGCCCAGCCTGCCTGGTTATTCACCAGCTTCACTCTCAGCTGCAAGGATCCAAAGCAGTCCTGTATTTATCTTGTGTTCATAACTGATGAAGAAGGACAACTGCTCAGCACTGGCTGCAAGATGGTCTCAAAATGCCATTACACCCCTGAGTATCATGTTTGTTTTGCTTGAAGTGTGTCAGTGGATCAGTTAAAGTGTATCTGAGCAGCAGCTAAATTCCCTGGTGAGCAAATATTTGCTGTGCATCCTGATTGGAAACTCGGGGACTGGAAATTATTTGCCCCTTCCTCTCAGTGCTGCCCAGCTCTCCTTTGCTCTGCTTTTACCTCTTAATCAATTCATTTCAATGGGATTATTTGTGGGCTTGTTTGTTTTCTCGTTCACGTTGATTCTAATGTGCATATCAACAAGTTACACACACTTTTGATTCAACACCTAAAGAAATGATATCTCCTAACCTGCTTATTTTATTGGTGTCATTTATCTTCATTCTAGCAGAGACAGGATTGCTTAGAGGGGTTTTGGAACATAATACACTAATTTTATTTACTGTACACCTGGTAAGTCTGAAATATAACAAGGTTTTGGGTTGGGGTTTTTTTTTGCCATCTGATTAGAAGAGTGACACATCTGGATAACTGTAATTTATTAAGCCATCTCTGCATTTTAATAGCTGCCATTCATGGTATATGCACAGTAATTTCAATAGCAGTAATTACCTAGCAAACATCTTTATGTTGGGATAGTTTGCAGCCCAGTTTTGGCTGCCTGTTCTGATGAAGAATAGTGATTTGGGGGAAGAAAGTAACTATATAGGAACAGAAACTTCAGCCACGGCCATTATTCAGTGGGTTTGTGTCTTGTTTGTTTTGTTTCCTGCTTCCAACCCTGAAGGTTCTGTGCTTCTATGATTCTTTGCTGGAATGAAGCTGAGCTCAGGAATCAGAATGTGCTGTTTGTGCTCCCCAGCAACAGAAGGCAAGGAAAGATGTGAGACATGAAACACAACTCAGGAGTATTGACTAAGCTCTGGTTCACATCCAGATTTGGGGTCTATTCCTAACTAAGCTCAGACACGTCACCAGATTGCACAGATGAGGGAGTTTTCGAGAGCCACTGATCTAAAAGCATGTTTATTTAAAGCTCTTTATTGACTTTTTCTGGACCTATTCAGGTGAGGAAAGTGACTGAAGAGTTACTGCTTCAGGCTTTGGTGATGCTACAGGGCTTTTCTTTTTGGGGAACAGGAGTATCGTTCTTCAAAGTTTGCAGATGTTTTGGGAATCTCTTCACCTGACTTTTCTTCCACATTGCTGCAGGGGTGGATGAAACACTCCAAGTGTGTGCTCTACATCTTGCTACTTTCTGAAGCTGAATCATGAGAGATGCTCTGCACTTAGGAGCTATTGTTGGCACCAGTGTCTTTCCAGTGCAGTGTACGTGTGACTCTGTGCTGCCCAGCAGCTGCTTTCTTCTACATGGGTGACTCAGGAAGCTGTAAAATAACTAGGTAACTACCTTGAGATTCAATCCCTCCTACACTTCCACTCTGCAGCTTAACTTCAGTTGCTTCTTCTGCACCAGAGGCTGTGTATTTTAGATGCATTGGCTGCTCTGTGTCATTTAAATGTGACCCACAAGTAGAGGAGATCTGTAAACGCTTCCCAAATAGATGAGAGAGGTATCAGGTGCCATGGAAGTGGGTATTCTCATCTAAGCATGGAAAAGCTGATGTTAAGGGGAGAAGGCACAAGGGAAAGACTGAGACTGTGTGGAATCAGGCAACGAGTAGTGGGATTTACACTTAAACCATTCCTGTTTCTGGTCTATCATGAGCACGACGAGACAGCAAAGTGAAGAGAAGAAGTCTCTCCTAGTTTCTGCTGTCACTAAAATGCTTGAACAGGAGGGTTAAACAACACAGGAGACTGGCTGGAGGCTAGATAAGTTTTGATGCTCTTCATTCTCTTCCCACATCTCAGAGGTGGTAAACCATTCTCCTCTGTAAAGTACCTTTCTCGTTATGATATCCATTGCCTAGAGACTACCACAGTCTTTCCCTGGCCTGAGCCCCTCCAGCCATCGTTTGTAAAACAGCTGACAATCATGAATGCCCAGATTTGGACAGTCTTTCCAAGGATGAGGGAGGGTAAGGAGGATAACGCAGCAATTCAAATCCACCTAGTGATTCTGTTGGAAACCTACAACCTATTTTAACCATAGGATTTATTGCAGGGCAAATGATCTTCCTAGAAGCAAGTAGTTATTGCCCAGCTTGCTTCTGGGGGGCTACGGATGTCTTCTTGAAGAAGCCGGTTGCAGAAATGGAATAGGTTATCATAGTTGTCCTTTTCCTTGGCCCTTTAAAGGGCCTTTTAAACCCAGACTGTGTCTAAGCTCTGAAGAAGCAGCCCTGGACTGGGGTTTGGTAAAGTTCTCTGTCCTGGTCATCTCACTGTCCACACTAGAGGATGAAATTGAACTGTCTTTCTTTCACATCTGAGTTGACCTGCAAAGGCAGACAAAGGTTGTGAAGGTGGTTTGGTCCCATGGAGTCACAGCTGAGAGCCTTGCTCCTGCTTCAGAGTGTTTACAGCTCATGATTGCCCATTCCTGTTCTTGTTTTAGCTTTTTTTTTGTCAATGGAAACTGTCAGCAAAACTATGGAGGTGAAGGCTGACACCTGAAATCCCTCATGTTACATAATGATCTGTCTTTGGGCAACAGAGGTTGACAAGACAAACTTCCTTCAGCCACCCTTTCCTATGATCATCCCAAGGAGCAGCTCTTGTCAGGAGTGTTTCCATGGTTTCAATGACTTAAACAGACTGTGTGTGGTTCCATCCCATGCATTACTCATGACAGACACTGGTGTTGAGGTGATTCAGGTGGGTTTTGGGAACTGGGAGTTATTATCTGAAATGATTTCTCTTTCCCTGATCCAATACACATTTTAAAGTGGAGAGCCACTGGGAGCAGAGAAAGCACGAAGAAAACAGAAGCCTCACTCTCAAGGGCAGGACAAAAATGATGGGAACATTACTTGGGGGCTTGCCTTGCAATGACCCTCCAGGGACTGTGCACTGTGAGTGCTCATCCCACTGGTATGGGAAGAGCAAGTTGCAGCTGAAATATTTGCACCGTGAAGGCTTTCCATACTCAGACAGAAAAATCTGACTGAAACAAACGTCCAAGCTACAATGATGGAACATGAAACACTCCTGAACCTTGGGAGAAACAACCCCATGCACTAGTACAGGCTGGGGTTTGACCTGCTGGAGAGAAGCTCTGCAGAGAGAGACCTGAGAGTGCTGGGTGATCATCAACTGAGCATGAGCAGCAACATGGGCTCATGGGCAAGATGCCAATGGCATCCTGGGGGCATTGAGGAGAGTGTGGGCAGCAGGGCCAGGGAGCTTGTGCTGCCACTCTGCTCTGCCAGAGATGCTGAGGCCTCATCTGGAGTCCTGTGGCCAGTTCTGAGCTCCACAGCTCAAGAGGGACAGAGAATTGCTGGAGAGAGGCCAGTGCAGCGCCACCAAGATGATCAGGGGACTGGAGCATCTTCCTTGTGAGGAAAGGCTGTGAGACCTGGGGCTGTTTAGTCTGGAGAAGAGGAGACTGTGAGGGGATCTCATTCATAGTTACAAGCATTAGAAACGTGTTTAAGAGGATGGGGAAACACTTTTTTTTTGTAATATCCAGTGACAGGACAAAGGGTGATGGACAAAAGAAGGAACATAAAAAGTTCCATCTAAACATAAGGAAAATTTCTCTACTGACGAGGTGAGGGAGCCCTGGCCCAGGCTGCCCAGGAAGAGTGCGGAAGCTCCTTCGTTTCCAAATCCACCTGGACATGTTCCTGCGTGACCTGATTTAGGTGTACCTGCTTTGGCAGGGAGGTTG
The DNA here is from genome assembly GCA_013401255.1 of Urocolius indicus. Lineage (NCBI taxonomy): Eukaryota > Metazoa > Chordata > Aves > Coliiformes > Coliidae > Urocolius > Urocolius indicus. Next base: position 29,529 of record WBNH01003886.1, read on the forward strand.
GGCTGGATGATCTTCAGAAGTCCCTTCCATCCCCTACCATTATATGATTCCATGCCTCTTTGTTTTGATGCTCCTTATCCTTTGCATTTTGCTTCATCTGGTGATATCCATCTTTTAAAGAAGCACATACTTTGTAGGTATGAGGCAGAGATTAAAAAGCATGCCAGTCCTTAGACATGTATTAGAGGAAAGAAAAAGGAATCAAAAGACAGATCCCATTTCACCGAACCTGGATACTCTGACTTAAAAAGGCCCCTAAACCATCTTTCTCTAGGATAGGAAGGGATCATTAGCAATTTGAGTTCAGGCAGGCTCCAAGGGCAACCAGGGAGCAAGTTCTGGTATCTCCTGGCTTCCCATCTTGGGTAGGTCCATAAACCTACATTATAAACATAAACCAAAGGAGAGTAATAGATGGCCAAAGACAAAATCCATCCTTCTAGGCTTAAAAAATAAGCTGCTTGAAGCAAAAGTAGTTAAAATTCACATTTGTTGTCTGAGTTAATCCCTTGCTGTGATGACTAGGTTAGCTGACACCTCCAAGGCTTGCTGCAGGCTCAGATGAGAATATCTGAGTAAGACATGTCTCATTTGCATTTTGAGGCTTCTCCCTCACACCTGATGGCATTAAAAATGGATGTAGAATGGGAGATGTCAGGTTGAGAGACCACTGCAGGTTACCCACCAAGCATAGAGACCAAACTCTATCTGGGCCTCAGCAATCTAGTATTGCTTTCATATACGTTCCTGTCTTTCTCCTTCTGGTCAGTAAGTGGAAATACCCTTCTCTGATTGAGGTTGGAGGTTTATGTACTGGTTTTGATATGGTACACAAAGTATTGGTACTGGCATGTGTTTCTTGTTCGGCTGGATGCAGCTGAACCAATGGAAGAAGCATAAGCAAGAGGAAAAGAGGGCTCCTTGTCTGATGCTCCTCCTGATCTGAGTGAAACCAGGTGATGTTTAATGACCATCTGTTGATTAGTTTCCTCTTGAAGATTAATGGATGTGATTCATGGCCCTTTCAAAACAGAGCTGCTCCATGACAAAATTGTTAGTCTTTGTGAGCTTGACAAAAGGGGGTGACTTCCAAAGCAAAGAAGAGAAGAGCTGGCAGATAGCTCAGGTCTTTAGTATTTTGTAACAGAGGGCCTTTGGGCACTCTTACCAAGACCCTTGGACTCTACTGGGACTTTCTGGGAGACTTGTCTATGTTATCTTGAGCTATTCATCTAACCAAGTGTTGCATGCTGTTTTTGTAGCTGGGGTTGGCAGTGCATGACAGGGCTTTTCCAAGAGGCTGGGAGAAGGGTAAGGAAAGCCAGATTTCAAGTAACAATGACTTCAAGAAGCTTCCTACACCTGGTAAGGTAAGGGAAAAATCCCCTCTTGCCGAAATCTAGTCTGAGCCCAATCATAGACTGGTAGGGTTGGAAGGGACCTTTAGAGATCATTCATGACAACCTCCCTGCAGAAGCAGGTCGACCTAGGTCAGGTCACATAGGAACACATCCAGGTGGGTCTTGGAGACCTCCAAGGAAGGAGCTGGGACTCTAAATAAGCAGCTTTTCCTCTGAGACTTCTCAGAAACTTTCCCTTAGACATTATGCAAGGCATTTCAGCTCCCCTTTGTCACTATTTCCTTTATGTCTGGAGCAGAGGTAAGACTTCCATAAATCATTGAGATGTTACAAAGGTAAAATTGAGAAAGAAAATGGAAAGATAAGATGGCAAAGGTAAAGCAGAAAGGTAAATGTGAAAGATTGTCTTTTCTGGGAAAGAGAGATAAAACCCTCACTAGTCAGTTGCTACTGGAAGTGACTTTTTTTCTGCAGCTCAGGCACAGGATGTCTCTGTTTGCTCCCAGAGTAGGTGGAGGATCAGCAACAGCCAGATCATCTGGAAATTAAGAGAGAAAAATCCCCAAGTTAAAATGATGTATTGTAGTCATTAGTAACAGTATTGCAATAACCCAGCTTCCAGCATATTTCCAAACACCCGTCTCTCTGTGCACTTTCTTATAGCAAGAACAATTTTTCCTACCTATTTTACCAAATCCCTTGAAGCAATGCTGGGACAACATTCTTCTCCTTCTTCCCCTGGGTTAGACCTTGCATTATGACTAAATGAGGAACAATATGAAGATAATGTGGTCTTTTATACAAGCAGACCTCAGAGGCACATTTTCCCCATGGAGGATGCCCTGACCATTGCTCTTTGAGTGTGTGTGCCTCATGCTCTGTGAACCAAAGCTTCTCAGTGACCTGCTGTGTGGAGAGCTGTTCTGTAATCCCTCCACAAAAGGGAAGCCCTGTGAACACCTTCACCCACTAAAGCAATCAACACAAAGAGTGGANAAGGGACCTTTAGAGATCATTCATGACAACCTCCCTGCAGAAGCAGGTCGACCTAGGTCAGGTCACATAGGAACACATCCAGGTGGGTCTTGGAGACCTCCAAGGAAGGAGCTGGGACTCTAAATAAGCAGCTTTTCCTCTGAGACTTCTCAGAAACTTTCCCTTAGACATTATGCAAGGCATTTCAGCTCCCCTTTGTCACTATTTCCTTTATGTCTGGAGCAGAGGTAAGACTTCCATAAATCATTGAGATGTTACAAAGGTAAAATTGAGAAAGAAAATGGAAAGATAAGATGGCAAAGGTAAAGCAGAAAGGTAAATGTGAAAGATTGTCTTTTCTGGGAAAGAGAGATAAAACCCTCACTAGTCAGTTGCTACTGGAAGTGACTTTTTTTCTGCAGCTCAGGCACAGGATGTCTCTGTTTGCTCCCAGAGTAGGTGGAGGATCAGCAACAGCCAGATCATCTGGAAATTAAGAGAGAAAAATCCCCAAGTTAAAATGATGTATTGTAGTCATTAGTAACAGTATTGCAATAACCCAGCTTCCAGCATATTTCCAAACACCCGTCTCTCTGTGCACTTTCTTATAGCAAGAACAATTTTTCCTACCTATTTTACCAAATCCCTTGAAGCAATGCTGGGACAACATTCTTCTCCTTCTTCCCCTGGGTTAGACCTTGCATTATGACTAAATGAGGAACAATATGAAGATAATGTGGTCTTTTATACAAGCAGACCTCAGAGGCACATTTTCCCCATGGAGGATGCCCTGACCATTGCTCTTTGAGTGTGTGTGCCTCATGCTCTGTGAACCAAAGCTTCTCAGTGACCTGCTGTGTGGAGAGCTGTTCTGTAATCCCTCCACAAAAGGGAAGCCCTGTGAACACCTTCACCCACTAAAGCAATCAACACAAAGAGTGGAAGAGTGGATTGAGGTTTCTCTCTTGTAATTTGCCTTCACAATGAGCAGGTGTAGTAAATTGAGCCCCCTTTAGCTGTCTCTCCCTGTTTATGCAGCCATAGCTCTGTTCTGAATTTTTGGCATCAGCTAAGAGTATCTGAGAAGAAGCATTTCTCAGGTCAGGAGAAACAAAGGATTGGGTTGAGAGGAAATGGCTTCAACTTGTGCTGGGGGAGGTTTAGTCTCTGTGTATAGAAACAGTTTGTTAGGAGAACTGAGATACTGTGATATGAGGACCGGAAAGGTCCAAGCTGATGGTGATGCTCATATTTTAGATCTAGAGGATATGCAGGGTGTTGATACTCATCCTTAAAAAGTGAGGAGAGTTGTGGCCGAGGGAGACTAAAAGCTTCGGTTTGGTCATACTAAACTGATTTTAGTGGCCTCAAGTTGTACCAAGGGAGGTTCAGATTGCAGCTGAGGAAGAAGTTTGTCCCTGAGAGGGTTGTCGGACACTGTCCCAGGCTGCCCAGGGAGGTGGGAGAGTCCCCATCCCTGGAGATATTGCAAAGCTGAGGTGTAGATGAGGTGCTGAGGGACATGGGTCAGTGTTGGGCTTGACAGAGTGAGGTGAGTGGTTGGACTTTATGGTCTTAAAGTTCTTTTCCAACCAAAACAATTCTATGATTCTGTGGCTTCTCAGCACATCACTCAAATAGCTGTGACCAGATTGATGTGCAAACTGGCCCCAAGATGTGACACTTTCTCTCCCAACAGCAGAGATCTCTGTGGAAGAGGTCCTGGGGATCTGGGAGTTGTTGTCCTAGCTGCTAATAATCACAAGGGGAAATTTGGTTGTATCTTGCTTTCGGCATCCACAGTTGTCTCTTGTTTTTGGGCCAGAAAGAAACAAACTACAGCTCTCCTCTCTAAGGGAACAGGGAAGGGGTAGTGAACTTTTCAATGAAAATCTCATATATAAGGAAATTGCTACAGCTTTCTGGTCAGATCTCTCCCTGCCTTGCTGTTGCCCTTGGGTTTCGGCTCACTTTCCCTTATGGATCAGCTTTACACTTGTGGTTTCCTGACACCCCTTGTGAAGAGTTTTGTCATTATCTTACTGTACTGGATGGCTGGGAAATAAAACATCAGGTGAAATTCAGTGGCATGACCAGAGGGGTTGTGGAGTCTCCTTCCTTGGAGGTCTTCAAGACCCACCTGGACATGTTCCTGTGTGACTTGAACTAGGTGAACCTGCTTCTGCAGGGGGGTTGGACTAGGTGATCTCTAAAGGTCCCTTCCAACCCTACCATTCTATGATTCTGTGATTCATTGCACACAAGGAGAACAACAGTTCTAACTCTATGTGCACAGGGCTGGGCTCTGAGCTGATTATCCCTACTGAGGAATGACATTTGGGGCTTATAATGGACAGTTGAATGAAGTTATGAGCTCATTGCTGTATGGCAATCAAAAAAAAAAGGAAATGGAATGGTAAGGATTATTAAGGAGAGAGTAGCAAGCCAAACAGAAAGCATCATCATGTCACTGAACAAATACCTTTTGGACCTGCCATTTGAATCCTGTGTGCAGTTCTTGTCCTTCCTTCTCAAAGAGCTCCATCAGCCCTAGAAAAGGCTCAGAGAAGATGACAGAAGGATGGTGAGGAAAAGCTGCAGCAGAGCAGAAAAGGATTAAATTGATGTGCACATTTCAGTCGTGCAAAGAGACATTTTGGGGAGGAGGTTTGTCAAGCTGAAGTCATGATCGATGTGGAAGCAGTGACAAGGAATGAAGTAGGTTCTTCCGAAGCAGCATGGGGTTGAGCTAGGGTACTGTTTGCCACAGGACGGTGCTGTTTGTAGGGAACAATTCACGGGGGGAAAAAATCCATTGAGATTATTAATATACCAGGTACTGTCAGTATCTGCCTACCTTGCTTTTTGTACTCCTCTCTAACCACTCTCAGTCAGGACACGGGCAGAATTTGGGGTTGTTTTGATCAGACTCAATGGTTTTATTTTAATGTACTTTTATTTAAGGTTTTCATGCTGAATTCGTTCAGATTCCTACAGTCACAGCTGACTTTTCTCTATTAAGTAGGAGAGGAGAGGAAAGTCTTGTTGAAACAACAAAAATCATTTATTTGGTAAACAGCAGGAAACAGAAATGGCACAGAAAAATCCTAACACAAGGATAGAACTGCACAGATAGCACAGAAAAATCCTAACACAGAGACAGAACTGCACAGACAGCACAGCAATCGTAACACAAAGGTAGAACTGCATAGGTAGCTTCTTAAAAATGCCATTATTGCTATGAGACACCATCCCATCATTGGATGATAGATGGGAGAGAGAAGAGTTGATGAGAATGTCAAAGCTTCTCTCATGAAAAGCTCTAAGGAACTGGTAATGCCTGTAAGATGAACTGTTGCCAGGCCTCTGCAGCACAACCAGCTGCAGGAAGAATAACCTATTTGAATAAAAGAAAGTTCCCCTCTCTTTTCTCACTTGGAGCTCCGTTAGTAATAACAACAATTGTTCAGGTTGGCTTGGGCAAGCTCAGGGCCAGCGAAGCAAAGATTGAATGGAGTTCAAATAAATGTAGATTTTAGGAAAATGGACTCTTTTTCTGCAGTGTACTCCAGGCTGTGCTGCTGCTTTACCCTATTGATAATGTCTTACATGGATTGAAAGGCAGGGAAGGGGAATTTCCTGGGCAATTATGTCAGCTTCTTACCTTAACTATCACATCTGAAGAGTCAGGCCTGTTGTGACCCAAAGGATCTCATTTGCACTTGCTCCCCCTTTTTGACCTACTTGATTCCCATTGGAATGCCTCTTTCTGGAATATGAGTTGGCAGAGCTGTGTTCAAGGACTGGATGTTCATAGAAACACGGAATGGTAGAGGCTGGAAGGGAACTTTAAAGCTCATCCAGTCCAACCTCCCTGCAGAAGCAGCTCCCACCTAGATCAGGTCACACAGGAACATGTCCAGGTGGGTCTTGAAGAGCTCCAAGGAAGGAGCCTCCACACCCTCCCTGGGCAGCCTGGGCCAGGGCTCCCTCACTCAAACACTCAGACAGTGGAACTTGTTGTGTTCCAGCTTTATGCCATCACCCCTTGTCCTGTTGCTGGATACAATAGAAAAAAGTGCTGCCCCAAGCTCCTGACACCCACCAGTGAGATATTTGTAACTATGAATGAGCTCCCCCCTCAGTCTCCTCTTATCCAGACTAAACAGCCCCAGGTCCCACAGCCTTTCCTCACAAGGAAGATGCTCCAGTCCCCTGATCATCTTGGCAGCCCTGCACTGGCCTCTCTGCAGCACTTCCCTGTCTGTCTTGAGCTGGAGAGCCCAGAACTGTCATTGTCTAAACTCTGTTGCACTCCATTGTCTAAACTAAAATAATGATCAGCGAATCCCAGTTTCTCTGAAGGTGCTTTAATGGTCACAAATGTTGGACCAGGTTAGTGCACCTCTGTTCTTGCAACACTTTCAGTGTGTATGTGCATGGATCACCTGAAAGGAAGACATGAGCGTGACTTTATTTAGGTGGGACCTGCTTCTGCAGAGAGGTTGGACTTGATGATGTCTAAAGGTCTCTTCCAACCCCCACCATTCTATGATTCCATGATTTTTTGCCTTCCATTACCCCTTCTTTGATTAGATGACGCTTTTCAGCTTGATTTGCAGTTGCAGATCTGGAGTTTGCAAACAATAAGCATCAAGTGTCAGACAGCGAATTAATCTTCTGCTGAAATATACTGCTAAGTGGAAAATGCTTGGGTTTTGTTTTTTTTCCCCTTTCTTTCACAATGTTTTATGTCTCTTGCAATTTGCAGATGGCAGTGCTGGTAGCTTTTTGCTGCTCATGGCTCTAAAACCAAAGAGTTAACATCATAATCTCCTTCAATTTCATAAGTGAATCAATCAGAAGATAAAGTAACATTAAAAATAAGAGAGAGAGAGAGGGGAAAATGAGAGAGAGGAAAACAAAACACGCTTCTGGCAACAGACTTGTGCTGTAGTGGATCTCAGTTAGATGGGAGGAAAGTCTACTGCCTTTCTCTGAGCAATGACATTGCAAACCTTCCTCTTGGGGGAAATAACACTCTCTCATTTTTTTTTTTTGCACTTTTATGGAGCTTTTCATCCATCATTTTATGAAGGAATAAGTACAAGCTATTGTTAATGTGGATGGCTGAGGCTAATTTGTAGACTAGATGTTTAACAGAGGGATTAGAGAGCGAGTTCTGCACTCTGAAGAATTTACGATGTCGAAAGGCAACAAAGATGAGGGATGAGGAGGTGACAGAAGCCAGCAGTAGGAAACAAACAGTGATGGCATAGACCCTCTATCCACCACAGTCATGAACACAATTAATTTTGTTCATTTATTGGCATGCCCACAAGGACTAAGGAGCTTTCCTGTAGGGTCTTAAAAATGAAGTAGCTCAAAGTATGATATTTAGATAGAAGATTTGCAACAAGACATGGAGGGGACATGAAAACCATCAAAACCATTAGTTATTTCAGCCTGAAAGTGATGTTCCCACAGCAGACATACCCACTGCAATCCCAGAAGACAAGCTCCTGCTACTTTACCTTTTTACCTGGGCTGTCTCAGGCTTACTAACTTCAGTCTATGCTCACAGAGTCCATACAAGGTGGATGTGAATGCAGATTGCATAAAGCAAGCTCTGCCAGACACTGTGTGGTCTGAGCTGCCACGCATCACAACAAGGTTAAAGAGCACAACCTCAACTCATGGGGACCCTACTAAGGTACGACATATTCTGACAGTAGGAGTAAGAGGTGGGTTTTTACCCTCTGTTAATATAATAACCATGCAAAGCATGTCTTTGGCAAGGCTGAGAGAAGCAAAATGGATTCATAAGGGCAGGTATTTTCTGTGTGGGTGTGAAAAAAGAACCAGGTTAAGGGAGTTGAGCTTGCTGAGGGCAGTATTTGCATGACTAAGCATGGATGTCTGTTTTGTAAGTGCCAAGAGCAGAGGCCATCACTGCTGGTGCCTTTTAGGGTCAAGGAAGAGTGAGTCAGTAAAGCCAGAGGTTTTTAGGACATTAGTCATCTCATCTCCATCTTTATTTGATCAGATAAAATCTATCCCATACATTGAGTGAGATGAATCCCACCTTAAGGCAAAGTGTGCTCTGCTGCCACTGCAGAGGAGTGTAGCAGTGATCCACAGCATCATCCCTGGAGAAACTGGCTGCCCATGTCTTGGATGAACTCACTCTTCTTTGGGTGGAAAACTGTCAGGATGGGCCCAGGCCCAGAGAGTGTTGGGAATGGAGTTAAATCCAGTTGGTGGATGGTCACCAGTGGTGTTCCTCAGGGCTCAGTGCTGGGCCTGTTCTGTTTAGTGTCTTTATCATTGATCTGGACGAGGGGATTGAGGACACCCTCAGTAAGCTCACAGAAGATACAAAGCTGGATGGGAGCATAAACCTGCTTGAGGGCAGGAAGGCTCTTCAGAAGGATCTAGACAGGCTGGATCAATGGACCAAGGCCAATTGTAAGAGGTTTAAAAAGGGAAAGAGCCAAGTCCTGCACTTGGGCCACACTAACCCCAGGAAAGCTGCCCAGAGAGAGGGAAAGGGCCTTGGGAAGGCTGATGCTAGTTAGGTGAACATGAGCCTTCTTCCCTATGAGGTGAGGGAGCACTGGCAGGGGCTGCCCAGATGGGCTGTGGAGGCTCCTTCTCTGGAGACATTCCAAACCCAGCTGGATGAGTTCCTGTGTGCCCTGCTCTAGGTGCTGCTGCTCTGGCAGAGGGGTTGCACTGAATGAGCTTTCCAGGTCCCTTCCAACCCTTGAGAATCTGTGATCCTGTGGCAATTATCCACTAGCTCAATCATTTCCTCACTTCTCACCTTTCAACACATCAAGCTCCCAATTTGCAAAAGAAAATGCCAAACAGGATTAAATGCATTCCCACTTTGTCAGTGAAACAAAAACTGCTGACTTATCATGTTTTTCACTTGGAACTTGTGTTTAATCATTTTGTTTTACAGGAATGGGGTATAATTAGAGAACCAGTGAGCATACAGCTCTGCGAATGGATTATGCAAGCAGCTATGAAAATGACTGTCTTCAGCACAAAATGATTGAATGTCATTAAGAAGAGTGAATCCAAGGGTGAGGCCCCAGTGGGATGCCCTCACATGGGAAAGCATAATTGGAGAAAGTAGCATGGGGCCATGAAAACCCAATTTGTCTCTTTCTGATGCTTTACACGAGCTTCCTCCCCACATCTTCATCAGCATGTGGAACTGGGAAGTCAATGAGCTGGATAAATCATTGGGATGATCTCAGCCATATGTAGGCAAGCTATTTTGGTGCAAAACAACAAAGAGATGCAGTTAAAGCCAACATATTGATGCTAAGGTGGCTTTCTGCAGCTACCAACTGATTTTAGGTCTTTTGGTATTGTTGAATGAATTGAGTGCTGGTAAAGATAACGGGCACAGGAAGCACTGATTCCTTAACTGAGGCACATCTCAGCATCTCCTGCAAATCCATATGAGTATGTATCCACAGGGATAGCAGAGATCTCTGAATAGGCTTGGTCCTGAGACCCAGGGGAGCAATGAGCCTACGAGCTCAGATGCAGCAACTGTTTCTGAGTGTGCTCTCTTAGCTCAATCCCACTGGGATTAACATTGATTTATCTTGAGCCACAGGGAACACGGGCAGCATACAGACTGACAGTTACCACAGCCCAGCTGACAGGTGGGAACATGCTGAAAGGACCACAGATCTGAGCCTCATTCCTTAAAAAAAGGAGAGGGGAAAGCAGTTCTTTGAATGGGTTAAATGAGTTTACTTGAGTTGGAGGAATTATCTCAGCCTGTGCTGTCCATAGATGGACATCAGCTTATTTCTAGCCTAGCAAGTCTGGAATTAATAGACATCTGAAGGAATCAGCCTGATCAGTTGTTAGAATAAATATCAGATTCCTTGAAAGAAGCTCCCTCGTGTTTGAAGGGATCAGGAATTTTGAGGAACTCTTTGACTTGCTTATTACTACCAGAAAAAAAGAAGGTGTTTCCACACAGCCATGCAGCTGCACAGCAGATGCCTGATTTATGTCTGTCTCCAGGGTGAGACCTTGTGAATGCAATTCCTGGGGCTTGTATATGTTCTTATGGACCCTTTTGGTATGGATGTGCATGGATCCTGACACACGAGAGTGCTGGTGAGAAAAAGCACGTCAGTGCTTAGTCTGCAGAGTTTAATTTACAGCTGGAAATAATAAGGTGATTTTCACCAGCACATAAATTCTCTCCCTGCTTGTTTCCTCTCCTGCAGAGTTGAGGACACAGACACTAGTTAGTCTGAGCTACTGCCTGAACTGTCAAGTTTCTCTCTGGCCAAGCAGTAGGCAAACAAAGCACCTCCTGAAAGTGCTGCTTTTTCTGAACCCAGGCAGAATGTTTTGGCTGATTTAGGACATTGATTATGCAGTGGTGGGGGCACCTTGTAACTTCATTTTATATCCCTGCTTGTCTTATTTTCTCTGCTCTACCTGTCCCCACTTTCTTCTCTTCAGACTCTTTACCTTCCCAGGAAAATATCAGGTGGAGAAAACTTTCCTGAAGGGGGTTGGGGGAAGAGCAAAGATATGTTCTCCCTGCAAAACAAGTTTTAAAGATGCTGTTTCACACTCTTCTTTATGCCAAACCCTAAAAGTGCAAGGTCAGTGCTTCCCCAGTCCTGGGATAATCAGGAATCAGATCAGTCTCTTCTAAAGACTTTTTTATTATAGATATGAGAAAGTTGCCTGGGACCCTGTCTGGAAAGAAAATAGTTATTACCTTTGTGGAGAGAGCAGCTGGAGCATAAATGATGTTCAGCAAAATGACAAAACTGGTACAGTATTAAGCTCTTTGGGGAAGGCTTTGTCCTTTAGCAGTATGTTGATATAGTATCTGGATGCTACTGCAGTGTGAATACAATGGATTAATGTAACAGGGATGTGATGCAATACACTTTTGTTTTCATGCACAGTATATTGGAAGAATGTTTCTGGAGTAGTGGAATTAATAAATACAGTTCTCCTGGCATAGCAACATGCACCCTCAGTACCAAGGTGTAGCTTTATAAAGGCACCAAATGAGTCTGGAAAATTGTATCTCAATAATGAAGGAGAATCCATTGCAAAGGGCTATGAGGAGAAATCTTGTTGGATTTATGTGCATCACCAAAAAAGACCTGAGATAATGTCCTGCATGAGGCTAGTAAGAAAGTGCAATGGCCATGGGCAAAGTGCTGCAGAGCCATCAGAGGCTCAAAGATGCTTCAAAGACTGAAGTCAGATGGATGTGTGCAGTTGAGAGTGTTGTGTTAACAAGGGGTTGCTTTAAAGAACATAGGTGATGTATGTGGCCTGGAATAAAAACCACTCAGGTAGCTGCAATATGACCAAACATGCACCTGATACATAGTTGTTCAAATTGCAGAGAGAGACTTGGGAGTCCTGATTGATAATAAGATAAACATGAGCCCAGCAATGTGCCCACATGGGCAAGAAGCCAATAGCATCCTGGGATGCATTAAGAAGAGTGTGGGCAGCAGGTCAAGGGAGGTTCTGCTCCCCCTCTACTCTGTCCTGCTGAGGCCTCATCTGGAGTCCTGTGTCCAATTGTGGGCTCCCCAGCTCAAGAGGGAAAAGAAACTGCTGGAGAGAGTCCAGTGCAGGGCTGCCAAGATGATCAGGGGACTGGAGCATCTTCTTTGTGAGGAAAGGCTGTGGGGCCTGGGGCTGTTTAGTCTGGAAAGAGAAGACTGAGGGGGGAGCTCATTCATAGTTACAAACATCTAAATGGTGTATGTCAAGAGGATGGGGCAGCTTTTTTTTTCTTTAGTCTCCACTAACAGGACAAGGGGTGATGGGATGAAGCTGGAACACAAACAGTTCCATTGAAACATAAGGAAAAACTGTTTGAGTGTTTCAGTGAGGGAGCCCTGGCCCAGGCTGCCCAGGGAGGGTGTGGAGGCTCCTTCCTTGGAGCTCTTCAAGATCCACCTGGACATGTTCCTGTGTGACCTGATCTAGGTGGGAGCTGCTTCTGCAAGTGGATTGGACTGGATGATCTCTAAAGGTCCCTTCCAACCCTACCATTCTACGATTCTATGAAATTAGTCATGAGGAGAAAGCAGCAAAGCCCAGCAGAGGTTTGAATGCTTTACTAAATAAATGCTTATTCAGTAAAAAGAGACTTTAATATTGAGTGGGTTTTTTTTGGTAAACCAATGAGAGAATGAGCTTTCACACGACACAACTGAATGCTTCTGCATCCTGATTTATGAAAGATGATCGTAGCTTGCAAATATCAACAGATAAAAGTTTGGAAGCTCTCATGTGGGATTGTCTGGGACCATAACTCTCATTAAACTTGCAGTTAATTTGGAAATTTATCAGTAATAAATGTCACTTTGGAAACTATTTTTCTGTCACAGGCACTTTCACAGGATGGAGGCAATTTAGAAAACAAATTTTATTGGATATTTTTAGGGGGAAAACTGTATTACAAAAGACTTCAATTCATTTTAGCACATAATCATGATATCAGGATATTCAGCCGTTGAGATTCAAGGAAACATATAGACTGGGAGAGATATATCTCCTAGGGAACCCACTAAAAATACCTTGAGGATTATTAATGTTATAGATAAAGAAAATTAAAAAGAGCAGTGATAGAATGAGAGCAGGTGGTGAAGAAAGATGCCCATTCCCTGCTGTCTTCTAGAAAAGATTCAGGCAATGGCCCCTTTTGATTTGGCAGACCAGACTAAGTGTGTCTGTCAGGCCCTCAGATGTTCCCCTCCCTGTCTGCCAGCTTGAATCTCTACATTACTTGGGCCCTCATCCCCACTCAGAGCACTAATTGTGCAAAGCAGCCAATGTGAGTGTTAACAGCATCTTTCCCCTTGTTTATTAAAGCTCCGTGGAACCCTTCCACTCCTATTTTGTCTCTCACTTCATTTTCCATTCCCCAGAGAAAGGAGATATGGCAACAACAGGTACATTGGTTCATCCCTAAAATGCTTGTCCCTTTGTCAGAGGAATGCTACTTGTTTCCTGGAAAGCTTCTACCTGATTAATTGGCCTCTTTACTTGCAGTTTTGGGTCTGTTGCCCTAGGGGACAAGATGTACTCTTTAAATATTCAGTTAAATAAGTTTAAGAGAATAGGACTGCAGGATTATTCTTTTCACATAGTCTTTCCTTCTCTTTTTTTGTCCATGCAGGACCAAATCTGAAGAGCAGAGTTTCTGGGAACATTTCCCCAGGATCTCCCTTCATCTCTTTGGTTCTGGAAACATTTCTTTAGGGGATTGGGCTTCCCTGGGTGATGTTTTGTAAGCTACAGATGGAGAAGGGCTTCAAAGGGGCTCAAAAACGTGAATGTACGAAAGTCTTTTTGATGTAAGACCTTCCTGCTTAAAGCAGGACTGAGCTCTTCATGGAGGTTGTGGGGAGCACTGGTGTTTTCACACCAAGGTAACACGGTTAGAAGGCAAAGCATCACTTGACCAAGACAACTTAACTCTACTCCCTGCTCTCCCTCAACCATCTTTAGCCAAGTGTCCACATTCTTTGAAGCACGATCCTCAAAACCACAGCTGGATGAGAGACTTTGCTAGAGCTCCAAAGAAAACAGATCAGTAGCCTTGGGCAAAGGTGAGCGTGTGTCTTTTAAGCTATGCCTCTGGATGTATACCTGAGCGGGATCCTGCAGGTTTATTTTGGCAGTGTGACACTCATCATCACTCTGAAGTACTCACTTTTTCACATCCATCTGCATCATTCTTCCTCATCTTGCTTAGGAAAAAGGTCACACGAAACTCTGAGCAGAGCCTTTCTGATGCCAGCATGTGAACTCTGCTGCTTCTCTTCACAAGACCCGTTACCCAGTCTTGGGAAAACAACTGTATGTGTCTGGCATCATTGCCTCTAATAAACTGAAGATTGGGAGCTAGCACAAGAAGCAAGATAATAGCACAAGTCTGGGAACTAAGCAGGAATGACAGGAAACAACAAGGGATTTCAAGTAGCAAGAACAAGCGGAAACAGTCAATTTCTTGGCCAGTTGGAAAGTTACTACACATGCTGCCTTCAACAGTCCCAGGACCCACCACCAGATCAAATGAGACAATCAGATTTGCTGGTACCTTGGTGTAGCTGGTTTTTGATGACTTGCTTTTCATAGAATCATAGAATCATAGAATGGTAGGGTTGGAAGGGACCTTTAGAGATCATCCAGTCCAACCCCCCTGCAGAAGCAGCTACCACCTAGATCAGGTCACACAGAAACCTGTCCACGTGGATCTTGAAGCCCTCCAAGGAATGAGCCTCCACAACCTCCCTGGGCAGGGAGATTTTCTTGTGCTTGTTAGAAAGCCTCAGCTGGGGAAAGCTTGAACAGAAATCAAGATAAAGCAGGATGAGTGTGTGCTGAAAGGGAAACCCTGAAACAATTTCTTTGCCTGATTGAACTGACCAGTCCTTCTTCCTCCATCCTCAGCTGTTGCTGGGATCAACAGTTTTGCCATAAGGCTACAATTTCATGAGATGTTTACAAATGATTTCCCTTCTAGCCATGCCCAACCTTTCTTTAGAGACAGGAGTCCTGAGCCAGATAGTGTTTTGCCTTGCCAAATACTCCATCACTCTCCAAATTGCACCAACCACACACTCCTCAGCAATCCATCCTGCTGCTGCTCCCCCTCCTTCCACCAACTGATCCTCTTGCCAAGAGCAAGGAGAGCTTTCCCTGTTCCCAGCACCCTGTCACTCTAATTTAACAGGTTTCTCACAAAGTCTAGACATTTCCTGAACTGCATGTAAAAAGCTTCTGCTCCAGCTCCATTAATCCTCCAACTCCAGTCCCAACAAGGCTGATGCTCCTCCATAGGCTTTGGGTGAATTGCAATTTAAATGACAACCATGCAATTCCTTGGCAAGTGACTCTGTGCCTTTCATTCCAGTATTTCTCTGGATGGAAGGAAAGGAATAATAAATTCCTTTGAGGCTGCTGCTGTCTGTCTCATTGCAGCAGAAATTAGCTGGGCTGGGAGAGCTCAGTGCAAATCAGATAGCTTGTCCTGCCAGTGACTAAAAAATGTTTCTCTCAGACTCTCAGGGTGCCTGTGGTGACTGTGTCATAGATGTAAAAGATGAAAGAAGGCTAATGGGGCAATTATACAGCTTTTTGGTGCCTCATTTAATTTCTACAGAGCCTTCCTTGGCATGAAGTTCAGTCTTGCCTCCAGAGTACTAAGTGGAGCTGTATGCAATATGTCCTTTAAGAGTTTTCTATTAGATAAAACCTCATTTCTTTCTTCAAATAAACAAAAGACCCCACCCCCATTGTTTGTCATTCTCACATATTCCTGGTTTTACTGATATCTAGAGGAGCCTTTAGAAGAAATCCATCAGCATTCCACCTGCAGATTTGCTGTCCTTTCCCTCTTTCTGTTTTTCTTGCATTTCTCTTTGTCTGTTGACACAGAGGATGTCAAGAAAAGTTGAATTCATATTCACCACTCTGGAAAACCAAGGACTGAATTAAGCCTCTTTGCCACAACATTGCATTGGGAGCTCATGGTCATTGGCTCACCCAGGGATGAAGGCAGCTTACTCCAGGGCTGGATATACCCTTCTTGATTTCCCAGCTCACTGAATCATGCATTTTTATTAGTGCTATTGGTAGAGGCAGTTCAGGTGTAGAAATCACCCCCTGAATCCCACTAGAAACATTTCTTCCCCCCACTGATGAGTAATAGTTCATAATTCAGCCAGTTATTCTTTTTACCATGTGCTTTACCAATATCTCCAGCTGCTAACTTGGTCATCACTGTTAAATGCTTTGGGAAGGTTTGCTGCTCTGTAGTAAGGAATGAAGGATGCACAAGGTAGCTGAGCAACACCAGATCAGTCTCATTCCAGTTCAGCAGGCACGCGACACCCCCACTCCCACACCTTCTGCATTTCCTCTCACCTTTGAAGATATCTCAAGAGCTGACCTCAAAAGATTATTGCAGTCATTTGCCCTATCTTTCAGAGTTTCAGGGCAGATGTCTCTCTGTCTAAGCATACCATGGATTTCTATCAGCAGATATGCATTACAGTGCTCTTGGTTTCTGAATGACTGCAGAAGGCTTTGAGTCCCAAAGGTGATGTTAATTTTCCCCACTTATTGGTATTCCAAAGGGATAAACAGTGAAAACTTCTTTTCTTAGACTTTAAAAGCAGGCTCTCTCTAACACTGAGTCTCGTATCACTGCCGTTTTGTTCCTTTCTGTCCCAGAGGGCATGACCTTTTAATTGATGCCTTCAGTTTTCCCTGGATGTCTTCTCAACACTTCAGATGTCATTGTTCAGCTCACTTGCTATCGATTTCCCTTTTCATCACAAGTTGTTACACAGCTTTGGAGTTTCTAATCAGCACTTTCAGGTAGCTCACAATGAGAGATGTCTAGTGTTTCACCAAACAGCCTGTGCAGTAATACTTGGGAAAAAGAATAAAGCATTTCCTAACCTGTCCTGCATTTAGGATTGATTCTGACTCCCAGCTCTGCAGCTCCTCCTTGGGCTGCTCTCTGACTCCTCTAAAGGGAAGTTCTGGTGATGCTCTGCAGAGAGCTGGGCCCTTCACCTCAGGTTTTTGATTCACCTGAGCTCAGCACCCTAGCTGTAATGCTCCTGTAGAGCACCAGGGACTATTTTTTCTCACACATCTTCCTAAGTTCCTGAGAATTTAACTACTTTTTGTCCTTTCCTTCTTACTGGTTTCTCTATCAGTCCCCAATCTTTGGTAGCTACTAGGATTCACAGAACATCACTGAATCTCAGAATCATAGAACGGTAAGGGTTGGAAGGGACCTTTAGAGATCATGCAGTCCAACCCTCCTGCAGAAGCAGCTCCCACCTAGATCAGGTCACACAGGAACATGTCCAGGTGGGTTTTGAAGACCTCCAAGGAAGGAGCCTCCTCACCCTTCCTGGGCAGCCTGGGCCAAGTCTCCCTCACCTCAACAGCAAAGAACTTTTTCCTGAAGTGGAACGTCTGGTGTTCCAGCTGTTGTCCCTCACCCTTTGGCCTGTTAGTGGACACTAAAGAAAAAAAATCTGCCCCACCCTCTTGACATACACCTTTTAAATACTTGTAAGTATTAGAGTTCCCCTCTCAATCTCCTCCAGACTAAACAGCCCCAGGTCCCACAGCCTTTCCTCATCAGGAAGATTCTCCAGTCCCCTGATCATCTTGGTGTCCCTGTGCTGGACTCTCTCCAAGCAGTTCCCTTTCTCTCGTGAGCTGAGCAGCCCAGAACTGGACACAGGACTCCAGATGAGGCTTCAGCAGGACAGAGTAGAGGTGGAGCAGAACCTCCCTGGCCCTGCTGCCCACACTCTCCTCAAAGCCCCCAAGCTGCCATTGGCTTCTTGCCCACGAGGACATGTTGCTGGCTCATAGTCAGTTGATGATCACCCAGCACTTCCAGGTCTCTCTCTGCAGAGCTGTTCTCCAACAGGTCAACCCTCATTCTCTGATATCTTTCTTCCATGCTGCTAAGTACATTAAGCAGATTGATCCGACACCGATCATGATCCAAGTGATCATGATCCTTGTGACTCACACGTACCTTATACTCCAAAGCAGGACACGATGTTATTAAAGCCCTGGATTTTGATTCTGGAGATCTGGGGTTTGTCCATCTCTTTCTCTTTAGCTTCGGGTGTGTTTGCAGAGGGGACTTATTCCTTGGAACTATTTCTGTCTTGGTATAGGAGGGCTAACAACAGTGCCCTTCTGCAGGGCAAGCTTTCAGGACATTTCTCAAGTTACTTGTGGCTACATGAACATGTTTACACTGAGAAGTGGAGTGTATGGTTGAGTGATCCCTCTGGTCACCCTGGAGTTGACTCTATGTGTGGCAACCCAGATGTTCCATTATCCTCTGGTTTCTCAGGTACTTGTGTGCAACACCTCATTCAGTCACTAGAGCAAACAGGACCAGAGTTGGGGCTCTCCATCAGGCTTCTGCTGTCACTGTTGCCTCAGAAAGGGTGAGCTTTGCCATGTGAATTACTTCAGATTCCCAGGAGGTGTGTTCTGTTCTAAAAAGAAAAAAGCAAAAAAAAAAAAAAAAGAAAGGCAAAACAACTTCCTTTTCTTTATTACTTAATCAAGGGCATTATTAATGCTTTTTAACACAACTCAAATTTATTCAGAGCACTCTGGGGGTATGCAGTAGCCTGGAGAAAGGTTATTCTTTGTTTCCTATGCATCTACCAATTTGAAACTCAGCAGCCCTCTCAGAGACAATATCAATTAATATCACGAGCAGCACTTGGTGAGAAACTGTTTCAAATGCCACGTCATTAACTTGGCATATTAAATCTGCACATTTCCTTTTACCCAGTCATTTTATAATTCTACCAAAGAATGCCATTTTTCATGCTGTAATTCCTCACCCTCCTTTGCATCCATTCCCTGCTGCTTGCCACTAGTAACGTGCTGCATTTGATGGTGGTTTTATTTCCACCACCCAGCACTTCTGAGCATGAGGCTTTCACCAGAAAGGGTGGACTGGTCCTGGCAACAGAATAATCATAGTATGGCCTACTGATGTGTGAACCTTTGCCTTCCTCTTCCTCCTCATCCCTATGTCTTAAGGAGTCTTCAGCTCTGAGCTAGGACCAGCTCCTGGACTCCCTTTGCTCTTTGAAAGGCTGAGGGAGCTGGGGCTCTTTAACTTGAAAAACAGGAGATTGAGGAGTGATCCTATTAATGTTTACAAATCCATAAAGGGTGGGTGTCAGGAGGATGGAGCCAGGCTGTTCTCAGTGATGGCCAATGATAGGACAAGGGGCAATGGGGACAAGCTGGAACAGAAGACATACAAGACATATATTCCAAAGAAATACAAGTATTTCTTCCTTTTTGAGGTGAGGGAGCACTGGCAGGGGATGCCTAGATGGGCTGTGGAGTCTCCTTGTCTGGAGATATTCCAAACCCAGCTGGATGAGTCCCTGTGTGCCCTACTCTAGGTGGTCCTGCTCTGGCAGGGAGTTTGCACTGGGTGAGCTTTTGAGGTCCCTTCCAGCCCTTGAGATCCTGTGATTCTGTGATTTGGCTGTTCAGCCAGGGAATATGTGTCCTTGAAAGGAAGAAGACATCTGAAGGAGAAGGAATTGTGATCTTTAGAAAACACACTAAGATCTCTCCATTCTCACTTTGGAGATCAATGTACGTGAAGTGAGGAGAATTCCCATATAGATTTCTTCCATATGATGGAAGATCCCACATCTCTGTTGCCAACAGCTGGGACCTTTAGGCACAGATTCTCTAAAGATGATGTCAGATTTCTAGCATCTGGATGTAGAGGAGTTGGTGAAGGAACATCATTTCTAAGAGACCTGCCAGACCAGCTCCAGTGGATCACCTTGTCCACCAGCCCAACTGCCCTGTCTGTGACAGCTGGAGCTCTGAATGCTTAGGGTGAGGGTATGAAATGGGAAGTCTAAAGAGGTAATTTCTTACATTTCCTGGTCTGATATACATCTAATTAAATAAATATCTTTGTCAAAACAAGTGGGGAATAAATCGAGTCAGTAAATGGGGAGCTAGTCAACACAGACAGTGGAGTTCAGGACATGATTCATCTGATGCTGAAGCAGATTGATATGAAAGGTCAAGTGACTCACTCCTTAAAAATCTCCTCATTAATGATGAAGGCAGTTTGCTTTGACACGTTCAGCCTCAATTCTGTAGACATCTGCAGCTACATGGCCCGAGCCAGAGTCAAGCTGGTTGGTTACTTGTTACTTCTTGAAGCTGAGGAAGTGCAGAGAGATTGCAACTGGTAGATGATGCCTGGGATAGCATAGCTTCATGTATTTGATCACCCCACAGACACTTTCTTACCTTTTTGTCTTTCTCAGGGAGCTGAAAACATCTGAGATGAACATCTCTGATGCTCTCTGTCTTCTGGCCAGACTGTACCATCCCTCCTAAATGTGTTCTAAACACTGGAGAATGGTTGAATCTAGTTCTTTTGAAGGATGCAGTTCAGATCCCTGTGCAGAAACTGCCACTCTGTCCCAGACATTGGAAGCTGGATATTCTCTGTCTTGTTGGATTTTGGTGTAGACTTTTCTGGAGGTATCTGGGGTTTGAGTTTTCAGATTTCTTTTTTCTTTCTAGATGGATGAAACATTGCAGCCATGCCAGTTTTGGGATGCAGAGGTCTGGTCCAGTCCCCTGATCATCTTGGCAGCCCTTGCACTGGCCTCTCTCCAGCAGTTCCCTGTCCTTCTTGAGCTGGGGAGCCTAGAACTGGACGCAGGACTCCAGATGAGGCCTCAGCAGGGCAGAGTAGAGGTGGAGCAGAATCTGCCTTGACCTGCTGCCCACACACTCCATACTTTCCATCAATCACAGAATGCCATTGGCCTTCTTGCCCACGAGCCCACGTTGCTAATCATGCTCAGTTGATGATCATCCAGCACTCCCAGGTCTGTCTCTGCAGAGCTGCTCTCCAGCAGATCAATCCCCAGCCGGTGCTGGTTTGTTCCTCCCCAGCTGCAGGACTCTACCCTTGTCCTTTTTGAACCTCAGCAGGTTCCTCTCTGCCCAACTCTCAAGCTGGCTGACATCCTGTTGAATGGCAGCTCAGCCTCTGGGGAATCAGCCAGTGCACCCAGTTTGGTGCCATCAGGGAACTCAATGAGGATCCCTCTGTCCCCTCATTCAGGTGGTTGATGAAGATGTTTAACAAAATTGGCCCCAGAACCCATCCCTGTAGGACTCCATTGGCCACAGGCCCCCAACTCAATCCCCTAGTTAGGTAGTTCAAGACATCAGTATTCCCTTTACCTTCTCTTTTTCAGGTTGCATAAAACAGCTATCCCAGCATCTGCATGACTGTCATGTGCTCCATCCCCTTGACCATGTTGAGGATCTTCACTGCACAAATATCTACATGTCTTGAGCTGAGAAATGCCACACCTGACATGATAATCCACATGTGGTTTACTGAATTAGAGGAGAAGAACCCAACTGTCCAGCAAGTGGATTTCATACAACTGGACCCACCTGGACACGTTCCTGTGTGACCTGATCTAGGTGGGAGCTACTTCTGCAGGGATGTTGGACTGGATGAGCTCTAAAGGTCCCTTCCAACCCCTACCATTCTATGATTCTATGAACTCACCACTACTCTTTGAGCCCAATGGTCTTGTCAATTTTCTACCTGCTCCTTAGATCACTTGTGTAGCCCATATCTCTGCAATACACCTACAAGAGTATTATGTGAGGCTGTTGAAACACTTAGTAAAGACAAGGTAAATGACACTCATTGCTCTCTGTTTTCTGGGAGGCAATTATATCTTGATAGAAAGCAATCATGTTGGTCATGCATGACTTGCACTTGATCAAGTCATTCTGGCTGTTCTTGGACACTTTTGTCTTTCGTGTTCCCATAGTTTCTAGGATTTGTTCTGTAGCTTTTACAGAGACTGAGGGTAACAGGCCTCCAGCTACCTAGATCCCTTTTTTTTTGCCACTATTTAAGCTGGTTGTGACATTTGCCTTTTTCCAGACATCAGAAAATCCCTTGATTGCCTTGACCTTTCATGTGTGCTAGAGAGTGGCCTCACCGTGACAGTGGTGAACTTGCTCAGCACCTTCAGTTGCATTGTGTATATCCCATTTACTTAAGTGGCTTCTAATTCTATCTTCCTCTACTGTATAGCAAACTGGAAGGTCTGATGGTAAGCCTTTGAGTAAATTCCAAGTTAGAGAGAGCACAGATTAGAGAGGTTTTATCACCTATTATATGGGATGAAAAATAGAGAGACAGGTGTCCCAGCTGAAAGCTTCCCTCTTATTCCTAGCAAAGTTCCTCCTGTTCTTGCTGCCATCACTAAAACAGCCTCCCTGCACACTAAAAAAAAAACCCCAAAGGAGTAAAAGACCTGCACCATCATATGAAATAAATTAATAAAGGCAGGAAAGTGAAAGACATGAGATCTCCACTGTGAAAAATACCTGTGAGGACCAAGCTACTTCATGAGTAAACTCAACCCCACCAGCTATATTTCAGTCTTCCCTGTGTACACTGCAGAGAAGAGAGCTGGGGCAGGATGTTTTTGAAAAGTTTGACAGCCATGTGAGATCCAAGGAGCAGAAAAACAGAAAACCCTGGGCTTGATCTGCTTTGGTGGATGATGGCTGTAGAATCCCCTCGTACGAACAGTTACTGTGTCCCAATGTGGCAGCTTGAATGGGAATAGATGTATCTGAAAGGCAGTAGCTTTTTCTTCCTATGTGTATGGGGCTGTATTTCAAATGCTGTCAGGGAGCTGAATTATTCCTTGATCTAATATCTTTCTGACAGAAATGGACATGGCTTCACTGACCTCACAGGGAAGGTGATTTGTGGCAAAGATGATTTTGGCACTTCCTCTTCTGATTTTTATCCAAGTAATGAGAGAACCCTTTGAATTAAAAGCTGTAGCTATCTCTATATGTGATACTTGTAAGGGTTCAAGTTGCTTTGGCCATAAAAGGTCTATTCTAAGGACAGAGGAAGACAGTTGGGGCTGGAAATATACTGAAGTCTGTGGACAGATTCAAGATCCTGAGCTTACTCTTTGGAGACAGGCTCAAGTCCATTTTGAGACAGGTTTTATGAATGACTTGTTTCCATGTCTTCTGAATCCCCTACATGAAACTCACTGCTCACCCCCATCATGGAAGCTCATAGTTAAAAGGTTATCCAGAGCACTAACAGTCACATAGCCACAGATACATCAGGTCAAACAGAGATGTCTGGTGGAAAGCACAGGGGGAATTATCCAAGGCATAATATAATTAACTGATGTGGAGATGGTTTTGCCACCAGGCCTTCCTTCAACCTTTACACACATCCAGCCCTGTGGAGGAGTACTTGGGGGTCTTGGTGAATGAAAAGTTGGACATGAGCTGGCAATGTGTGCTCACAGTCCAGATAGCCAACTGTATCTTGGACTCCATCACAAGCAACAGGTCAAGGGAGAGGGTTCTCCCACTCTGCTCCACTCTAGTGAGATTGCACCTACAGTGCTGCATCCAGGTCTGGGTTCATCAGCAGACATAGACCTCTTGGAGCAAGGCCAGAGGAAGGCTACAAAGATGATCAGAGGGCTGGAACAGCTCTTCTATGAAGTAAGGCTGAGAAAGTTGGGGTTTTTCAGCCTGGAGAAGAGAAGGCTCCATGGAGAACTTATTCAGGATGGAAAGGAGGCCTGTAAGAAAGATGGTAAAGCGTGTCCTGTTGTGACAGGACAAGGGGTAATAGCTTTAAACTAAGAGGGGGAGATTCAGACTAGATACAAAGAATCCATTTTTTACAATGAGGGTGGTGAAACACTGGCACAAGTTGCCCAGAGAGGTGGTAGATGCCTCATCCCTGGAAAGATTCAAGATCAGGCTGGACAAGGCTCCGAGTAACCTGATCCAGCTGAAGATATCCCTGCTCACGACACAGGGGTTGGATTACATGATCCTGAAAGATTCTGAGCATTCTGTGTTTCTGTGGTTCAGTACAGCCTCCTTGGGATTTAGGAAGCATCCTGCATCCCACAGTCACTGGAAAAACCAACCATTCCAGCCCATAAGCACTCAGAAGCCTCTGTGAACTACTCACAGATTAGCTCTTCTGCTGACATAACTTGCTCTGTCGAGAGACAAGGCAGTTCTGGTTGTGAATACTACCCCTAGTACCTCCATTTGTTTCCCTTCTAAACAACATAACCTCTGCTTGACACTGGCTATGTGATAAAATCCTACCTTGGTGACCATTTTGGAGTCTTCTTCCTTGGAGGTCTTCAAGAATTGCCTGGACATGTTTCTACGCAACCTGATCTATGTGAGACCTGCTTCTGCAGGAGGGGTTTGGACTGGATAATGTCTGAAGGTCCCTTCTAACCTCTCCCATTCTATGATTCTATTATTTTCCTGAAGGGATGGGTTTTTTTCTCCTTCTTCCCCTGGAGCCTTTAAAACTCTGTGCTGCTCACCTCTTCCCAATCATTTCAAAAGCTGAGAACTTCAGGTTATCTTTCCAGAGACTTTCCAAACGAACAGCACAAAAGTGTCATTTAATTAACAACTTGCCACCATCAGCAAGAGTTAGTTTTAGCACAGACCAATTCATTTTGGAGCTGGATATTCCTGTTACAAACAAGGCAGCAGTGAGGGTGATCTACAGCACTTGTAAATTTTACTGGTAATAATTTTCAGTATTCTTTGAAAATCAATTCCAAGTTCTATTAGTTTACTCTCCTCTTCCCCCTCCCCCACCATTCAGATTTAGATCATGGTCCTTGTAATAATTTTAATCCATTACCTGAATAATTTCAATTATCATTCCACATTTCTTTTATGACCTTTAATTTTACTGCTGCTGCTTCCTTTTTTTAACCCCACAGTTAAAAAGATAGAGCCATTGCAACTGCAAGTTTAAGAAAGAAAGGGGATGCTAAGGGAGATTTCAAGTCTACCCAAGCGTGGGCAAACCCAACTTTTCCAGCTGATTCCATCTATCTTTCTCACCCATCCTTCCTGTCTGGTCCTGACAATGTCTCTCTCATGCAAGTGGCATGTGGAGCTTGCAGGTGGAAGTGATTGGGAGGAAGGATATTGGACAAGCAGTGCTCCACCTGCTCTGCTTTCATACAATGGGAGCCCAGCCATGCATGAAGAATGATAATTACCTATTGTAAATCAAGGGAAGCCAGTTTGATGTACTGAATTTTTATTACCCTTCTCTCTGCCTTTTTCATTCCCCCCCACCCAGCCCAACTTCTTTTGGCAGGAGTAATATTCAGACATATGTATATGGAGATAGACAGAAGGAGAAAAAACTTTGCAGTAAGAATGCAGGAAATTGGTTATAGTTGTTATTTGCATCGTGGTGTTTCCAGGACTCCAAATGAGATGAGGATTGCATTGCTCTGCACACTGAAGAAACACAGAGCATTTCTGGTCAGAATAAGCAGGATAAAGACATAGTTTTACACTTGTTTAGGATTTGGAAACTGAGGCAGAGATATTTTTCTTATGTTAAGCAGATACTACAGAGAGAATTGATGTCACAGACAATAAGTTGATTCACATCTTTTTACTCCTGATCAAGGCCTTCAACGGCAAGAAAATTATTAGCAACTGTTTCCAAAGCTACTTAAAATCCAACCAATTGGGCTGGTGTTGAGGGCAAAGGGATGCTGGTAACATCTGAAAAATCCATCTTACATTTGTGGGGAAATTTCTACCTTGTCCTTTGCCCCAGTCCAGAATTGTTGCAGAGTCTGGCACACTTCTGCCGTATCAGTGATTGTCAAAAGGTGAAAACCCACCTGGATGAGTTCCTGTGTGCCCTACTCTAGGTAGTGCTGCTCTGGCAGGGAGGTTGCACTGGATGAGCTTTCCAGGTCACTTCCAGCCCTTGAGATTCTGTGATTCTGTGACAGAATAAGAAGATGATGCCTGTATCTGACTGCACTATTTTTAATGTATTTACTCAGATGTGCACTTATGATGACAAACATGCCTTATTATATTAATAGAATCATAGAATCACAGGATTGGAAGGAACCTTTAGAGATCATATTGTCCACCCCTCCTGCAGAAGCAGGTTCACCTAGATCAGGTCACACAGGAACATGTCCAGGTGGTTCTTGGAGACCTCCAAGGAAGGGGACTCCACAACCCCTCTGAGCAGCCTGTTCCAGTGCTCCATCACCCTCACAGTGAAGGAAAAAGTGTTTCATGTGTTCCTGCTCATCTCCAGCCTTCCTGAACATGAGTTTTCAACATGTGGAGCTCCTCTCTACCAATCCCACCCAAGACTCTGTAGTCCAGTGCCTGTCTCAAGTGCTGAAATGACTTTTTTCAGAAGTCTCCAACGACTTTTCCCAAGCCCAAGCTAAGATTCAGCACTGCAGCTTACTCTTGACCTGTTATGGATTCTCCTTCCCCTCTGTTCATTCCCATGAAGGAGTGCAGGAGTCTCCTTATCCTCCAATTGCCTGAGGATTTTCACCAACTAGTGGCCTTGCTACTTTCATCTGCCATTTTGGTTACTATCCCTGTGTAGCTGCTTCATGAGTTTCTCTTTCTTCAGATGATCTCCTGAAGTGGGATTAATCTTGCCTGGTTTTATACAGATTCAAGAGACACTTCTGCATCTCAGCTGCTAATGAAAATGCTTTTTGTAGTCAATGGGAGTAAACATACTTTTGGAACACAGACCTTCAGACATACTTCAGAGCTGTTTCTAAGGAGGTGATGAAAAGCACTTAAGAAATACTTGTGTCTCTCCATCAAGGATGGGGATTCTGAATGATTACCTGAGAGGGTACAGTCTGTAGTACAGATATGTTAAGTAAAACGAGATGAGTGCTAGAGCGTCTGTCCAAACTACGTGCTATCTCCCCAACATCTCCTTGCAGCTAACCTCAAATCATAGACTCATAGTACCATAGAATGGTTTTGGTTGGAAAAGACCTTTCATATCATCAAATCCAACCACTCACCTCACACTGCCAAGCCCAGCTCTAAACCATGTCCCTCAGCACTGTATCTGTACTTCTTTTACCTATCTCCAGGGACAGTGACTCCACCACCTCCCAGGGCAGCCTGGGTCAATGTCTAAAAACTCTCTCAGTGAAGAAGTTTTTCCTAATCTTCAGTCTAAACCTTCCCTGGTGTAACTTGAGGCCATTAAAATCAGAATATGACCAAAACAAAGTTTTTAATCTACCTCAGTCACAACTCTCCTCATTCACTGTTTTTTTAAGTGATGAGTATCAACATCTACTGATGGGTATCCTCTAGATTTGAAACATGAGCATCACCATCAGCTTGGACCACTCAGGTCCTCACATCAAAGTGTTTGAGTTCTCATAAGGAACCTGTCTATTTTCTATACACAAAGAATGCACTGCACATCCCTGCAAGTCACACCAAAGTGCATGAGACATTTGTCCTTAGTCCTTTTGCTCTTTGCCTATCAGGACATAAAAATGGGATATCCCAGGGAAGTGCTGCAGAGAGGCCAGTGCAGGGCCACCAAGATGATCAGGGGACTGGAGCATCTTCCTTGTGAGGAAAGGCTGTGGGACCTGGGGCTGTTTAATCTGGAGAAGAGGAGACTGAGGGGGGAGCTCATTCCTAGTTACAAATATCTCACTGGTGGATGTCAGGAGCTTGGGGCAGCACATTTTTCTATGGTATCCAGCAACAGGACAAGGGATGATGGGATGAAGCTGCAACACATTAAGTTCCATTTAAACATAAGAAAAAACTGTTTGAGTGTTTGAGTGAGGGAGCCCTGGCCCAGGCTGCCCAGGGAGGCTGTGGAGGCTCCTTCCTTGGAGCTCTTCAAGACCCACCTGGACACATTCCTGTGTGACCTGATCTAGGTGGGACCTGCTTATGCAGGGGGTTGGACTGGATGATCTCTAAAGGTTCCTTCCAACCCTATCATTCTATGATTCTGTGATTCTATGTTCAATAAATGAATGTAAACTATATATTTTAAGCATGCATAGAAATTGTACAACACACATACAGTCAAATAGCAGCCATAAGTGGGCAGATTGGATTTTAAAGTCACTTTCATGAGCAACAAAGTGCAGAGACATTTCCCTTCTCTGTGGATTCCAGTTGAGCTAAGCTGACTGATCTAGGCCGTCTCCATGCTCTCTGTCTTCCCTGTTATGAGGACTTGAACTCCACAGTGAGTAGGACCATTTAATGGCAGTAAATCTTGTGTACTTCAGAGCTATTTGTGTAGCAAAAGCAGGTGTGTACATACCTATATATATTAAGGAGTTATTGCAAGGTTTGTGCCTGCATTCTTGCAAGAGCACTGTGGCATTTTCTTCCTTGTAGAAAAGCAGGGGAAACACTTTCAGTGTATTCAAGAGAAAAGGTATTTTGCTTGTATTCAGACCTAGTTCAAACATTTGGGGCTTGATTCTGCATTGTGTTGAGCATATCTAGTCTCCTGAAAGCTTTGTTTTCGTTCGGGGAAAGGCAAACAGTCCTAAATGTCATATAGAGAAGTCGATGAGTCGTTATTGTTCCTTGGGAAAAGCTGCGTTTATCCTGGAGGTATTTTCCTGCACAGATGATTCAATGTGATGGGGATCTGGGATCCCTGCAGGTGAGAGAGACTGGTGTGTTCTTCATTTTACTTTTGGATTTTTTGGGAATTGTATTTGTTCCCAAAACGGCAATCTTTGGCAAAGCATATTGGTGCAGGTCTCAAAGCTGCTGGGTTGCTTCTCCCATTGACTTGCTTCCAATTGCAGAAATTTGGCCAAGAAGTCCAATGGCATCCTGGGGAGCATCAAGAAGACTGTGGTCAGGTCAAGGGAGGTCCTTCTCACCCTTTGGTCTTCCCTCATAGAATCATAGAACCATACCAGTTGGAAAAGATCTTTAAGAACATCATCCAACCACTAACCTCACACTGCCAAGACCACCATTAAAACAAGCCCACCACTAAACCCCTGAATATTTGGAGTCCTGTGTCCAGTTCTAAGCTCCCCAGTTCAGGAGAGACAAGTAACTGCTGGAGAGAGGCCAAGACGGATATCAAGATGATGAAGAGACTGGAGAATCTCTCTGAGGAGGAAAGGCTGTGAGATCTCAGGCTGTTCAGCCTGGAGAAGGCTTCTCAATGCTGCTCAGTCCCTAAAGGGTGGGTGGCCACAGGCTGGGACCAGTGTTAGTTGTGTGGTGGCAGGACAAGGGGTAACAGGCACAGGCTGGAACACAGGCAATGCCCCTTGTACAGGAGGAGAAAGTCCTTTGGTGCTGAGGTGAGGGAGCCCTGGCCCAAGCTGCCCAGGAAGGGTGTGGAAGATCCTACTCAGGAGGTTTCCAACCCCACCTGGACAGGTTCCTGTGCCTCCAGAGTGAGGGGAACCTTCTTCAGCAGGAGTTTTGGGCTGGAGAAGCTCTGCAGTTCGCTTCCATCCACCAACACTGTAATTCTGTGAGTCACCTTCACTCTTGCTCTTTCATTTGCTTGTGTTTCCATTCTGAACATTATCCGAGAGAAGAGCTTTCAGGTCTGATTCAATCCTGTTTCACACCCAGGAGCTTCATCACACCTGTCAGATCAGACCAGATGATGTTTTGAGGTCCCTTCCAGCCTTTGAGATTCTGTGATTGTGACCAGGCCAGCAGATTCAAGGGTTGGACCAAGGCTCTCCCAGAAGTTCAGTTCTGCAGCTGAAAGAGCTGTGTGAGTCCCTGAGCATCATAACACTTGTGTTATTGTCACCACTCCACCCTGTTCGTTTGAGACCACTTCCCCTTGATTACCTCCTTACTTCAACCCTAGTGGATTTTCTCGAAGTTAATTCCTTTTCTCTCTTCTTTAACTCCTTTCCCACCACCTTTACTCAACACTTTCCATCTCTGGTGTCTGGAGCCCTTCCCAGCTCCCCCTCTCTTGCATCACAGCCCTGTAATTTATACAGTTTCTCCTACTCTCTTTGCTTAATTATCTCATTTGTAATATTCCATCCTTTTTTTTTTCTCCTCTTTTTGCTTGGTTCAGAATACCCAGGCTGGTTAAAATAAATATGTATTTTTAATTTTAAGCAGCCTAATTTAATTTTGCAAATGCAAGGATGAGTATTAATCAGGACAGCTTCTGAATCCAAGGCACATCAAGTCCCAGCCAGCACTAGAATGTGTGTTGCTCACTTTCACACCCCTCCTGTCACTTTCTTTTTTAACACATGCAAAAACTCTGAGGTTCAGGTATTCAGAGGATTTCCCAAACTGGTTGATAGTCAAAGAGGAGTGGAGGCAGAGTGGAAGGTGGGGGGCTCTGAAGGGTGTTTTTCTCAAGGTCAAGAAACAGCTTGCTTTCAGGGGTGGGTTGTAGTAGTGCCACTGACTGGACTTACTTGCCAAGTGTCTCCCATGGACTGTTTGCCTCTGAGAATCATAGAATCATAGAATGATAGGGTTGGAAGGGACCTTTAGAGATCATCTAGTCCAACCTCCCCCTGCAGAACTCCCCCTGAGACTGTTATTCCCACCAGTCCTCATGCCTTATCTCCATCACTGGCTTTATCCCATCTACTTCAAATAAGCCCCCAAACAACTGTTCTTCTGGCTGTACCAATACCCATGAACCACCACCACCAAAAACCTTCTGTCTCTGACTGTTTCAAGACACTATTTTCAGTTTTTAACAGGCTCAGAGGTTTTACCAGCTCAGTATCAAGACTTTTCTTGGATGTCTCTCCCTGGTTTTCATCTTCCAGCTGAGACTTCAGAGTCCTCGATGCATATCCCAAGGGGTGTCACAGGCTGCTGCCTGTTTCATCCCAGGGGAAAACACAAAGCTTTAGGGAAGGGATAATTTATGGCACTCTAAAAGCATTTCCAGAAGAGTTCAGAACTTCAGAAAACTTGTGGGTAGGCATTGTTGGTGAAGACAAGTTTTTCTTCCTGAGTCACATCTGTGCTGTTCTATGGCTGCCATTGATCCACCAGCTCTGTTCCTGTTGTGCCTGAGGACACCAGCCTGGTGGTCTGTGGCCATTTCTGTATTTGCATAAAATAATGAAGGTTCTTCTGTGTCCTATTTGCAGACAATGAAAGACATTCATCCTTTCTCTGCACTCTGCACTTCTCCTATGCTTAAACTCTTCTGGCTGTTCTCTTAATGACTGACACCTCACTTCACCGTGTAAAGGCCCCATAGACTTTCAAATCACATCAGTCCCAGGCTACAAACCATCTAAATGTTGTCTAGAGAGTTTTTGGTGGCAAGGTGTATTTCTACATGATTCTGAAGGCTCCTTTTGATGATGGCAAACAGAAGGAGGGCCAGAAAGTCTCACTTGGCGAGTGAAGCACTTAATGCCCTTTGCAGAAGTCTGGGTGGAAAAATCAAGATGAGTTTATGAGGGAAACTTCCATTTCTCTGTCCAACAACCAGAAAGATTACTTCAGTCTTTCCCTTATATCTGCTGATGTGAGGAGGGGTGAAGAGGCTAAAGCTGGGGCACAGGCTCAAGTCACCCAGATAGTGATCATTTGCTTTCAAGGACACACTCCACTTCCCCGTCTCACAGCTCCCAATCTTCCTTTGCCTTTATAGTGGTAAAGCCCAGTGCTGACAGTCTAGATGTAGCATGCTAAAATGACACACCTGAGATATTTCCAGGTGGTTTCTCCAGGTGTCCCAGAGCTGTCATTTGTGGTGACACTGCAACCCGCCGTGTCTGAGAACACAAGGTCTGAAACGGGGATGGAGGTGTCATGTTAACAGCAGGAGTTGGAAAGATGCTTGTGCAGCTCACCTGTATGCAGTGCCTGATCCCTTTAGCAACTTCAGATGGACTTTGCAGAGCTCAGGTGGGGGTCTGCTTCAAAAAGATCTTTCCTGGACACTTACGTGCTCATCAACCAGGGATTCACACATAGCTGCTGAACTGTTGTATCTTGTCTGTGCTTATCCAGCTTTGCACTAAACCTGTACAATTTCATACCAGTGCATGATCCAGTGAGATAGGAAGACATTTATTCTGGAAGCTAAAAGGTTTCTGTGTGTCAGAAGGTGCCAGAAGGCTCCAGTACATCCCTGTGCCTGGTGTACACAAGATAAATTCTGCTTTTATTTCCACCTTCTTCTCCCTGGCACTCCCTCCCAGTCTGTTTTATGATGGCATTGTGGACTGTGCAGTATTACCAGGAGGTATGAACAAGGTAGATGTAACACTGAATCCAGGGAGCCACTTCATCTCTCAGTAGCAGCGACTGTCATTTTCAGATCTGCCTTTTTGGAGTATCAGTTCTTGCCATGTTGCCTCTTGTGCATTTTGGTTGTGCATTTTGCTTTCTCGTTTTAGTTGGTGTTATTGCACCGTGCTGAACATACCTGTGGTGGTTGCACAAGGCAGACATCAAGGTATCTGATCCATTTCACTCCCTCCTGTGAAAATGACTCCCAAAGTGTGTAGGGGATTTGGGAGGAGTGTCAGTTCCAGACAGACAGCCCCTTTCCCTGCTGCCATGAATCAGACTGAAAGGGCTATTTTAAAAGCAATTTTTTGACCTTGGGTTGTTTCCTACATGTCAGGAGTGAGGATGAGAGGACATTCACTCTTCTCCTTCTGTCTCCATCACGCCCATTCGGAGCGGTAGGGGATTTCTGGTAGACTACTTGCTCTCCTGTGTCATGTTTAAATGCTTTGAGAGAGGCACTACACTTACCTGTCTGCAGGGTTCAGAAGTGTTTGAGGTTTGATGTGTTGCCTTCAGATGAACACAAGATGGATAGGGGTCTGAGGTGTGCATTGTAGGGGTTATTGAGAGCTGCAGCTCTGCAATCCCAGAGCATTATCCTCTACATCACATGCAGTGCTGATCTCAGGAGTTGCCCTTCTCTGTCTCAGGAACCTGTTTTTCATGGGAAACACTGAGCCTGGCTCTGTTCAAAACTGGTCACTTCAAATCTTCACACTAAAGGCAACAAATCTGTCTCTTTTAATACAATTATGGAAACATTTCAGTTGGAAAAGACCTTTAAGATCTTCAAGTCCAGCCCCTCACCTCACAGTGCCACAGCCACCACTAACCCATGGCCCTCAGCACCTCAGCCCCACGGCTTTGCAGTTTCTGCAGGGCTGGGGACTCCCTCACCTCACTGGACAGGCAGCCTGGGACAGGGGCTGACAACGCTTTCAGGGAAAAAGGATGTTGTGTCACTGCTGGTGGGTAGACAGACCCTAGGAGAAGTGATGGTTTGATGGACAGCTAAACCTCCTCGGCCACATCCTCAGAAAATGCCGGCAGTCACCACCATAACCTGTTTCCATCTATAAGGTGCTGAGAATGAGATGGGCACAATCTTCTTAAGTCAGTGCTCAGGGACAGGGGCAGAGAATTGATGGGACATTTTCTGAGTCACTTATGTCAGTGAAAGCTAGATATGAGGGGAATTTATGTGTGTGGGGAATCCCTAGCAAGACAAGAAAGAGAGACATGGGCTGCCCAAAGGGTCAGAGGGAACTGAAATGTGCAATGAATCAGATCTTGTCCCAGGCATCACACTGGCACTTCTAGTTCCATTCCTCCACTCAGTACATACACAAGATATTCCTGGTTTAGAGATGCTGCAATTTCACTTGAAATGACCTTGAGCATCGTTTGCCTGATGTGGCAATAAGGCAAAGTGCAATAAGGGATGACAGCACTCTGTCCAGCTTTCTCTGCAGATTCACCATAGCACAAGAGCTACAGTTGGCATGTCCCTCATCATATCCATCTAGAGAGAGTGTGCCCAAGGGGGCAACAACCTCAACCAGCCTTAATGTGCACATGACAAACTCCTGCTCATGCTGAAACACCTGCAAGGTCAACTAAAGGAGTAGGAGGAGCATTCATATTGAGGGTCTTTGACGACACTGGCTTGGTAGAAGCCAGATCTGAAGGATATTCCAGGGCTTCTAATGGTGTCAGTAACCTGCTGTGAACACAACCACCACTGGATCTCCTGCAGATATCTAGGGGAAGCTTCTAAAGGATTTTGTGTTAGATGTATCCTCAGAGCACTGCAACAGGCTGCCCAGAGGGGTTGTGGAGTCTCTTTCCTTGGAGGTCTTCAAGACGCACCTGGACACGTTCCTGTGTGACCTGATCTAGGTGGGAGCTGCTTCTGCAGGGGGGTTGGACTGGATGAGCTCTAAAGTTCCCTTCCAAACCCCATAATTCTGTGATTTGTGCGTCATGGCACTGGGACACACACAAGGATTGAATCTAGATATGGGTTTGCAATATCCCACAAAAGCTTTTTCATCAGTCCAGGCTGTTTGTTGAGTTGCAGTGGTCAGCATGACGGCTGGAGACAAGGGATGAAGGGTCAAGGTTGGCATGGGTAACAAGAAACAGCATCCAGCTTTAAAAAAGCAGACAAAAAAAGATCTTGTTTTCCCTCCTCTGTGTATTTTCTGTAGGACAGTACGACCTCAGTGCTCTATTTTACAGACTCTAATAATGGACACATTTTATTGAGTGTATGGGCAACCAGCCATCAGTCTGGTCTGGAGGTCTGAAGTCAAAGGGCAGAGAGGGCAAGTATTCCTTATTTTGTTTACTTCCAGAGACACATCTTAGCACTAGAGGGACACTATTTATTTCCTTGTGCTCAGGGAGAGCTGAACTAGCACTCAGCTTTTTTTTATAATGGCTTTCTCTAAATAAACTTTCTAAAGTCCTAGCCCAGAAAGGGCTGTTATGTGCATGTATTTTGACTAGACTCTTACTAACTCCACACAGCCTTAAGAAGAGAAACCTATTTAAAAACGTTCATTAGGAGAGCTGTGACTAATCTGAGCTGACCTAATTAACCCAAAATGTCCTATGTGGAAATTGGTGTGGACTCTGAATAAAAAGCCCAGGCTGAATGCACATAAATGTTCTGTCTGCACTTTCATTCCCAAGGAAGCACTCAGTTCTTCAAGTGTTATTTCTGGATTGGTATTCAGAGCTTACACCTTGCCAGTGGCTTCTTCCTGCAAGGAACTTCAGTGCTTTCACCTCACAGTGCAAAAAATAAACCCCACAAACCACGTTCTGCACTCGACAGCAACAAATCCTTTTTACACTTGGTAATATAAGCAGGTTTCATCTATGTGTGATGTCTTTGCAGCAAACAGTTGCCCTCACCTCCACTATATTTGAGGGAGGTGGAGTCGATATAGTCAGTGGAGTGTGGTAGAGCTGGGTAGAACTCCTCTGGTCGTTAAGAATAGACATCTCACAAATAAAATGGGTCAGTTGGACCCCAGAGTGTCTATTTTTTTATCCCACTGACTATACAGGGAATCTCTAAGCAATGAGAAGTGTGGTATGGATGGTTATATTCCAGGCTTCACTAGATGGGTGAGATGTATCCTGCCCTACATATCAGGACTCAGTATCTCCTGGGCTCTCAAAGTGATGCTCATGGTAGAGAGGGACACAGGGCTAAGGAGAAATCTTGTCTTTGAGGAAGCAGGTTTGCACCTTGCCAAAGAGCTGACAGCAGAGATCAGGGAGGTGAGGAGCAGGACAGTGTTTAACACATTGCACAGTAGATTTTATGTACAGTGAGGGAGAACTGGTGGAGTCAACAGAGCTATGTTAAAGCAGTGACATGCACAGAGTTACATGTGGTGGAAGCACAGATAAATGCCCTGGGGAAGATGTGAGAGACCTTGGCCCACTAGTTTAGCAGAAGAGGCCAAAAAGGTGATATTTTACAGCTGTTATTCAAGATGAGTCTGCAAAACCAAGGCACAGCTTGGATGAAAGGATCAGAGACAGATCCAGTCTGAAGCTCATACACATTCAGGGTCTATATGACAGTTGAGAAAATGATGTTTGCCACAGACATTAAGGAAGGAGACACTGGAAAATACTGTGTTGGTTTGCTGCTATTTGGAGCTTTTAAACTGAAGTGTACAAGAAGGGAAGGAAGCCCTGGGAATAAAGAAAAAAAAAATCAAAATCAGCTTAATTTGAGGAACCAATGGGACATTTATGGGCTGATGACAAAGAGAAAGGATGAGACATCCATTTGGAATGGAGCTCAGAGTCTAGAAATTGGATGCTCTACTAACAAGCCAAAGAAATTGAGGCAACCAGCAGAAAGCAAAGCAGAGACAAAATCTTAAAAGCAGAGAAGATCTTAACCCTGCATTAGTAAATAGTGCAGAAAGGAGATGAATGAGATGAACAACAACAAAGAGGCAGTCCCAGATCTATCAATTCCCTAAAGATACAGGATACACCAAGCTTAGTGTATGAACAAGAGCTTCAAACAACATTTGTTTTTTTAGGGAGAAATTAGGGACCAGGGTAAATTGACACAACAGCGATTTGGGCTCTCTGGCAGAAAAAAAAAAAAAAAAGCATGCTGAAATTACTTTCTTTGAGACATAATATCCCTGTTATTGGAATCACTGACTAGAGGCATTTGTGATGCTGAATTGTCCCTCCCTGGTGTAGGACAACATGATGAAGGATGCTTGTTTGAGTAGGAATCTGTGGAGGAGACACACTGCCAGTATCAATGCATCACTGGGTAGTAGCCATGTATACAGGAACCCTACATGGTTCCTGAATACTTTTGAGAGAAACTGATAAATTATAAAGCTCTCTTTCTCCTCTTGGGTGATGCCTGTAGAGGGATATCACCCAAAGACAAGAGGACTTCTTCATTCCACAGGCAAACCATCCTATTTTGAAGGTGAGGCTTGATCCCTGTAGATGCTGTTTCACTTACACATGAGCTGAGCATGTGTGAGTCAGGCTCCCTTGAGATGATTTTCTCTTTCAAGGACAAGATTCCTGAAAAGAAATCCCATTCTTCATTGTGGAGTGACAGGGATAAGAAAAAGTATTGTGGGTAAACTCTGATAGCTTGAATTTAGGTGAACTTCTTTCCCCTCCCCTTCTCTAAAGATGACTAGATAAAAGAACCTGTCAAATATGGAAGGAGGATGAAACTCTGAGTAAAACAGTATCACACACTGCTCAGTATGGCACTAAGAGCATCATGAATGAGGCTACATGAGTTAAGAGATATAGCTGAGTGCAATATCATGATGAGCAGTAAAGTAGCACTTATCTAAAAGATCCCAGCCACTCCATTCTTCCCCTGCTTTGGTGTGGAAAGAGCATCTGGCTGGGCTGGGAAGATGCCAGGGAGATCAGTGCAGAACTGTGTTATGGACCATAGGGACCAGGGGACAAAGACAGGCTACCTCGTTTTTTTATATCCTTCTCATTTTCTTTTGACAGCAGCCTATTTAATCTCTGCTTTGGAGAGAGCAATAGTAATGCTCAATTTAATAATGGTAATAACATTAATTCCTAGCAATAATAGTCACATTATAATAATGATGATAACAAGAATAGTAAGAGCAACTGGCTTCTCCAGTGTTTGTGAGTACATCTGAGCTCTTAAACCATACTTTCCACTTAGAAGCAAATAAATGACTTTTTTTTTTCCTGGTTTTATGGTTTATTTTGGGGTTTTTCCCCCCCCTCATTCCTAGACAACTCACTATTGGAAAGTGCAGCACATTGTGCTGTTTTGAGCAGGTGAAGTGATTCTGATTCTCTTGCAGTCATCCAGTGCTCTCCTCTCTTTCTGAGTGCAAACTGTCTGCAAAGAAACTATAACATAGTTGATAGTGTTTGAGTGGATTGGTGGGACTGTATATCCCACCAGTGTATATAAATATATATAGAGAGATAGCATAGTGTGTCTTTCTTTAAAAGGATTAATAAACATGGAGAAATGGGATTGCACACAGCCTGTGTTCCAACTTTGTATTCCTTGTTGGCCAGGGACTTCAGCCTGTCAAAAAGCCTAAACACATCCAGGCATAGGTAGCTGAATAATGTAACTGCAGCTCCTGGTAACGCTGTCAGGAAACATCTAAATGCCTCTTTCTGTGATCCTTGTTTGCAAAAACATCACATCATCCAGTTTTTACCAGGTGACATGAGGTGAGGCTGCTGAAAAAGAGGAAGAATGTATTTATCAAAGGTAGGATAAACTGTCAATGTTTCTGTGCTTGGAGATTATCTTCTTCACTGATAATCATTTATCTCTTCTCTTCTCTTCTCTTCTCTTCTCTTCTCTTCTCTTCTCTTCTCTTCTCTTCTCTTCTCTTCTCTTCTCTTCTCTTCTCTCTCTTCCACTTTTATTCCATTCCATTCCATTCCATTCCATTCCATTCCATTCCATTCCATTCCATTCCATTCCATTCCATTCCATTCCACTTTTATTCTCAGTGGCTGATGTGGGTAAAGAGTGGCTGCTCACTAGGGGTAGTTTTGCACTAGCAAGGACCCAAAGAACAACAACTTACACTACTAGCTCTTTGGGGCAGAAAGTTTATTCAGTGTATCCCATACAGTATGTCACAGAGTGAAGCCCTGACCTGGTTGAGACTGTCATGAGTAATAAATAAATCAGTATTAATCATCGTGAGCAGCAGCCACCTTGGGATGAGAAAATGATTCATTACTCCAATCTGCTGAATTATTCACTCTTCTGGTGCAAAAAAAATATAATGGCATGAAATATGAGCTCTGAGGATATGGAGGTTTTTAGCATCACTGAGATTTTATTCTGATATTAGAGGTAAACTGCAGCTGGTGTGGAAAACATTGTATGTGGAATTTGTGATGAAAAACGTGGGAGTAGTTGTATTGAATAACGTGTTTCATTAAAAATATCCTCTCTTTTGTCTGCCCTTTTTTTTCCCCACACACATTCTAATGCAGAAATCTGTGAAATCTTTTCTATTCAAAATGATTCTCAGCACCACGTAACACAGAAAGATTTTTATTTAAAGATGATAAAGTTGAAATGTCAGTTTTTACTGAAGTGTATTTTTGGTTCAGAAAGGGAAGCAAATGTTTCCTGAAAGGAAAGGAATAATTCCTTGTAAGGTCAGGGATTTTCCTATTGCCTGCAGTGTGAGCTTCTAGGAGAAAGGGTCATTTAACAGGTATTGAGAAGTGCTGTGAATGGGAAAAAATTGAAAAGATTTGGTGAAGAGTCTATCAGGGAGCACATGAGGGCAAATCAGTGTCTTCTGCACATCACCCAAAAAATCAGGGAATCATAGAATGGTAGGGTTGGAAGGGACCTTTAGAGCTCATCCAGTCCAACCTCCCTGCCGTAGCTGGTCCCACCTAGATCAGGTCACACAGGAACGTGTCCAGGTGGGTCTTGAAGCCCTCCAAGGAAGGAGCCTCCACACCCTTCCTGAGCAGCCTGGGCCAGGGCTCCCTCACTCAAACACTCAAACAGTTTTTCCTTATGGAAAATGGAACTGTTTGTGTTCCAGCTTCATCCCATCACCCCTTGTCCTGTTGCTGGATACAATAGAAAAAAGTGCTGCCCCAATGTCCTGACACCTACTCTTTAGATATTTGCAACTATTAATGAGATCCCCCTTAGTCCTCGATTGCCCACAAAAACAAATTGCACTCAATGCTGAAGAGAGGAATCCCAGGTGCAACAAGGACAAATGCAGAGTCCTGTGTCTGGGAAGGAACAACCCCATGCACCAGCACTGGAGAGCTGCTGGAGAGCAGCTCTGCAGAGACAGACCTGGGAGTGCTGGTTGATAATAAGCTAAACATGATGCAGCAACGTGGGCTTGTGGGCGAGAAGCCAATGGCAGCCTGGGGGTATTGAGGACAGTGTGGGCAGCAGGGCCAGGAAGGTTGTGCTGCCTCTCTGCTCTGCCCTGGTGAGGCCTCATCTGGAGTCCTGTGGCCAGTGCTGAGCTCCTCAGCTCAAGAGGGGCAGGGAACTGCTGGAGAGAGGCCAGTGCAGGGCTGCCAAGATGCTGAGGGGACTGGAGCATCTTCCTTGTGAGGAAAGGCTGTGGGATTTGAGGCTGTTTAGTCTGGAGAAGAGGAGACTGAGGGGGGATCTCATTAATACTTACAAGTATTTAAAAGGTGTATGTCAAGAGGATGGAGCAGCATTTTTTTCCGCAGTGTTCAGTGACAGGACAAGGGATGATGGAAAGAAGCTGGAACAGAAGAAGTTCCATTTAAACATAAGGCAAAACTTTCCATGTGAGGTAGGGGAGCCCTGGCCCAGGCTGCCCAGGGAGGCTCCTTCTTGGATATCTTTTCCCATCTGGACATGTTCCTGTGCTCCCTGATCTAGGTGGGATCTGCTATGGCAAGGGGGTTGGACTGGATGATTTCTAAAGGTCCTTTCCAACTCTTACCATTTTATGTTTCTGATTCTATGGTCAATCATGTTGTCCTACACTAGGGAGGGCAATTCAGCACCACAAATGCCTCTAGTCAGTGATTCCAATAACAGGGATATTATGTCTCAAAGAAAATACTTTCAGCCTGCCTTTTCTGCCAGAGAGCCCAAATAGCTGTTGTGTCAATTTATCCTGGTCCCTAATTTCTCCCTAAGAAAGATATGATGATCTCTGAAGATCCCTTCCGACTCCTATCAATCTGTGATTCTGTTATGATCTGTCTACCTTCACCTAAGAAGCCAGTGAGAACATGAAGCACAGAGATATATTTTGAGGTATTTGGTCCTGAAAGGAAGTCTTAATTTAAGTCTCCCCTTCAGTTTACTACAGTGGATCTTCTGGAGCATCATGGCTTATGGTAGCACCTTCACTTCTTTAACAGTTCTGTGCCCTGGTACTGTTGTTCCCCCTCAATAATGTCATATGATGATTCACACTTTTGTGTGTCCTATATCAGGCAAAAAAAAGAGTTTTTCACACAGGGAGATATATAATTTAATGAAAATAATGTAGAGGATCTCTTTCAGTGAGCTGAAAACAAACAGTATGAATACCTTTTCTCTCTGTCAATCCCCTTTTCAATAACTGGAGCATTGACTGAGACAACAGCTACCAGTGCTATCAGTTCAGCTTATCTCACACAGACAGGTTGCTCATGCTCTGCTACAAGATGGATTTATTTTGAGGGAATTATTGCATTTCCATCACCTGATTCTTGGATAATAATAATAATGACGATTCTGGACATTTTTATATCTATTTCTACTCTTAATGTCATCTTTTTTTGAGGGCACTTTTGACTAAACAATATTGGTTTTACTGTCAGTGTAGGAAATAAATCCACAATACACAAAGAACAATGAAAATGAAGCAAAGCAAACCAATAAAGGGCTTTAAAACCTTTACCTTTTTGGAAGTACTTAGGAATGCGAATGAATTTGGACATTGGTTTTCCCATCCACTCCAATGTTTCCAAAGACTTCCAGCAGGGGATACACCTTCAAGAATGTAAATGAATCCCAACCTAAATAAGATCCCATTAATATTATCAAATATTATTATTATCACTGTATACTTATTTATCAGAGAAGAAATTCAACCAAATTACTGTGAAGCCCTTGGCAATTACCCAATAACCATGATGCATAAGGCTTGCTCCTGACAGCTTATTGACACTGCTGCTGCTCTCACAAGCTCCTCAACACTCCATCCTTCAACTGGACTTCAGGGTTGTTGTGTCTTGAGGAGAAGTTGCATGGAGAGAAGAGAGTCACTTCCAAGATGATAGAGAGAAAAGAGTATCTCTTTGCTCTTTCTATTTGGCCAAGTAGTCCCTCCTCACCTTTGCCTAGCAGGTCTAGCTCTGCCCACCACCTTCTTCCTTCACACTGCTGGAGGCTGTGGAATATGGAGTGAAGAACACAGACATCCAACTATATCCGTCTGCTGAAGCTCAGATGATGAATTAGCAAAGACACAGCAGACTGATTAACAAACTCATAAAATCCTGTGAACTCATAGAGCAGGGCAGGGAGAGGAACCCCTAAGGGAGAAAGAGAAACCTTAAATTAAAATCAGGCTATGTAAGCACAGAGATGAAGTTCACCTTCCAAGCCTGGGTGATCACCCCAGCATCAATCAACCTGCTACTCCAGCAGAAAGTATGACATGAGAGAGAGTGGATGCTGGGAGGGTTTATGTTGTGTTCTGTACAGTTGGCTTTGTAGGGACTGAGTTCTCCAGTGTTCCCCTCATTGAGCTGCCAAGACAATATGCGATATGCCTGGGACTGGTGATCACTCACCCTTGGAGGCAGCCCCAATCTTTTCAAAGAACACTGTGCATCTCTATCCAGCTGAGGACCAGGAGTGTTTGTTGTTGAGATGCTGACTGAAGGGTTGGAAGATCTCCATGGCAATCTGTTGCTGCTGCTTTGGGCAGGCCTGACAGATCAACATAACTTTCTGAGTTATTGGATGCACAAATTCCTCTTCTCCAGTCTTCTAATGATTTCAAGGTTTCTTATGGCCTCTGTGCCGCTCAGGAAAAAAAACTGCCTTATTGAAGACATCCTCTGTATAGAGGAATGTCCAGCTTTTGCTTAAACTTATACTACTCTCAGTTAAACCTGAAGAGAACTATAAAACATGAAATTAGAAGAAATTAGGTTGGAAAAGGAACTTTAAGATCATT
Source organism: Urocolius indicus (assembly GCA_013401255.1). NCBI lineage: Eukaryota > Metazoa > Chordata > Aves > Coliiformes > Coliidae > Urocolius > Urocolius indicus. The sequence goes on from WBNH01003886.1 coordinate 71,899, forward strand.
GAGTTCAATCCCTCAGTTCATCCTGCCAAGCCTACCACTGACCTACAGCCCTCAGCACCTCAGCTCCACAGCTTTGGGATCCCTCTAGGGCTGGGGACTCCCTCAGCTCCCTGGGCAGCCTGGCACAGGGGCTGACACCCCTCTCAGGGAAACAGTTCTGCCTCAGCTTCAGTCTAAACCTCTCCTGGGGCAATCTGAGGCCATTTCATCTTATCCTTCCTTGGGAGAAGAGACCAACCCTCACCTCATCACAGCCTCCTGTGAANTAACTTAAATCACTCCAGGCCCTTTTCCCCCAGCAGCTTTCCAGCCCCTCTGTCCCAGCCTGGAGAATTGCCTGAGGTTGTTGAGACCCAAGTGCAGGACCCAGCACTTGGTTTCGTTAAACCTCATACAATTGGCCTCAGACCATCCATCCAGCCTGGCCAGATCCCTCTGAAGTGCTTTCCTGCCCTCAAGCAGGTCTACAAGTTCATCCAGCTTCGTGGAAGCTGAAGACTACAAATGAGAGTAAGGATACTCACCCTCTGGGCACGGCAAAGAGTGGCAGAAGTCTGGATCTGTATTTAACACAGTGGCAATCTTTCGCCACTCCTTCTTCTCTGTTTTACCATCAGTGGCATCAAGTGGCTGGCAATTACCAGAGCAATTGTGACGGTCCCTGTTATGCTCACTCACCATAATTACTCTTCACGATGAATCTTTGTTTTAACTCTGAGATGTATCAGTGAAACATACAGGTGCTCATTATCAGCAAGGATATTTATTAGGCACAGTTGGATACCTGGGCAGAATTTGATTTAGCTTGGCAAAGGTTTAAAAAGCAGCTAGCTGAAAATCCCTATCCAAGCTGTCCTCGTATCCAGCTTGCTAACTCATCAGTACAGATCGATGATTTTACACTGAAACACATCTGGTGGCATATAGAAATGAAGTGTACCACTCATAACAAACCATTTGGTCAGTTTATCTACTTACAAGTGACCCACCAAGAGATCACAGCTTTCTGAAGAGCAACATATTTGCCATAAGCCGCCTGCCAGTAACCCTTGGTTTGTAGAGAGCTCATGAGCAGCTGGCTGTGAGCATTGAATATTTTGGCCTATGCTCGCTTTGGAAGGACTGTGCTGCTTTCATCTGCTCTTGGATGTGAACTCATTCAAGGCTTGGCTGAGAGACTGCTTAGGAATCCTGGATGCTCTACTAACAAGCCAGAGAAGCTAAACACATAATCTGAATCAGACAGCTAGCACCTAAGCTGTGTTGAGTAATAAGAATGGAAGAAATCAGAATCCAGTTGCCCTTAATCAAAGCTCCAGCCCTCAGAATCATCTTGTTCCCAGCCTGCCAGTCTTGGCATTATATATTGTTAAAAATGCTAATTTGGGCATGATTTAATAATGTCATCATAGTAAGAATGATGCTATAATTTTTAGCTTTCTGCAGTTTTCTCTGAGATCACCTCAACATAAACCAACTCATGCACAGATATCATATGACAGCCCTTCATATTTGTGCTTCTATCAAAAACACCAAGATAAGTCCCTCTTCACCTAAGCATCTGAACATCTCCCACTACCTTGGGGTGATGATCTGGGACACCTTCAAAGTGAGGTTTCTAAGCAATACTGAGCACTCAGACTGAAAAAAAGCGATTCAGGCATTGCATTCAACTTCTGCAGTAAAAAGCCATCTGAGGAGATCTCACGTTTGAGTGGATATCAATATTTGAGAAGGTTTGCAAGCAAAATGACAGGTGTTGGAAACACACAGCATCTCAGATTAAAGATGTCCAGGTCAGGGAAAACTCTCTGAGACAAAAAGAGAATAAGAATCGATGTGACATTGAAAAAGGGTATTGTTTCCTTCCTTTGTTTGTCAATTAATCATAGAATCATAGAATCATAGAATGGTAGGGGTTGGAAGGGACCTCTAGAGATCATCCAGTCCAACCCCACTGCAGAAGCAGCTCCCACCTAGGTCAGGTCACACAGGAACATGTCCAGGTGGGTCTTGAACATCTCCAAGGAAGGAGACTCCACAACCCCTCTGAGCAGCCTGTGTCAGGGCTACCTCACCTCATAGTCAAATGTTTTTTTCTTATTTTTCAGTGGAACTTTTTGTGTTCCAGCTTCATCCCATTACCCCTTGTCTTGTTGCTAGATACAATAGAAAAAAGTGCTGCCCCAACCTCTTGACATCCACCCTTTAGATATCTATAACTATGAATGAGCTCCTCCCTCAGTCTCCTCCAGACTAAACAGCCCCAGGTCCCACAGCCTTTCCTCACAAGGAAGATACTCCAGTCCCCTGAGCATCTTGGTGGCCCTGCACTGGCCTTTCTTCAGCAGTTCCCTGTCCCTCTTGAGCTGGGGAGCCCAGAACTGGACATAGGACTCCAGATGAGGCCTCAGCAGGGCAGAGTGGAGAGGGGCAGCACAACCTTCCTTGACCTACTGGCCACACTCTTCTTCATTGCCTCAGGCTGCCATTTGCTTCTTGGCCATGAGGGCACGTTGCTGCTCATGCTCAGTTTATGATCATCCAGCACTCCCAGGTCTATCTCTGCAGAGCTGCTCTCCAGCAGGTCAATCCCCAGCCTGTGCTGGTGCATGGGGCTGTTCCTTCCCAGCTGCAGGACTCTGCCCTTGTCCTTGTTGAACCTCAGCAGGTTCCTCTGTGCCCAACTCTCCAGCCAGTTGAGATCCCACTGACTGGTAGCTCAGCCTCTGGGGAATCAGCCAGTGCTCCCAGTTTGGTGCCATCAGGGAACTTATTGAGAGTCCCTCTGTCCCCTCACCCAGGTGGTTGATGAAGATGTTGAACAAGACTGGCTCCAGAACCGATCTCTGAGGAACTCCACTGGTCACTGGCCTGCAACTCAATTCTGTGCCATTGATCCCCACTCCCTGGGCTCTGTCATTCAACCATACTCCATTTTTTTTTTTTTGTCTGGAAGATTTTTGCTCTTGTTTGGAGGTGTCTTATGCAAATGTATCTTGATTCTGATGCAGCCAGGATGTTCTCATTACCTCTGTAACAGCTGAATAACACCAATTAGGTAAAGATACACAGAGTCTTACGAGCCTTAGAAGAAAACATAAGAGAATGAGGATCATCAGGTCACTTTCTGAACTCTTTCTTAAGTTTTACTGCTTCATTTTGTATCAAGCCAAATAGCACATGTTTACTGAAAGCATCCTTCCTGAGAAAGCAAATACATTTGCTCTGAAAACATCAGGAGGGGAGATTCTGCCTCTTCCCTAGATAGTTTATTTCAGTGATTAATCACCATTAATAATGTGTGCCTTTCCTCTTATCTGGGCTTCTCTGCTTTCAGCTTTTTGCTTTTGGTATTTGTTTTCCCTTTATGTGGAAGATTAAAGAAACTTGAGTACCCTGTGATGCAGGTCCAACTACTCTACAAACCAGGCACTGCGTTTGGGGGTTGTTTTTCCTTGATAAACAGCATGACCTCTTTATGTCTCATTTCATAAGGAAACTTTCTCTACATCTTAACTTACAGTAGAGCATTTTCCAGAACCTCCAGTGACCTTTTGAAAAGGATGGGTAAAGTGGCAAAGATGCAGCAGTTCCAAGATGACCAACTCTTATCTGTAAATCATAGAATCATAGAATGGTAGAGTTGGAAGGGATGTTTAGAGCTCATTCAGTCCTACCCTTCTGCAGAATCAGGTCCCACCTAGATCAATTCACATAGGAACATGTCTAGGCAGGTCTTGAAGACCTCCAAGGAAGGAGGTCCACAACCCCTCTGGGCAGCCTGTTCCACTGTTCCCTCATCCTCATAGTGAAATAGTTTTTCCTTATATTTAAGTGGAACTTTCTGTGTTTCAGCTTTATCCCATCACCCCTTGTCCTGTTGCTAGATACAATAGAAAAAAGGGATGTCCCAACCTCCTGACACCCACCAGTGAGATATTTGCAAATATTAATAAGATCCCCCTCTCAGTCTCCCCTTTTCCAGACTAAAGAGCCCCAGGGGCCACAGCCTTTCCTCATAAGGAAGATGCTCCAGTCCCCTGATAATCTTGGTGTCCCTGTGCTGGACTCTCTCTAGCAGTTTTCTGTCCCTCTTGAGCTGAGGAGCCCAGCACTGGACAATACAGCATTGCTTTTCTCTCCCTCTCACTTCTCTCTTGGTCATCCAACCAAAGGCTTCTCTTGCCATGATATTGTGTTGGAGCATCGTGACTGAATGTCATTCAGCTCCCAAAACCCTGTTTGCAACTAGAAAAATCCCATTCTGCTCTGTAAGCACAGCCCATGCTCCTTGGTCTTGGCATTTGGTTGGATGCAGCTGCCTTTTACTGGAATGGGCAGAGCTGACTGCCTCAGCCCCATTACCCATCACTCTTTCTTAGCTTCCTGTTGTCTGAAAATTTGATCATAATTCATTTGATATCGATTTTCAGGCTCCTGATGAAAACACAGGATCACTGCAAGCCTAAGGCTGATCCCTGCAGAATGCTGTTAAGAAGCAGATCTATCAAGCAGTGATTTCACACTGTCTATCAGTTAACTTTCTTACAATCATTTAATGTGGGAATGATACTGTTGGGGTCTGGTTTTTAATGTCTTTGTCATCCATCACTTGAGCCTTCATCCATAGAGATTTTAAAAACCTTATGGGACATGGTCCAAGGCAAAGTGCTCCAGCTCACCCTGCTTGGTTGGAATAAATGATGTCAAGTGGTTCTTTTTGAATTCAGTGACTCTAACTCTGTGATTAGTGAGACAAATTCCTTAAAGATGCCCATATTTTCCTTCCATATCATTCTAGCAAATGTCCTGAAAGAATAGAATTAGACTGAGTTTTTTGCAGTGCTTCTTTCCGACAAAACCATGCTGACCTACACTAGTTATATGCCCATCCTTCTTTTCTTTACCAACTAACAGCTCTATTTCAATGTTGTATTTCAGACTAATGCCACGTTAAGCAGTCTATTACCTCATGGTTTCCCTTTTATGATGTAAGAATAGTCGTAACTCTTACTGAGCCTTCTGAAATGTCTCTGGGATTCCAAGGTGTATGAAAACTTAACATTAACCAAGGCTGAAAATCTCAACAAGGGTTGAGATGTCCTAATATAGAACAATTTATTCCATGCTTATTCTTCTGCAACGCCATTAGTTGGAGGTGGTTAATTTGTTGTTCTTTGTCATTCTTGGCTTCATTCTTATTCTAGTATATTTACAAATCTTCCTTCCATGATCCTTAACTCCTGTCAGTTTGGAATTTCCTCACTTTATTCATTCCTTCTGGAAACTTCAACTGTCCTTTGCCCTCTGTGACCTGGAATTTATAAGTAAATAAATAAAGGCCAAATTGCATTAAGCAAAAGATTAGGTAAAGTAAAGAAAAAGAGCACATAAAAGAGCCAAGTGCAAGGTTCTGTAGCCAAGTCAAGAACAGTCCTCAGTATCTATACATGCAAGGTTATGAAGGGATTGAGAACAGCCTTATGAGAAGCACTTGGAGAGAATTTGGGCACAAATTGACAACACGCAGCCCAGAAAGCCAATCATACCCTGGGCTGCATCAAAACGTAGAGGCAAGGTGATTCTCCTCCTTTACTCCATTCTCATGAGATTCCTCTGGTGCTCTGTCCAGCTTTGGAGACCACAGAACAGGAATGATGTGGAGTTGTTGGACTGGATCCAGAGGAGGGTCATGAAAATGGTCAGAGAGCTGGAGAACCTCTTAGAGCTGGAGAACCTCTTCTATGGAGACAAACTGAGAGACATGAGGTTGTTCAGCCTGGAGAAGTGAAGTGAAGGCTCTGGAGAGACCTTATAGCAGCCTTCCAGTTCCTAAAGGAGCTACAGAGAAGTCAGAGAGAGACTTTTTACAAGTGTCTGTAGTGACAGGAGAAGGAGTTGTGGCTTTAAATTGAAAGAGGATGTATTTAGATTAGATGTCTGGATATTATTAGATGTCTCTGGATAACCCAGACACCTTGTGAATGTCCTCTCCCTGGCAGTGATCTAGGGTAGGTTGGATGGTGGCTTCGAACAACCTGGTCTAGTGGAAGTTGGAGTTAGATGATCTTTAAGGTCCTCTCCAACCCAAACCATTCTGAGATTCTGTGATCTTGTAATAGCTTTCTAGTAGCCAAAAGGCACCAACAAGAAAGCTTTTTACAAGGGCATGCAGTGATAGCACAAGGTGTAACGTCTTTAATCTGAAAGAGAGTAGATTTAGATTAGGTGTAAGGAAGAAATTCTTTCTTGTGAGGGTGATAAAGCACTGGAACAAGTTTACCAGAGATGATCTGACTGCTCCATCTCTGGAAGTGTTCAAGAACAGGCTGGAGGAGGCTTTGAGCAACCTGGTCTGGTTGATGCTGTCCCTGCCCACAGTGGGTTAGACTGATCTTTAAGGTCCTCCCAACCCAAATCATTCTGTTTTTCTATAAAAGATAACACACTTATATATAGATATGTCTACTTGATGTCAGTTTCTCTGTTTATTTCCCCTCAGCTTTGAGAAATTAGCCCTTTTAGTGAACAAAGCACACATTTCATGTTTTAAACTGTCCTCTCTATGCCCACAATAAATGTAATCACCACAGGGAAAAGTGATACCAAGAAGAAGGAAGAAAATTACAGGTCTACAGCATGGGGTTGTTTTGTTCATCTTGGGATGAAAGTTTCAAAAGTTACTAAATTACTCTAAGAAATTATCACAGGGAGCTTGTAGAGAGAGGTTAAAATACAACTAAAATACCTCAGATTGTACAGGCAAGTCTGATTTGATGTTTTGCTCTGTTATGTGTCACTAATTGCTTACAATTAAGTTCAGATATTAGTGGGGTTTTAAAGAAATCACATCTGGAATGTATTTGTCATGTTCACATCCTCAGGATTAGGAAATCTTTTTTTCTGATGTTTAGGAAATGCTGCAGGAAATCATCAGGAGGAGAAAGATGAAAGCAGAGTGAAACTCAGCTCTGAGCATGGAGTAACATTTCTAGAGCACTCAAGTCCCTCTGCCTCTCGCTGGGGTCTGGCATTCAAATCCAAACCTTGCAAGACAGTCAAGCTGGTTGCCAACGTTTTCAGGTATCAGGTGGGATTTTCACTGTAAGAGCTACTTGATGAGTTCATTCTGCTTCTCCATTTGCTGACAAAGAGCTCTGGACAAACTCCCTTTTCTGAGCTGACAACATATTCAGCAGTGTATGCAAATGCTTCATCATCACCTTATTAATATTTTCCTCAAGGTCATTTACTCATACAGGGTAACTTTAAATTACAGATGAGTCTTTGAAGCCCTCTGTGTCTCCTCTCATCCCCCAAAATTTGATAGCCTTATGGCACACACCCCAGTGACCACTGAATGAACAAGGAACCCACTGGCCCTCACTGTCTAAAAGTTGATGGACTCCTCTTCCCTGTAGCCCTGAGTGATACCTTGGCAGGATCAAGAGATCTGAGCTATAAGCTGTATGAAGTGATGCTCTTCTGGTGGGGATGGGATTCTGTTTGGATTGCAGGTTGCTCCTCTCACCTGGGATAGTGCTGTGAGGAGATAATCCCTGTCCCATAAACCCAGAAAACTCATGCCCCAGGTGAAAAGAAGCCACCACAGCAACCAACTCATCATCTAAGCTGGATTGATACTTTTAGACAACTAAATTATACCATTTGTCAAGACAGTCAAGTAGGTTTCCTCAACATATATTAGAGGTTGAGTGATATCTCTGTAGGGTGATTCATCCCACCTTAAGCTGGAAAAGAGATCAGATGTGGAGAGAGAGGAAAATGAATCACCTGTATAGGTGCTGAACTTGTTCTGTTGAGTTGAGGAAGGAACCAAGACCAGCTAGCTTAGTGGGTGCCCAATTTGTAGGTAGGTGTGACGAAGCCAAGCCTAATCACAGGTTGTCTGCAGGTAACTGACACCTCTGTTATTAAACTGGTCACAGCACATCCAGCTTCTGGGCATAATTGGTTGTGGACAAGAAAAGTTTAATGGTGTTATTGTTAGAACCCACCACTGGTTACTCCCTTAAAATGTAAAAAGGCAATTTTAACAACCAAAAAAAATCCCCTGTCTCTCTTTTCCCCATGAGACATCTCCTTCTTTGGTGGTTTGTTGGGTAGTGGTCATGTGGGCTTTTTAACTAGTTGTGCTGGGCATCCTGACAAAGTGCCAAGTTATTTCCATCCCAAAAATTCACATCTGTTCCCTTGTGCTTCCTGGGAACTCAGGTCCCTTCCTCAATGTTATCTGAACATATCACAAAGCTAACTAACACAGGCTTTACTGTTATGAACCATCTTCTCTAACCCCTTCCTCTTCCTGAAAAACAGCGTGGTTATTTTCCTCCTCACTACCCACCTCTATTGAAAAGATTTGTTTCCCATTCTTCCTCTTCTAAATCCTTCCAACAAAACATCTCTATCCTCCACAGTTCAGACTCCAGCCCATGCTCCAGTCACTTTCTCTTTGGTTTATTACAATACCTTTGCACTACCAACTAGACTTTCTCCACTTTTTGTGGCTGCCAGGATTCTCCTGCCAATATGTCTCTTCAAAATCAAATCTCTTGCTTCCTCCTTACAGAATCTCAGACACAGAATGTTTGGGGTGGGACAGGATCTCTGGAGGTCAACTGGTCCAACCCTCATTGCTCAAGAAGGACTGATCAGATCCACTTGCCCAGGATCATGTCCAGATGGCTTTTGAATATTTCTAAGAAGAGAAATGATCTTTTACAGACTCTCACCTCTACGTCCCTGTCTCTCCTGTACCAAGGAGCTCAGAACTGGGCACAAGACTCTGTGCAGCCTCACCAGTGCTGATTAGAAGGAAAGAACCACCTTCCTTGACCTGGTGGTAATGTTTTTATTTGCTGGAGCACAGGATACTTGCCTCCTCTGCTTGCTCATGTTGGACTTGGTGTCCACCAAACCCTCAGGTTGTTTACTTCCAAGCTGTTTCCAGCTGAGTGGCCTCCAGTCTGTGCTGGTGCATGGAGTTGTTCCTCTCCAGATGCAGGACTTTGCACTTCCCCTCCTTGAATACCATGAAGTTCCTCTCAATCCATTTCTTCAGTCTATCCAGATCTCTCTGGATGGCAGCACAATCCTCTGGTGTATCAGCCATTCCTCTCAGCTTTGTGCCTTTTTCAAAATTATCTCTTCTTAAGGACTCCCCCTGCACCTCAGTCTACTTGCACAGATACTTCAGTTTTGAATTTTCTCTTCCAAATATGAGCTCTGGCTCAATGCTTCTTTCTTGTCCTGGCAGCCTCTGCAGCTCTGAGTGTCATAACTCACCATTGATTTGTTCTGGAACACAGAAAATGCCCCTGGCACAGGAGGAGANCTCAGCCAGATTTAATCAACTGAGACTGCTACCAAAGCCTTTCAGTCATTCCCTTCTCATGAATTTGACTCCATTTGCCAATTTAAGTGAAATCTGACAGAAGCAAAACATCAAATTCTCACAAGCTTAGGTAAAAATGGGTGGACTTCCAGGCAGTGGAAGGTTTAACACACAAAAGCTAGCATGAGACAAGAACTCTCTCACATTTCTAAGTAACCAGTATAATTTGATAACAGGTCAGTGGAGCTCATGAGATGAGTTCAATGGTATGTTCTACTACTGGCTGACTATAGCTAGTTAGATCTGTATTTTTAGCCTCCCAAATTAAGCACTGTTTCTTTTTGGAGCCAAAACTGGTGTTTGGTGTCCCTTGAAGAATTAAAATCTTTTCAGTTTCCTGTAGTCTTGCCAAAAAGAAAGAGGGTGATTTAGAGGAGCTGAGGATAACATCTGTCTTCCCTCTCAACAAAGTGTAGATGCACTGCCTGGTGTGAACATTCTCATCGTGGAGGAGATTTCTACAATAGGTCAACTAATACCTTTAAAATAGTTTCTTTCCCTTGGTATGGAGTGCTCTGATCTCTTGCAAACTACACACATCTTGTGACCTCACAGCTCCGTGATGACTACTAATGTGTCTGAACGTCCTGGAACTAAACATGAGCCAATGGCATCCTGGGGGTTATCAAGAAGAATGTGGACAGCAGGTCAAAGAAGGTTCTCTTCCCTATCTATTCTGTCCTAGTGAATCACATCTGTGTTCAAATCTGGGCTCCCTAGCTCAAGAGTGATAGAGAACTTCTGGAGAGAGTCCAGTGGAGGGCTGTCAAGATGATGACGGGACTGGAACATCTTTCTGATGTGAAAAGGCTCACTCATGGGGCTGCTCAGCCTGGAGAAGAGAAGGCTGAGAAGGGAACTCATCAGCACTGATAAATACCTAAAGAGAGGGCGTCGAGACGATGAGGCCAGTCTTTTTTCTGTGGTGGCCAGTGACAGATCAAGAGTTAACAGGCACAGGAACACAGAAAATGGCCCCTGGCACAGGAGGAGAAAATCCTTTGGTGCTGAGGTGAGGGAGCCTCTGGCCCAGGCTGCCCAGGGAGAGTGTGGAAGCTCCTTCCTTGGAGGTTTTCAAGACCCATCTGGACACATTCCTGTGCCCCCTGAGCAAGGGGAACCTGCTTTAGCAGGGAGTTGGGCTGAATGAATTCTAGAGTTCCCTTCCAATCCTCACCATTCTGGATCTCTGTGATCCTAGGCCAGCAGTGCCAATACAACACCTACCAGGTTTTACTGGGCTTTTTCCTTCCTTCTTCATACAACAGCATCTTTTTTTTTGTTGCAGATGAGTCCTCCCAAGGAACACTCTCTGCATTTCACTTAGCGTTATAGAAAGGCTCAAATAATTACATGTTTTCAGTATCTGTTTATGTTTCCTCAGAGGTAAGGACCTCTGCTTAAGGTAAAGCTTCCTATGGTCCTATCTTCCAAGCTTTGCTGCTTGAGCCTTCTGCTGGTGACACCTCTGATCCAAATGCATTAAGATCACTTCTCCCCAGATGCTTACTGGCTTCTGTTTTATTTAATGCGCCTGGATGGTTTTCTAGGACTACATCCAAGGTAGTCTCTGACCTTGTCGGTCCTTTAGTTAGTTGCAGTGTTCACAGAGCCCTCCAGAAAGATGTGGTGGATTCCACGAGCCTTTGTGCAGGATGTGTCAGGTGCACTACATTTCCTCATGCTCACTCTTTTTGACAGGACACACATACAGGGATGCAACAGCGACATATTTTTCACAGATGCCCGTGTAAGGCCAAGAATAGGTTCCCACATTCATAAAAATCAGCACAGTCTCCCCTCAGGGAGGCAAGGAACTCATTCCTTTTGCCTTTTCTTATCATTATTCCATCTGATCTCTCCTCTTTGTCCCTGAGACAGAAATGTGCATTTTAGCCATGTTTTCAATTCTGGAAGTCTCAAAGTGCCATGCAACATGAGTGACTTCAGCCTCCTACCACTTCAGCAGGGGCTGTTATTTTCAAGTTTCTCTTGTCCATATTGCTGGGCTTGCTTGGAAACAGTACTCTTCTCCACGTTGAGGAATAAGACTTTTCTTTTCAAGGAGAAAGAATTACAGGCTTGAAAAAGAAAATAGTCACAGTGGAGAGGGGAGATACCTGAGCTACAGCTACAAGTACCAACCCAGTTACTGCCAGCAATGCAGCAGCACAAAGTCTGCTTGAGCTCATTATACCTGGGTCTAAAGCCTTACAAATTTGGCATGGGGCATTTTTGCTCTGCATTTTTAATGGTGGGTCATTGCACAAGAAGGAGAGAAGGAGAAGGGGAGGCTTCTCTGGCAGGTGGATACATACCAAGAGGCTCAGATGTCTAGAAGGCTTTTTATGTGACACTTACAGAAAAGACTGTTCCTCTGCCAGTGTATTTTGTGTTGACAGTGGATACCATATTGGATTCCTACATTGTGCTGGGTGCTGATTGTCACTGAGCTGTGACACATGGCATTGCAGAATCTACCTCCGTTTCTGGATACTGAAGGAAAGTTCCACAGAAAATCCCAGGAGAAAATTATTAATGTTATATATCCTGTGGAATTTCAATTGTTCCTATGTGACCTGATCTAGGTGAATCTGCTTCTGCAGGGGGATTGGACTAGATGATCTCTAAAGGTCCCTTCCAACCCTAACATTCTATGATTCTATGATATACCAGGCTACACATTGCTTGATGGGAATAAGGAGAAATACTTCCGAGTTTCTCTTCTGAAGTTTCCAGACAATGTCTGCAACTGGAAGGGGTCAGTGGGGAAAAACCAGAAAAGAAAGAGACATTCTTGAGATTGCACTTGGACTAGAATTAAGTCTATTTCCTTACATTCAAGCTGAATAAAGGTTAATGATGTGTTCGTGAGTTTGTCTGTATGATGAGTGAACATGGCATCGAGGAGCTCTATCAGGAGTCATCTGCATAAATGAGTTTAATCCTGAAGTGTGACACCTCTAATTTCCCTCTTGATGATTTTCACCTGTGGCCCTTCATCATCTTGACTGTAACTGGCGTGACACCATACAAGCTATACCTGCTGTTCCTTTCCCTTTAGATCAAGTGTAGGTTTTGTGATGGCAGCAAGAGCAACAAGGAACCGAAACGAGATCACTGTGGTGGCTGAAGGGCGTTTGCTGCTGGAGACTTGACAAAACCTTTTTCCCACTGCCAGAGGAGGAGGTTCTCTTCATGCAAGGCATTTCTCTTCTTGTGTCATTCCCTTGCCTGTAAGTTACTGTGTAATTACATCATCGTGGGAAGCGTTCACTAAATAGCTGGCACCATTAGCAGAGGCACGGCGGCCTCTTTTGTTTTGCCCAGAATGAGATACCAAGCTCAAAACCCAGTCGTAGCTGCATTCACGTTCGTAAATCAAAGTCAAGTATTTCATTAGGGTGTCTGCAGAGTATGTATATAACTCAGCAGCAGAGTGTCTGCTAAGCCTAATGTGTTGCATTTAATTAACATTTAATTAGAGGGATTTTGTGGGAGGTGCATATTTGCCAGGCAGCTCATAAGCATGCGTCCATTTCTCACTTGGTGGACATTAGTGTGTAGTGCTTGTGAATAAAGGCTGTAAGTCGAAATCACCCTTTCAAGGTAGGCAAGATTTAGTGGCAGGATACCTTGAGATTCATATGTGACTTGAAATTACAGAGTTTAATTTTGTATTGTATCTCTCCAAACTAGGAGGACTGGGACACCAAACGAGGAGGACTTGGGAACTAGGACTGTTTAGTCTGGAGAAGAGAAGGCTTAAGGTAGATGTTATTAACATTTATAATTCTATGATGCTCCTCTGGTTTTCTTTTACTGATCTTACATATGTTGTCTTTTAATGGTTATAATTGCTCCTCTTACTCAATTGGAGAATGAGTAGTTGGGGTCATACTGAAACCCATTTTATGTCTAGTTAAAAGAAGGTCTCCACTATTACAGGAGGCTAGAAGAACAATGTCTAAAGACAGAGAAGATGAATCTCACCATCAACAGCAGAGATGTCAGGTCAACAGATGGTAGTGAGACACTGGAACAAGTTCCTTAGAGAGGCTGTGGCTGCCCCATCCCTAGAAGTGGCCAAGGGCAGGTTGGATGGGGTTTTGAGCAAGCTGGTCTAGTGGAAGGTGTCCCTGCCCATGACAGTGGGGTTGGAACAAGATGATCTTTAAGGTTCCTTTCAACACAAACCATTCTATGAAAATACTTAAAGTTGAGAGCACTGAGCCAGGCTGCCCAGAGAGGTTGTGGAGTCTCCTTCCTTGGAGGTCTTCAAGACCCATTTGGACATGTTCCTATGCCACCTGATCTAGGTGAACCTGCTTCTGCAAGGAAGTTGGACTGGATGATCTCTAGAGGTCCCTTCCAACCCTACCATTCTATGATTCTATGAATACCCTTCCATCAGCTAAAACAATCTCTGGTGTGGTGACCACTGCAGGGATATCCTTCTCTCAGTAGGCTCTCAATTTAGGTGATGTGTTTCTCATTCCCTGCCACCCTCACAGAATGTCTGAACATAACTGTGAGCCTCTTATCTGGGCTGTCTAAGGGCATAGATGTGACCAGCATTGCAAGCAGAACAGAAACGTAACACCGAACTGTGAACTCACAGGCTCATTGCCGTGGTCGTGGCTGCAGGCTCCTGGGAAATTACAATCAACCCATTTAATTTCTCCCACAGCTTCATTTCTGAGCGAGGTTTTGCCTCATCCTTGTCCTATATGGCTTTTACCCCATGCTGTTAATCAGCCACTGCTGTGCTCACGCCGTGGTTGATGGGAGAAGTGACCCATTTGGAGTAGCTGTCCTTTTCAGAGTGTTGCTGTGGTAAGGAGACTCTAACCAACATGACAGATTTCCTCACCCTGGACTAAGCACATTTTCTGGCTAAAAAAAAAAAAAGGAAAGAAGTAAAAAAAGAGGGTTGGTTGGTTGGGTGTTTTTTTCTCCACCTGACCAGCTGCCCAATGCTTTGTATGATGAAAAGCTGTTGAGGAAGGCTCGGCTCATTACTTCTGGTTTCAGTAGATGCTTGTGTGAGAGATGATCTCTCTGATCCTCTGCAGGTTTCCTGCCTTTTCCTCATGTATCCTATTCCCCACTTGGTTTTGTTTCATCCCCCATTCAGAAAGCCAGGAGAGTGGTGGGCCTTCAAGGGAAAGAAAAGTAGGAGAGAAAACAAATCCTAGTTTTCAAATGGAGAGCTGGATTTTGCTTTCTCTGCCACAGTGGTACAAGCCCAGGACAACTTTAGTGCAGGAGGAGGCGTTGTATAAAAGAAGGTTAGAGAGAGAAGGAGCATAGTGAAGGTGGGTCTGATGTACAGAGCAGTTTCTTACCTGGGTTAGTGGGTTTAATGGACTATTGAAGGCCAGATCTCAGCTGGTAGGATTTGTGTAGCCCCCTTGAAATTAATGGAAGTCAATGCTAAATTACACCCTCTACGGACTAAAAGACCATTGAGTCTAAAAGGTTTTAAAGTGAGACAGCTCAGTGAAGTGAAGTAATAGCTGTGTCTGGCAGGAGTGTGGAGAAAGCTGCAAGTTGTAATAACCTCTCCGTAGTCTTTGTCAAGGCTTCTTGCTCCTCTCAGGGAGTAAATTTCATCAGCTCAGACCGCCTGAGCCTGCAGCCTCTGCATGCAGTTAGTGCAGCCCAATCATGATGTCAACAAAGGTCAGGTCCCCTCAGACCTGTGGGACGAAGCTGAGTTACATCAGCTGCAGGTTGAACTACTGGTGGGCTTCTCATGGGAATCAGAAAGGGAGAAGGAGGAGAAAGAAGTAAAAATCAAGAAAACAGCGGGAGTTTGATTCAATTTTGAGATCTCTAAGTTGCCACTGATCAAATCCAAGCGATTTCTTCATGATTGCTTCCATCAATCTCCAGGAAATCTTCAATCTGAGCCTCCCTGTTGTAGGTGTCTTCATCCATTCAGATCTGGGACACAGTTTGCAAAGTTAGTTTATTTTGTACATCTTCCTTTCGTCTTCCTCCTTTGTCACAACCTGCAAGGAGAAGGTCCAGATACAGCTAATTGCTGAGTGAGCTTTCACAGGCACCACTGCAGTGTTGTCTCCTTCTTTTTAATTATTAGTTTAAACAGTGTGCTGCAGCTTTCTCCCCCTTCTTTGTGGCTCCCAGTTTCTTTTTTTCTTGTATCAACAGAGAGTTACATTTCTCTTTATTGCTTTATATTAGTATTTAACCTACAGATAAGAAGGGAAACGTGACCAGAATGAAAGGGAGGAAAATGGGAAGCCATAGAAAGGCTTTTAAGGAATATTCACCTTCCAGAGCAGCTCCTTTCTCTGGGTTTAGATGTCACCCACTCCTTCCAAAAGTGAAAGAGAAAAATCATTCCAGAGAGTACATTTTATACTTGTTGTGAGATAAAGAAGGGAGAAAGATAGACTGTGACTGTTTGCTGCATGATCCCTTTTCAGACCAGCAGACCTCTGCCACATAATGATATTGCTTTAGTAGCATGACTTGGCTTCTGTCAGAGTTTACATTCATGACACTTCACACTTCACTGTTCACTTTGTTGCCATTAATGTCCTTCAGATTTCTTACTGTGAGCTTGTGGATCATGGAGGATCAAGATCACAGAATGGGAATCACAGAATCACAGAATCTCAAGAGCTGGAAGGGAGCTGGAAAGCTCATCCAGTGCAACTCCCCTGCCAGAGCAGCAGCACCTAGAGTAGGGCACACAGGGACTCATCCAGCTGGTTTAGGAATGTCTCCAGAGAAGGAGCCTCCACAGCCCGTCTGGGCAGCCCCTGCTAGTGCTCCCTCATCTCAACAGGGAACAAATTCTTCCTTGTGTTTCTCTGGAACCTCTTCTGTTGCAGCTTGTCCCTGTTGCCTCTTGTCCCATCATTGGCCATCACTGAGCACAGTCTGGCTCCAGCCTCCTCACATCCACCCTTGATGGGTTTGTAACATGAATGAGCTCATCCCTCAGGCTCCTCTTCTCCAAGCTGCAGAGCCCCAGCTCCCTCGGCCTTTCATCACAAGGGAGATGCTCCACTCCATCATCTTGGTGTCCCTGCACTGAACTCTTTCCAGCAGCTCCCTGTCCTTGAACTGTGGGGCTCAGAACTGAACACAAGATTCCAGATGAATCATTATGTCAGAATGTTTTAAACAAGTATGCCTGGAGGTAGACATATACAGTGGGCACTGTCAGCCATGGAACTGTGAATGTACAGCCACACTGATGCCCACATGCAGATTTGACTCCTGCATTCCCTAACTCTAAATCTAATCTCAGCCAGTCTTGCATCTGCCTCTGCCTACAGGAGCAATCCCTGTGACCAGTGCAATGGGGGAAAACCTTAGCTGCAATGATTTTCTAAGGGGAAAAGAAGGGGTTTTTTTTTTGTTCCAACACTGAAATTTTCATGTGACTATTTCTCACACCTATTTTTGCAGAAAAAACATGGTTTGTCTGTCAGGAAAAACTGAAGTGATGGTTCTTGCTTAACAGTCTCCATGATCTTTGTCACTTCAGGCAGATAGTTGGACAGCAAGGGCCGACCCAAGAGAGGGAAGAGAAAGCAGATAAACATGTATTCAGCCATGTGGGCAGGCAGCTGATGAACTAACACAATAACTGTGTGAAAAAGATGAAGAGAAGGGAAGGGAAGGGAAGGGCAGGGAAGGGAAGGGAAGGGCAGGGAAGGGAAGGGAAGGGCAGGGAAGGGAAGGGAAGGGCAGGGAAGGGAAGGGAAGGGCAGGGAAGGGAAGGGAAGGGCAGGGAAGGGAAGGGAAGGGCAGGGAAGGGAAGGGAAGGGCAGGGAAGGGAAGGGAAGGGCAGGGAAGGGAAGGGAAGGGCAGGGAAGGGAAGGGAAGGGCAGGGAAGGGAAGGGAAGGGCAGGGAAGGGAAGGGAAGGGCAGGGAAGGGAAGGGAAGGGCAGGGAAGGGAAGGGAAGGGCAGGGAAGGGAAGGGAAGGGCAGGGAAGGGAAGGGAAGGGCAGGGAAGGGAAGGGAAGGGCAGGGAAGGGAAGGGAAGGGCAGGGAAGGGAAGGGAAGGGCAGGGAAGGGAAGGGAAGGGCAGGGAAGGGAAGGGAAGGGCAGGGAAGGGAAGGGAAGGGCAGGGAAGGGAAGGGAAGGGCAGGGAAGGGAAGGGAAGGGCAGGGAAGGGAAGGGAAGGGCAGGGAAGGGAAGGGAAGGGCAGGGAAGGGAAGGGAAGGGCAGGGAAGGGAAGGGAAGGGCAGGGAAGGGAAGGGAAGGGCAGGGAAGGGAAGGGAAGGGCAGGGAAGGGAAGGGAAGGATTACTTGTTCATCTGCAAGATGTAGCATCTCTCTGGAGAAGGGATTTTCCATTTTCAGTGGTTTCAGCTGTTTGACAAGCACTTTTGCCCTGGAAAGTCTTCCTTGTGTCCTCTCCATCCTGCATTGATATTTCGTGACACTCACACTTCAGCCAGACACTCAAATCTCTTTATTGATTTCTGGCATTAATTTTGGTCCCACAACTCTTTGATGATGCTTAGGGGCAGATAGAAGGGGTTTTCCAGACTGTTAGACGGGTCAGAAAAGAATATATTTCACTGTGTATGAATATTTCACCCTGGGTTTTCAGTTATATTTTCCTTTTGAAGGGTGATCACTCACTCAAAGAAACATATTTTGGCCCAGTTCTTCTGAGCGACCTGAAGCAGAAACACCACAGAATCATTCAGATTTACCACCTCCAAAAATGGATCTGTGCACAGAGCTCATTTTCCCCAATTTGGCATGTGATTTGCCTGCCAAAGGTCCAACTTCAATTTCTTGGCATCATCCTGAGCAACGGTAAAGTGAAAACTACCCCAGGCTTGTGCTTTCCTTCAGCCCCTAATCAATCTTAACAGCCATTTATTGCTCCATATTTTACCAGGCAAAAGAGATTATGTCTTATTTCCTCACATGCCTTTGAGGGTTGCAGGAACGAGGCAAACAGAGTTCCAGTGAAAATAATCAGCAAGGTAAAAATTAAAACATCCATTTTCCCTTGTAATTGAAATACTCTGTCCTTTTCAAGCTTTGGGATGTTCACACAGCTTAGTTTCCCTTCGTGATCAGTGTAAGCAACAAAAGTTTCTCCAGAGATGGGTCACCTTTCTTCTGAGGTGATTGCCTGTCTCTGTTGAGTGTTGTAGAAGCCTGGCATACAGTAAGTGTCTAATTTTTAGAATGAGCTGCAAGAAATGTGCTCTGAAAACTTCATTTCACACTTCTTGCATGTAAATCATCATCAAGAAGAGGCTTTTAATCCTCTACTTTGATGCCTCTGTACAGGGCAACTGGGAAGGCTCAGCCTCAAGAACTTTCTAGAAGCATCTTGAACTATTACTGGGAATTTATCACAGTGTTCAGCTATTCCAGATTTACTGCCATATGCTGGCCTTTAGTGTAACTCCCCTCCCTGTCCCCCACATTGTTAGCAGCCTCAGGTGTGCAGAATGGCTCCACGTGATAATGTGATAAATGCAATCCATTACTGGCAAGACTGGGTTTGCATCTCCCTGCAGTTTTGTTTCACTACAGAAAATCTTCCACTGAAACAGGGCTTTTCATTTCTCTATCCCAGTGATTTCTATCTCTTCACAGTTGCCCTGGCCAGTGCACCTTTCCTTAGTTATTGGTGATTAAAGAGTTGTACAGTGTTGCTGTCAAATGAAATCCGTTGTCTGCTGTCCTCAGGGATCTGACTGTGAAGATGACTTGTGATGGATGCTTGAAACCCCTGTGAATTGGCCAAGTGGATGTGGATTATGAGAGCAGAGGAAGCTCCTGACTCTTCAAGTCCTGCTGCCACATTATCCCTTAGAAGAAGCACCAGGTGCAAAGAATGACCTTTGAGAGATGCTGGTAATTACTAGAGTGCAAAAGCTATTCCAGGGACCCTTGTAATGATCTAGTAACACATATGAAGATGTTTCAATGTCCTTCAGTGTTCCCTACATTGGTTAATGTATCAGTATATAGCCAACTCTCCCATCCTTCTGTGAGTTCTGTGGAGCTACAACGTGTGCTGTGGGGTTGTTTCAAACTGCACTAGCCACTGTTTTGCTTTGAAAGTCACTGTACTATGAAGGCAAGAGCATCCTCCTGATTTCACAAGCAGCACTGAAACCCCCAAAGCACCATACACCAGAAGTACTAATGTTTTTAAACCTCAGGTAAGCACCAACTCTGGGTGAAACTTCAATGATCAGGCACGCTGGGAAATAATTCTGATAATTCTGATGCATCCAAACCTGATATTTTTCTCCATGATTGACTGGAGAGATTCCTCCATCTGAGAAGCAGCTCATGCAGAGAAGGCTTGACATTTTACCCTGATAAAATTTGGAGGAGGAAGAAAAAACATAACATACCTGAGGAAGAGTAAGTGTATCTAAGCCTTAAATTAGTGTGTAATTACATCATTGATGAAGGTGTTCTGTCAGGAACTGGAACCATGACCTCTGTTGTCTTTTGTTTCTGCACAAAATTAGACACACACACACACACACACAGAGAATCTCAAGGGTTGGAAAGGACCTCAAAAGATCATCTAGAAACCCAGTTTTCAGTGCATTTGTGCTTGCAAATCACACTGAGGTATTTCATTCGTGTCTGCAGTGCATCCTTAGAACCAAGCAGCAGAAGGGCTGCTCTGTTGCAGCTAATTAGTTGTTATTTACTTATTTGCTTATTAATTATCAATGCAATGACTTGTGGGAGGGGTCTGATTATGACAAAACTGCCAAACATTTTTGCTGGGTTTAAATGTCACTCTTGGGGTAAGATAGCACAGCCTACATTAGGAAAAGTACCCATTAAAGACATCCTTCTGTGCTCTGCATATTTTCTCCACCCTTTGCCTGAATTTTAAGCAACCTTATTGATACGTTAACTCTTCAAAAGACTTTTAATGATCTCCCGGTGGAAGAGATCTCCCTTGTGGGAGGAATTGTGTGGTGTCCTGTAAAGGAAAAGACATGGTGAACCCATGAAATACTTCATGGCTCTTGTAGGCTTAGTGGTGGTACACAATGCCCTTTGTGGATTTGCTTGGATCATGCCATGCTTGGCTCTTCAAAGCCGAAAGAGCCAGAAGGTCTCTGCTGTGGTTTGGAAGAGCATATATCACAGAAGAGTTTATTGACTAGCATATTGTAGGAGCTCATCCAAGCCACACAGGATGAACTCTGCAGAAGGAAACCTAAAGATTTGGGGGCAGAGATGCTGTAAGACTTGTCCAGGCATGCACCATCTTCATATACTTTTTGCAGCAAAGCCCCTGGAGACCTCACACTGCTCAAGGTGCTCTTGAGTCCAGCAAAGCAGGTGGTGGGGTTTATTGGATTAATGGTGCTCCTGCAGGTGTTATGATTGCACAGTGCTGAGGAATTACATACTACCTGCTTCAGTTTTCCCAGCCATTTCACTTCTGTGCAGAATTTCACTGCCTGGCACTGCATTTTAGGTGTTGCTTTGTGTTGCTAAACAGCTGGTCTGTTCCACTGACAAACAGGTCACCCTTCACTCTAGGAAAAAACAGCCCAAATCAGAAGAGGGTTCTGAATTCACCCAGTGTGAGGCATTGCTGTCCTCATCTGAGTTTTCAGGGGTCTCTTACAGAGGTCTCCCTGAAAATTTCTGCACATGTGTTGCTCCTTTTTCTCTTCCTTTCCTTTAACAGCAAGGATTCACACTCTTTCCCATCACATTTTCTGCCATTCAGTGGGCACTGTGGTTCTGCCTGCATGAGTCCTTCTGCAGAGTGATGGAGAGGAAGGGAAAAAAAAAAACTGCTGCTTTTCTTTTTTTTATGTCTGTCAGATGGAGTTTAGTAAATAAGTGTAAATAAGGTTTACAGAGCCATCCACAAGTTTAAAAGGATCCAGCTAAAAATAGCAGGCTGGCAGAGGAGGGGGGGACTCTGCTCAGCAGCATCACCCTGGCCATCGAGTTCTGTTTGTACACTCTTTTTTTTTTCTGTGACTGAAGCAAAAACTGATGGAAGAAAATGTGCATAAAGGTCCAGGAAGTGACCTGGAAGTGAAACAGTAAGAAAAAAAAGGCTCTGTGAAATTGTTGTATCTCAGCCATGGGCCAGGCAGCTCTCTTTACTCTTACATTTCCTTTTATCTGTGTATAAGGTGCTATTATTTTTGTTTGCAGAAGCAGCTCATCTGACACTCAGATCTACTATGTGATGTGGGGGTTTTTGTTCATAAATACACGACAGCAGACATTTTCTGTTGCAGAGAAGGGCTCTCAGAGATGGGTGGATAGAATAACACCTCTAAAACGTTACCATGACCTTATGGGAAGGATGTAGGAGACCACTCTGGAGATGTTCTGAGCCAGTGGGGTTTGGTCCATGATCCCAGCTTACCCAAACTGGGTCAGTAACTGCAGTTGAAGGGTGTGCTGAGCCCAGCTCTGGGGTCAGAAAGGGACTATCTGTGACTTGGAGGGTGATTCCTGTCTCGTGATGTGATCACATCTCATTCATCTGCCCTTGTGAGATCACATCTGGAATATTGTGTCCAGTTCTGGGCCCTTCAGTTCCGGAAGGACAGGGAGCTGCTGGAGAGAGTTCAGTGCAGGGACACCAAGATAATGAAGGGAGTGGAGCATCTCCCTTGTGATGAAAGGCTGAGAGAACTGGGGCTCTTCAGCTTGGAGAAGAGAAGACCTCATTCATGTTTACAAACACATCAAGGGTGGGTGTAAGGAGGCTGGAGCCAGGCTGTGCTNGAGATAGTTCTCTAGGTTTCCTTCATAGTAAGTGGATGTAGATGTGCACCTCTAAAGACTCATGGGCAGCTGAAAAACATGGTTTGACTGGTGCTATCAGCAAGGGATCTGAACTAGATGCAAATTGAAATTAATTGAGGTGTGAGCAAGACTAACTTCTCTACAAAGCTCACAGCATCTATCCTCTGTCCCCGGAGGCAAAGAGTCATCCAGCAAGCAGCACAGAAAGAGTCCTTTATATGTTGCTTGAGGAACAATGTAGGAGACATTGCAGCCATCTTAGACCTCTCACTAGGCAGGGATTTCTTTGGAGAGGCCAGATAGTTGTAAGATTGGCTTTGTATTGAATGACAGTGTGTCTGATACAGCTGGGACTCTAGAGGTTAACATATACTCTCATTAAAATTCAGTCCTTCTGCAACGAAATATCCTGAAATCTGCTGCACTTCACACCACACGAAAGTGGGTGTAACAGCAATGGAATAAGTTGTAGTTCATCTCTGCTTCAAGTGTCAGGCAATTTGCAATGCACCATGCAATATTTTGGTGTGAAGACATCAGCTGGCCTTCCCCAGTGCAAAACTGGGCATGGATTTCAATTCACACTAGCAAAATAGACCTGCCCCAGAAGTTCAGCTGAATGATGGGCAGTGCTCAAGAAGCACAAGGCTTGTGAGAGTGACAGAAACTGTCAGTCACTCACGGTAAAAACAAGCTTTGAACATCCCTTTGCAAGTCAGTTCCTCAGTTCCTGCCAGCCTCATGTATGTCTATTTATAATTGCAACTTTCCTCAGTTAATCATGTCAAAAAAGACATTTGTACCCCTGGGAAATGTCTCTGACGTGAGGATTTCTGTGGAATTGTTAATCCCAGAAGAGAATCCCCAAGTAAACTGATTACAATGCTGGCAGCATGAAAGAAGCTCAGGCCTGCCATTAATCGCTGCACAGGCCACGGAAAGCTCTGAGCTCAATTTAGATATATGGGAAGGTTCCTTCTGCTTAGAGGAATAAACATACAGACAGCTTCAGACATGGTGTGAGTGGGAAGTTGCTGAGCACAGAAGCTTCCCCCCTAGTTGGTGTCAATGCATGAACCAGAAGCTCCTGTTTGTTTGCTTGGATGGAAGTGGTTCATGCAGCAGTGAGGCTAGAAAATGGGAATCACAGGGTAGTGGGGATTGGGAGGGACATCTGGATATCATCCAGTTCAACCTTCTGCTAAGTCAGTCTTTTCTCCTCCAGGCTACACAGCCTGAAGTCTCACAGTCTTTCCTCATCAAAAAGATGATCCAGTCCCCTCATCATCTTGGTAGCTCTCCACTGGCCTCTCTATAGAAGTTGAGGGCAGGAAGGCTCTTCAGAGGGTCCTGGTCAGGCTGGATTGACAGCTCAAGGCCAATTGTATGATGTTTAACAAGTGCAAGTGCCAGGCCTTACACTTGGGCCACAACAACCCCAGGCAAAGCTCCAGGCTGGGGCAGAGGGTCTGGACAGCTACTAGAGGGAAGGAATATGAGGGATGTTAATCAACAGCAGCTGAGCATGAGCCAGCAGTGTGCTCAGGTGGTCAAGAAGGCCAATGGCATCCTGATTTGTGTCAAAAATAGTGTGGCCAGCAACCAAGAAAGTGATTGTCTGCCTGTACCGGGCCCTGGTGAGGCCACAACTCGAGTGCTGTGTTCAGTGTTGAGCCCTCACTACAAGGAGACTGAGGTGCTAGAGCATGTCCAGAGATGGACACTTGAGCTGGTAAAGGGGCTGGAGCATGAGTCTGATGAGGAAGCCAAGGGGAGACATGATCACTCTGTAAGTACCTGAAGGGAGGTTGCAGTGAGTTAGGGGTTGATCTCTTCTCTGCAGTAATAAATGACAGGACAAGAGGAAATGACTTCAAGTTACAGCAGATGACGCTGAGATTGGAAATGAGGAAGAATTGTTCCCTGAAAGAGTTGCTAGACACCAGCACAAGTTGCCCAGTAAAGTGGGAATTCTCTATCTCTGGAGATTTTGCAAAGCTGTGGTGCTGAGGCACATGGGTTAATGATGGACCTGGCAATGTTAGGTTTACAGTTGGACTTCAGGATCCTAAAAGTCTTTTCCAACTAAAATGATTCTATGAGGCCATGATTCTATGATTCATTATCACTCTTGAACTAAGAAGCCCAGAACTGGACAGAGTACTTGGTCAAGGAGAAACCCAGGCAATGTCTGTCAAGTAACTGAACTCAAGTAACTGAACTCTTATACTCTTTATACAGTCATAGAAACATAGAATAGTAGAGGTTAGAAGAGAGTTTTAGAGATCATCTAGTTCAACCCCCTTGCAGAAGCAGATCCCACTTAGATCAGGTCACACAGGAACATATTTAGGTGGGTCTTGAAGACCTCTAAGGAAGGAGACTCCACACCCTCCCTGGGCAGCCTGGGCCATTTAAGTCAGAAAAGACCTTTAAGATCTTGGAGTCCAACTGTAAACTTTGCCAAGTCCACCACTAAACCACATCATTAAATGTCACAGCTATGTAGCTTTTAATTACCTCCAGTTGTGGTGACTAAACCACTTCCCTGGGTCACAATGAGGCTTTAATCCAGCACTGGGAAAATAGCTACTGATGGGGATAATCTGTTACACCTTTGGAAGGAAGTGAGAATTCCCTTAAATGGCACACATGTTGAGTTTTAAATCCTATGAGTCAGGGACTTTTCCACTGCCCATCACCTCCTAACAAAGACCTTGGTATCATCATGCCCTGAGGTGTGAAGCTATTGGCAAATCATCTATTTAAGCAGGGGGAGGCTAACCCTTAGAACATGGTAATAAATCATCCTGTAATTTAAAATCTGGATTTAATTTCAGACACATGCAGCGGGAAAGGGGGAGAGGGGCCATTTTGCTGTTTTATTCCCAAAGTAATTGAGTAGCAGGTAATGAGGAGCAGCAGGGACAGACACTCACAAGGAAACAGCGTGGTTTCCTGCAAAACGAACTGATGGAAAGCAGCTCCTGGATATTGCTGATGTCTCCACCCAGATGCCTTTGTGCTGCTTCACTGGTTACATTTCCACTTTCAAATTCACCTGTCTCATGGAAAGACTCATGCTGCAACCTCATCATGCTGTTGAGAGGGGTTTTGCAAGTCTGCAGGTATTGTTTTGGGAGGCAATGAGTGGACCTGCCTTGCAGGAAGAGTGCAGCAAGATTCATAGACAGCAGGGCTTGGGAGTAATCTGTGGAGCTCAGGCATTTGCTAGGGCAGAAAGCCTTTATGATCCCAAGAGATTTAGCAGTTCAACTAACATTGGCACAGAGTATGGAACAGGACTCATAGTAACTGTTCAGAAAAAGAGATCTGAAGGTAGCTGGATACAGAGTGTATGAGATGCAAAGGATTCTCCTGTCCTCACCACCTCACAGGAGAAAGGTTTTGCCTTTAGAAAACAACACTGTAAACCTCAGCCATTTTCTCTTTTCCTGTGAGATGCAGAATGAAACTGATCATATCATATTTTTTTTTCACAGAAGCTTTGTTCCCTGCCAAGATGGACTGGAGAAGGCCAAGGCTGGAGCAAATTAAAATCTCCAGGTATCTAACAGTCATTTCAGCTTCTGCATGTGGTCCTTTGCCTTACTGGTGTTTCTGCAGGTAGGTTATTGCTTCAGTTGGCATCTCCAATCATTTTATTTCTTGAAGAAAAACTCAGTAGAAAAGCTCAGCCCTGTGCTCGATGGATGTGGATCAGCAGTGAGATGGGAGAAGCATCTGCCTGGACTGCCTATGATGTGAAAGACAAGACAACCATCCCTTGGGTGACATGTCTTTTAACACATTCCTCTGACCAGTAGGGTACCAGAGGGGTCAGTTCTGGGACCAGTCTTATTCAACATCTTATCAACCACTTGGATGAGGGGACAGAGGGACCCTCACCAAGTTCCCTGATGACACCAAACTGGGAGTGGTTGATTCAGTGGAAGGTCATGCTGCCATTCAGTGAGATCTGGACAGTCTGAGAGTTGAGCAGACAGGAACCTTCTGAGGTTCAACAAGGACAAGTGCAGAGTCCTATAACTGGGGAGGAACAATCTCATGCACCAACACAGACTGGGGATTGACCTGTTGGAGGGCAGCTCCGTGGAGAGGGACCTGGGTGTTCTGGTGAGCAGCAAACTAAACATGAGCCCGCAACATGCCCTTGTGGCCAAGAAGCCAATGGCATCCTGGGGGCAACATGAAGAGTGTGGCCAGCTGGTCAAGGGAGGTTCTTCTGCCTCTCTGCTCTGCCCTGGTGAGGCCTCATCTGGAGTCCTGTGTCCAGTGCTGGGCTCCCCAGCTCAAGAGGGACAGGGAACTGCTGGAGAGAGTCCAGCACATGGCTCCCAATATGCTGAGGGAACTGGAACATCTTTCTGTTGAGGAAAGGCTGCAGGAACTGAGGCTGTTCAGCCTGGAGAAGAGAAAGTTGAGGATGGAACTCATCAATGTTGATAGATACTTGAAGGGCAGGTGTTGAGAGGATAGGGTCAGACTTTGTTCTGTGGTAGCCAGTGACAGGGCAAGAGGTAATGGGTACAAGCTAGAGCACAGTAAGTGCCACTGGAACAGGAGGAGAAACTTGTTTGGTTCTGAGGTAAGGGAGCGTTGGCCCAGGCTGCCCAGGAAGGGAGTGGAGGCTTCTTCTCAGCAGGTTTCCAAACCCATCTGGACACGTTCCTCTGCCCCTTGATCGAGGGGAACCTGCTTTAGCAGGGAGTTGGACACGATGATCTCTAGAAGTCCCTTCCAAACTGCAGCATTCTGTGATTCTGTGATATGATCCAAATACTCTGAAAGATGAGAGAAACCAAAGCAAAGGAGAAGGAGATGGCAAAAGAGTACCTGTACACTCAGTGCAATGCAAACACTTCTGAGCAGCCTCCACCTACCAAATTAGGGAAATTATCACTGTGGTAAATTTAAAAGTATGCTCAGTATTCCTGTGGAAAACAGGTGAGTATGATTCAGAGCACATGAGACTTTTCCACCTTGCTGAGGTGAATACAAATATGCAGCTCAGCTAGGTGAGGTAGCATGTAAATCAGTGTTAATACTTCTGGTCTTTCACAGTTGAGGGCACCCAGCCTGCACCAGCATGGGACCCAAGTGCTCGGTCCCCACAAATTACTGCACAGTCGAGTGCCTCTTGTGAGGACTTCTCCTGGGCTATTGTGGGTAGGTGGCTGTATATTGTCCTGGGGAAATATTGCCACTAGATTAGATGGGGCAAAGAGCAGCTGGTGTTGCAAAGCTTGGCTTTGAGAAATGGAAACGGAAACCTTGTCAAAGACTCTTTTGGGAGTTCACTCTCCAGGCTGGAAAATGAGACTGAAAGAGGAGACACAAATAACCTTTGCATTAAACTGCCCTTGTTGCTGTTGGAAGCCCCTGCTGCTTCCATTAGACAGTTACTGAGCCTCAGAGCTGTGGAGAGACGTTTCTGCAGTGAGCACTGTGCCTTCTGTGCAATATCCCTGCTGCCTTGAGGGTTTGGTACTTGTTTTTATGATTTTTGCTGTCTTTCCCTATTTCTCTTTTGTGTAATATAAAGAGGCACATTTTTCCAAATGACTCTAAGAAGAGATTTAGCAGAACATGGATGTTTTTTGCCATGGGTGAGGTTTGCCATTCAGCATGCTGCCTCCGTCACAGGTGGCTTTGCATTGTAAGTTATACCCCTGTGTGGAGGAGTGGGCTTTGCTGGGGAAGTGGAGAAGCCACCTCCAGACATGCTTAGCAATGTACAGTTTTCACATACTGTAAATGCAACAGAGCCTACTTCCCTCTCATCCAAACTATTTCATGTGCTTGTCTTCTCAACCAGCTAATTCCCTTTCCCCAGGGTGTGGGAACTGTGGTACAGGCAGTGAAATAAGTCAGGACTAGCTTTGCCTGCTGCTTCTTTACCATGGTGGATGGAAAGATCTGTGAGACTGTGGTGTACATACAAAATGTCTGTGGTGGATGTCTGTTCATCTATGTCTGCCTGAGATCCCCATCATAGCCAGGTAGGAATGGCTGGATGCACTCTCTGCTTTTGGGAAACTGGGCATTTCAAGGGAGATCAGATGGAAGAAAGGAAAGAGAGGATTAGCTAACAGTGGGCCAGCAATGTGCCCTCACGGCCAAGAAGGCCAATGGCATCCTAGGGTGGATTACAAGGGCTGTGGGCAGTAGGTGGAGAGAGGTTCTCCTTCCCCTCTGCTCTGACCTTGTGAGACCACATCTGGAATATTGTGTTCAGTTCTGGGACCCTCAGTTCCAGAAGGACAGGGAGCTGCTGGAGAGAGTTCAGTGCAGGGACACTAAGATGATGAAGGGAGTGGAGCATCTCCCTTGTGATAAAAGGCTGAGAGAACTGGGGCTCTGCAGCTTGGAGNCTGTGTGACCTACTCTATGTGGTGCTGCTCTGGCAGGGGGGTTGCACTGAGTGAGCTTTTGAGGTCCCTTCCAACCCTTAAGATTCTCTGATGCTGTGATTCAATAGTGCATGTGAAATATGAGTGACACCAGGAGAGCCCTTGCCTGTCAGCTGGAAGTGGCTTTCCTTGACAACTTTCTGCATCGATTCTCCTCAGCATTCAACTTGATTGGCTTTTCAATATCTGCATAAAGTTTAGTGTTTCGTGAAACAATGTTCCACATCCAGAAAGGGAAAGAAAGCAAAAGCAAACCAAAGCACACATCAGCCTTGACTAAGGCAATGAAATCAGACAGTTTTGCTCCCTCATCTCACAGAATATTCTGAGAAGATGCTTATATAAATACCACCAAACTTGGCAAATCTATAACAGAAGGGAAACTTATATCAATTACGTGTTTAGTAATCCTCTCAAAACCAGAATAACAACGGGCTTAATGACGTCAGGTCTATCTGCTGGAGTGAAAAGACATTAAAAAGCAATCATAAACAAAAGCAGATCTCTACCTAATGCTCTGTTCCTTGGGATATGGGCAGGCAGATTACTGTACTTGCAAGGGTTTTGTCTGAGCAGGCAGCATAAGGAAGGAAAGGCTGGAGATGGGTTTGCTACACATATTTTGGGTAGAACACTAGTGATGCATGAATCCTGGCTTCCACTACATGCATTTGTCAACGGAATGCTTGCTGAACGGTTGCAGGCGAAGCTCTCACGCGGCTGTCGGTGCGTGGTTGTTCTCAGACCTTTATTTCTTCTTCTGAATTTGCAGTGTAGAGCTAATTAGCAAAATCTGCATTGTTCTGCTGCTTCTCCCTTACTGGGGAAATCAATGCTTTCAGCCTGAGGATAAGGAATAGCAAATGCCACATAAGCTTATGCAAGATCCGTGTGTGCTCTTTAGTCCTTCTAACGAGAAGAGAGATGTATCTAGAATCCGACTGAAGACTCAGAAACAGTCAGTGTAAAACATTCAATATCAAATGCTCAGGCATAATACTGCTATCGTTCCAATGGCACAGGGAAATGGAGTGTTTATTCACCAAAGCAAAACATATTTGCAAATGAATTTTTAATGACATAACCGATGTCAGTGTTGGAGATGGAGGAGGGGCAAAATAAAAAGAGACTCTTTAAGTTTGGGTGATTAAATAAATCTATCAGGATGACTAGTGAGCTCATAGAGCTGTTGAGTCTCAGCTTGATGGAAAACTCAGTGGCTGGGGTGGTTTATTTTCATCCCAATCTGAAACACAACACTGTGCTTTGATTCTTTTCTTCGCCTTCTCGCGTGCATTTGGAAAAGCGTCAGGTTTTGGGTCAATGAGAATACATAACTACAACTACATCAATATTTATTTGGGTTTGGCTTGCAGTATTTTAGGGTTTTATTCACTAGATATAAAACTGCAGAACATGAAATGAAAATAAGGAAGTGAATATAAAATGAAACGTGGACATAAACGGGGGAATGAAAGAGAAGGCGATGAATCACGGCAAATCCATCAGAATAAACAATGTGTCCTAAAGCCCACATTTCCAGTGGAATCACTCTGACAACTCAACGCTCCAATGCATTATGTAAAAGCTTTTCTTAAGCAGCATTGAATCAAAATCAGTGCTTTCTTCAAGAAGGTTCAGTTTCTGATGACTCTGCAAATCGTGAAACAAATCACAGAATCGTAGAAAGGTTGGAAGGGACCTTTAGAGATCATCCAGTCCAACCCTTCTGCAGAAGCAGGTTTACTTAGATCAGGTGGCATAGGAACATGTCCAGGCAGGTCTTGAAGACCTCCAAGGAAGGAGACTCCACAACCCCTCTGTGAGCCCTGGCCTAGGCTGCCCAGGGAGGGTGTGGAGGCTCCTTCCTTTGAGGTCTTCAAGAATCATAGAATCACAGAATGGTAGGGTTGGAAGGGATCTTTAGAGCTCAACCAGTCCAATCTCCCTGCAGAATTAGCTCCCATCTAGATCAGATCACACAGGAACGTGTCCAGGTGCGTCTTGATCAGGGGATATCTTACAAATACCTAAATAGTGGGTGTCAGGAGGTTGGGGCATCCCTTTTCTCTATTGTATCCAGCAACAGGACAAGGGGTGATGGGATGAAGCTGGAACACAAAAAGTTCCATTTAAATATAAGAAAAAGCTGTTTTACTATGAGGGTGAGGGAGCCCTGGCCAGAGGGGTTGTGGAGTCTCCTTCCTTAGAGGTCTTCAAGACTCGCCTGGACATGTTCCTGTACCAACTGATCTAGGTGAACCTGCTTCTGCAGGAGGGTTGGACTTGATGAGCTCTAAAGGTCCCTTCCAATCCTGCCATTCTATGACTCTATGATTCTATGAACTTGTTGTGTTTCAGCTTCATCCCATCACCTCTTGTTCTGTCACTGGATACAACAGAAAAAAGTGTTACCCCAACCTCCTGGACACCCATCAGTGAGATATTTGTAACTATGAATGAGATCTCCCCTCAGTCTTCTCCAGACTAAACAACCCCAGGTCCTGCAGCCTTTCCTCATAAGGAAGATAAAAAAAGCTAATGTCTTTGAAAATTTATTTTGAAAAGCACATGCTAAAGACATGGTTTCAGATGACACACTTGGGCCAAACGGATAACAAGACTATTTGCAGCTAATTTCAGATGGGAAAGCAGATGGGGCTGTTTCTTGCTGTTAGACTTCTATGGTCACAGTCTCTCAAGGGCTGAACTTGAACATCTGAGTTCTTCTAATCATTATTATCATCATGACTAAAATTAATGTGTCCAGATCTGCAGTCTCCATTTACACCCTTACACTGTGCAAAGGGTGGGGAGACTTTATCACTGCCAGAAAAGCCTTTAGCCTGTTGGAACTTAAGGTGCCGTGTATGTGATGCATCTCACCTAGGTTTGGAGGCTTGTACTCACTTGCAATCACATGAAACTTTTTCAATCTTTGGGAGCTCCCAAGGTGTCCAAAACATCTGCACAGGGCTGGAAGATATGATATAGGACCTACAGAAGACCCACACTCTTTTGGAGGGTCATCAGGTGCCATCAGTGTTTGAAGGGGCACTACATGCCTAGGTTAAGTCAACTAAATCTCACATTATTACTCAGAATGTAAGTCTCTATATGAGCATTGTATCCAGGCTCCAGATACAGTCATAGACACTGGTAGAGTCCAGTCCCCTGCTGAAGCAGGTCCACCTAGATCAGGTCACATAGGAATGTGCCCAGGTGGGTCTTGAAGACCTCCAAGGAATGAGCCTCCACGCCCTCCCTGGGCAGCCAGGGCTCCCTCACTCTCTTGAGCCGAGGAGCCCAGAACTGGACACAGGGCTCCAGATGAGGTCTCTCCTGGGTAGAGCAGAGGGGGAGCCAAACCTTCCTTGACCTGCTGCCCACACTCTTCTTGATGCATCCCAGGCTGCCATTGGCTTCTTGCCCACGAGCCCACGTTGCTGCTCATGCTCAGTTGATGATCACCCAGCACTCCCAGGTCTGTCTCTGCAGAGCTGCTCTCCAGCAGGTCAATCCCCAGCCTGTCCTGGTGCATGGAGTTGTTCCTTCCCAGCTGCAGGACTCTGCACTTGCCCTTATTCAGGATGATAGTTTTCACCCTGATGTTTGCTGGAGTGCTGATGAGATGCTTATCTGGACCTGGAAACCTCAGAGAGCTCAGCCATGAGTGGTTGCAAATGCATGTGACCTCTTGAGGTGGCCTCTTGCTCTGAAACCATGTAAAATGCTAACAGTCAGTAACTAGAACTGATAATCACCTGGAAGATTTCAAGGTGTGAAATGCTGCTTTCGCTTACATCCCTGCTTACCTTTGAGACCTGCAGAGGTGCATCCTTCAGCTGGGAGCAGACTGGAATGGGCTGCACAAGACTCTACTTCTCGTTGCCTGCAGTTGCAGTTGTATCCCATGGTACAGTCCCGCTGGAAGTTGCACTGGTTCAAAACCATTTAACTGCACTTAAACATGGACTGACAGCTAGCTAAACCTTCGGATGCATTTCAGAAATGATTCCTTACCTTGATTCTCATTTTTAACGTGATCATACTGTAACTGTCCATCTGTCTTAGCTGTCAGACCTGCTTCTCCCTCCTAATATTGTTACCATCTGCTTGCCAGTTTCAATGAGATTGAAAGAATGACTCACAGTCACAAGAATTTGTTCTTAGAAATGTACAGAAGACAGTGGTTTTTTGGCTTATGGAGGGCAGGTTTCCAGCAAGAAAGGCAGAATTACCTGTTCCTTTTGGTTTGGTGACACACCAATGTGTTTGCACCCTGAAGGCACTCTGACTCTCCTGCTTTTTGCTTAGCTGGTAATGAGGGGACACAAGAGAAGCTAGAGACAGTATGGGTGGCAGTTCAGGGCTTATCAGGAAAAGATGAAGGGATTTGAGGAGTTTCTGGGTTGTGGAGGGCCAGAAGTGTTGGGATTGACAAAGTAAATGCACTGCCAGACTTGGGGCTTGGAAAGGTCCTTTGTGTATCACAGTGGGTGAAGACCTTTCTGTGCATGAGAGGAAAGCTGACGCTATTGTGGTAGGATTGTTCTCAAAGTATTTTTCACACAATTATATAAAAAAGATCTGTCTTTATTTAATTCTACTGCTGAACAACAATATTGAAGTGGCTTACAGTCAAGAATATTTGCTGTTCCCTTTTCAGAGTTGAACACTATGGTGACAGTTACACCCTGCTACTCAGGACTGATCATTTTTCATTCCTCCTTTTGTGTCCATTTGTGCAGTTAATGTATTCTCCTAA
This sequence comes from Urocolius indicus, assembly GCA_013401255.1. Taxonomy (NCBI): domain Eukaryota; kingdom Metazoa; phylum Chordata; class Aves; order Coliiformes; family Coliidae; genus Urocolius; species Urocolius indicus. The sequence continues at coordinate 105,296 of WBNH01003886.1, forward strand.
TCAATGGTGGTAGATTCCTCTGTAATTAATATTGATGAGCTGGAGAAAGAAAAGCATGGAACACTAGTAACATTTGTCTGTGAAGTGAAAAAAGTCAGGCTTGAAAACTAGAAACAGCCACAGCAGACTAGAAACAGACACACCACAATGAAGACCCTCAGAGAGACCCCTGTTGTCATTCAGAAAAGAGAAGAAACTTTTCAGGGTCATCATGGAGAAGATACATTAAGATACCAGGGATGCTGAGAAAAGCAGGAATTGTAGGGCTGAGTGAAGCTATGCTTCACTTCAGCTAGTGCTTCACTTGATCCCTGACTGCCTCTCGACATGCACTGGCACCAGTGAAAGCTCTTCTGGGGATTTGATGCTGTAAGAGATTAAACCCCTGGCCCTGTGACATCCTGACACAGACACCCTTGGACATCAAGATGAAAAGGGCTTCAGCAGGCTTCAGTGGGCTACCCACATATAAAACTGCTTGCATGAAGAAATAAATACTGCCCAGAGTTCTGTCTCTGATAGGAAAACTTCATGTCAATACATCTCAATCTCACCACAGCACAGGGCTGGTAAAATCAGATTGATTTTCCCTGTTGGCTTTGCAAAGAGGAGATCTGGCAACGTGTCATGGACAAAATAGATCTGTTCAAATGAAACCACCCTGACAAATTGCATCCTTCTTACAATTTAAATTAACTGTTTTTCCCCCCTCCTAATAACACCAGCCACAGAGCCAAATTCTTAGCTGTGCTTTCCCTTTGTTTCTTTTGTTGATTTCATCTTATTTAATTTAACCAACCATTTGTTTTTGGAGCTGTCTTTGTGAATCTGTTTAAATCTACTGAGTGCTGCTTTGGAAAGAGAGACAATCCAGTCTACTGGAATAGAGACTGATCAAAAATTAATAGAAGGCTTCAGGATTTGAATTGATATGAAGTGAGGTTTGTCCAGTGACCTCGGGTAATGCAATTCCCCAAGAAAAAATAAAGGCTTGTAGAAACGAAGGGTTAATGTCTCATTCTCCTGAGGTGACTTACCTTTCCTTGTACTCAAGCTTTCTCCCTAAATTGTCACTGCTCCAGCTACTGCAAAGAGTGATGGTAGAGACAGCTCCTTCTCAGCCCTGTAAGCAGAATCAGAGGTTGTTTTTCTGAATGGCAAAGGCTAAGAAGGGCTGAGAAAGGCTGCCAAGGAAAGAAACACAGGGCAACAGGGACAGAAGGCTGAGAGGAGCAACCCTGAATGATGAGGCTTCTCTCTGCTGTTTAAAGGGACAGGAGAAGTGAATGTAACAGCCACTGCTGCAGGGAAGAGATAAACGGGAGAATCTTTGGCCAATCTGTTGGGTGCTGCTCAGTAGTGGTCGTAGAATCATTTTTGTTAGAAAAGAGCTTTAAGATCATCAAGTCCAAGCCCTCCCCTCACCCTGCCATGGCCACCACTAACCTACGGCCCTCAGCACCTCAGCTCCACGGCTTTGGGATCCCTCCAGGGCTGTGCACTGCCCCAGCTCCCTGGACAGCCTAGCACAGGGGCTGACACCCCTTTCAGGGAAATAGTTCTGCCTCAGCTCCAACCTCAACCTCCTCTGGGGCAACTTGAACCCCTTTCATCTTGTCCTGTCACTTGGGAGAAGTGATTGACTCTCTCCCTGGCCACAGCCTCCAGTCAGGGAGTTGCAGAGAGTACTGATGTCTCCCCTCAGGCTCCTCTTCTACAGACTAAAAACCATGAGGGCCCTCAGCTGTTCCTCATCAAGCTTGATCTCCAGACCATTAACCAGCTTTGTTTCCCACCTCTGGCCCTACTGCAGCCCCTCAGTGTCCCTCTAGCAGTGAAGGGCCCAACACTGAACACAGCTCTTGAGCTGCAGCCTCACCAGTGCTGAGTAGCATCGCCTGGGGTTGTTGTGGCCCAAGTGCAGGACCTAACACTTGTCTTTGTTGAACCTCATACAGTCAACCTTGGCCCATTGGTCCAGACCCTTCTGAAGAGCCTTCCTGCCCTCAAGCAGCTCTATGCACCCACCCAACTTTGTGTCATCTACAAACTTCCTGAGGGTGCACTCGGTCCCCTCATCCAGATCCTGGACAAAGATGTTAAACAGAACAAGCCCCAGCACTGAACTCTGGGGAACACCACTGGTGACCAGCTGCCAACTGGATTTAACTCCATTCCCCACCACTATCTGGGCCAGCCCATCCAGTCAGCTTTCCACTCAACAGAGTATGTCCATCTAAGTTGGTCCAGGAAGATGCTGTGGGAAATGGTGTCAAAGGTTTTATTGACGTCCAGGGACACCATATCCACAGCCTTTTCCTCATCACCAAGAGCCTCACGTTGTCATAGAAAGAGATCAAGTCACTGTGGCTTTTCATTGCTCTGGCACAGGGTGAAAAAATGTGCCTGCACTGGTGACCTCACAGTGTTTGATGGTTCCTGTTGTCCATCTCATTCTCCTCCTTTGGGCAAGATTTGTGCATGCAGATGAGAAGGCTTGATCTCAGCAGCATCAGGGAAGTGGAGTCCACACAGCACAGCTCTTCCAAGTATCATGTCCTGCCCAGTTGTCATTGCACTGGCTGCAGCACCCAGTGCTGTCTCCTGGTCTGCACCTTCAGCTGAGGGCTCAAGGATGGCTACAGCGCAGAGGCAGGACAGTGCTGGAAATGAGCTGTACACCAGCCAGGCTGCTGGGTAACACGAGGTGAGAGTCAGCAGTATGACTCTCTTATTCAATATATGACTTGACAGGTCTGAGAACCTGGAGTGCTCCCCAGCCACAGACTAAACAGGACCTGTCAGCTGGTCCAAAGTGAAAAATTAGGTAGGTTTGCCTGGATATCAATGAAACAAATGGAGCTTATCAGAAACTCAAAGGTCAAAGCTTGTCATTTACCAAAAAGTGTAGCAGATGGGAGTAACTTGTGAGTACCACAACAGAAGCTGTGTGATGAGATGCAAAAGGAATACTTTACAGTATTCCCTATGGTGTTTCCCTTGTCTATACTTAAAACAATCATCCTAATCAACCTTCTAAAGTAACTGGGAGGGGGCATCCAAACAGAATACCCCAAAGGGCTGATACAAATGGTCACTTCATTTTAACCATTTATTAACATTTTCACCTTTTTTTAACAAATAACTCCTAGAATACAACCGATTCAAACCAGCTACAGCATTCCTTTTTTCTTAGCATTATTTATTACACTTTAATCATCTGTGACAGGTTCTCAGACCTGTCATTAAACTTGTGCCAAGTATGCTGAGTGACACGGCAAAATCTCACCAGAAATCCCCTCTGTGTGCATCAATCTTTACCTTCTTACAGGTATTATCAAGCTATGGAGCTGGACGTATTTCATCTACAGTGACCCCAATTACACTTCTCCATTTTGACTTGTAAGAAAGGAGTAAAGGAGCCTTAGGAAGGAGAGGGAAAAGTCTTAAGGGGCAAAGAGTTTTTGTGCCAGGGGTTCTTTCTGCTCTCTCACATCTCCATTCACTCCCTACCTCCCCTGAGAGGCAACGTCAAAGCAGACAAGCTGTCCCTGTTCCCTTGGCAAAGCTTTCTGCTCCAAGGTCTTAAGATGTTCTAAGTAGAGACAGCAGCTCTTGGTCATCCTCAGTCTTTTTAGTCAGGACAAGGACACAGAGAATAACAGATAAAGAGATCACAAGTAGCAGCTGGGGAACTTTGGAGAAATTTGAGGGGAGATGTGATCTGGAAGGAGAGACTAGTCATGGATTTTAAGGTGAAGAAGAAAGAAATGGGATGGAGGAATTACTTAGGAAAAAGTTCTAAGGGGAGTAGATGGGGTAGAGAAAAGGGAGGGGAAGGAGGATAAATTCCATGGGGCAAATAAAGTCAAAGGAGAAAGATTTGTCTTGAACATATGTAACCCCAGGAAACCTCACCCTCTATCCTCATACACCAAGGTTTTTCCCTTGCTGAATGGCTGGTACTGGAAAGTAATTCCTTGAGGTAAGAGTCCTAGCAGCAAGAAATCTTCTTGTGCTCTACAGTCTTGTCTGAGATTCTTTTGCATGGATACCATCCCTTGACAATAAAGGCACTAGGAGCAGAAGCTCCCTAACCTAAATAAATTTGGGACTGCAAATGAGACACATAGAACCGTGGAATCATTTTGCTTGGAAAAGACCTTCATCAAGTCCAACCCCTCAGCTCACACTGCCAAGCCCATCACTAAACCACTGGTCAAATGGAAGGCTTGAGATCTGTTCTGTAGATTCTCTTCTAAATTAGATCAGATCCAGCTTTTAGCAGAAAGCAACGTTCATCTTTAGTGGTGTGGAAGGTCCACCAAAGTTTTAATCTCAGTGTATTAATTACAGCACAGATGTGTTCAGGCGGTCACCAGCGACCTATCAAAGAGGTGCTTGACAAAACCCTGTGTGTAATATGCTGATGTATTAGCTAATGAGGCCCAGTTCTGATTAAAATGCAGAGATAGGGAGGAAAGCTTTGCTATACATTAGTAATGAAAGCCTTGCCTCCCATATGAGAAAAGCAAGAATTTATAACACTCCCTCACTATTTTTGGAGGGTTTAAAAAAAGTCACAACACTTGAAATTGTCCCAAGTCCTGTTTCAGGAATGTGAATGAAGTATTTCATTTTCCTAAAGCAGGAACATGCAGTACTTAGCATTTCCAATCGGAGTTTATTTTAGCCTAATTTATTTTCAACAGCTTTCCCCTCAATCTTGAGTGCTCTGAGAAGAGATAAAGATAATACATTCCCACTAGAGACAAGGGATAAAACAACATCAGCAAAAAGAAGAAATATGTATATAAAGATGTGTACACTGAATCAATCCTCTTAGTGAGTTGAGATTTCAGTCAGAGAAATAGGAGCAGGAGGGTTGGAGACTCCAGGTGTGGTGCTCCTGGGCAGGGGGATGTGGTTGGCACGTGGTGGAAAGTAAATTGGTGCCACCATGAAGCTCCAGTCAGAGCTTTGGCATTTAGGGCAGTGTCTTTTTTTATTAGTGTTTGATTGAAATGAAAATGTTTTCTACAAAGAATGGGAAAAAAAGAGTTGTATCTGAGGTCTGTTTTGTTTCATTTCTTTTGGAATCATAGAATGGTAGGGATTGGAAGGGACCTTTAGAGATCATTTAGTCCAACCCTCCTGCAGAAGCAGATATTTTAATCAGATAGATGTGAATAAAGAAGTTTCACCAAATGTTAACCTGGAAGGAACAGATGCATCCCACATCCAGACAGATTTTTGCTGAAAAGGAAGTTGTTGGATGTTAGTCAGGTTGGGGCACCCCTTTTCTTGATGGTATCCAGCCACAGGACAAGGGGTGATGGGATGAAGCTGGAACACGAACAGTTCCATTTAAACATAAGAAAAAACTGTTTCAGTGTGTGAGTGAGGGAGCCCTGGCCCAGGCTGCCCAGGGAGAGTGTGGAGGCTCCTTCCTGGGAAGTCTTGAAGACCGATCTGGACATATTCCTGTGTGACCTGATCTAGGTGGGAGCTGCTTCTGCAGGAGGGTTGGATTGGATGAGCTCTAAAGGTCCCTTCCAACTCCCACCATTCTGTGATTCTATGAGTCTGTGAGAATTGAGACTTGCTGATAACTGGCAGCCTGTCTGGTTTTGGGGAACTCTTGTTTGATGAGAGCTGGAGCTGGTATTTACACCCCACCTCAGCCTTTCTGTGTTTTCTCCCATCTTCATCTGGCTGGGTGTGGGGTTTTCTTAGCAGCTGGATTTCTACATTCTTACAGACAAATAAACAGACATCATTCTTCTTTTTGCTACTTTGTGCTCCTCCTGAAGGACTGCTAACACTCCACAGCTGCTGATGATAAAAGTTCCTGATGTAACTCGTTTAACCGCTATGGCTGCAAATTGTTGGCTTCTAACAGCTTGAAATCTAATCGTTTGGCCTTATTGTTGTAAAGGTTTCATACTCCCCTGTCTTGCTTTTATAACTCTTCTAGGATTGTCTGGAAAGCCTGGCAGATGTTGGCAGGAAGAAGTTCTTCCTTTAATCTTCCAGGATTCTGCTTCTACGTGTAATACTTCGCCCACTCCCTGGTCATTAACTTTGGTTGCTATTATTGGTCATTTATTTCTTTACTTTTGGAGGTGATTTTACTATTTGTACCAACTTCTGCTTCCCCATTTGCCTGGGCTCAGCAAAGATGATGATAACAGTTATGACAAAATCCCTCTCCATAAATTAGGTGTTTGAAGCCTCACTCTCTGAAAATCTGCAAGGACAGCAGGCTGCTTATTCACAGCTCTTGTTGGAGGCATTTGAATAGATGCAGCATCTTCTTGCTCTTTAAAGGCTCTACAAGAAAATCAAAGAACCCTCAGTCCAGGGTTAATGGTGGGATGACAACTCCTGGGTTGCCTCAGAATGAGTAATGGTTACATGCAAGGATTTGTCAGGAGCGGTGGCATGTATCAAGGTTAAGGGCTTGGAGCAGTTCTTAGAATAAGCTATTTGAGCACATCTCTTTCTCCTGCCCTGTCCTGTATGCTTTGTATTGTGTTACACAAAGAAGTCAACAGTAAAATAGTACTTGTAGGGGTTTATGTGGGCAGGTTTTGGTAGCAGGGGACTCAGGAGTGGACTCAGGAAAGCTGCTGGAAAGCTTCCCCTGTATCTGACATGGCCAGTGCCAGTCAGCTCTTAGATGGACCCACAGCTGACCAAAGCTGAGCCAATTAGTGATGGGGGTAACACCTTTGTGATTAATATGTTACAGAAAGGCAAGTTGCTGGTCAGATGCTAAACTGCAGCAGCAGAAGGGAGTGAGTATGTGAGAACATCTCTGCAGACACCAAGGTCAGTGAAAAAGACATGAGAAGGTGTCCAGATACTAGAGCAGAGGTTCCTCTACAGCCCACGTTGCAACCCATTTTGAGGCCTGAGAAGAAGCAGCAGCAAAGCCCATCTGTGATGAACTGACCTTCACCTGCCTTCCCCATGCTCCTGCACTGGTCAAGGGGTAGGAGGGAGAATCCTGTGAGAAAGGGCATGTGGGTGAAGGTGTTTTAAGATTCAGTTTTTGTTTCTCATTTCCCTATTCTGTTTTGACTGTTAATAAATCCAACCATTTCTCCCCACATTGAGTCTGTTTTGCCTGTGACTCTTGTTGCTGAGCCATCTCCCGGTCCTTAACCCATGAGCCTTTCCTTATATTTCTCATTCCCCTGTCTAGTTGAGGAGGGGGAGTGATAGAATAGCTTTGGTGGGCATCTGGCATCCAGCCTGGGCCAAACCACCACAACTATCCAATGAGCTGACCTTGAGTCAATTCATTTGAGGTTAATGGTACATGTGCTAAACACAGAGAGGGCTGAACTACATGATTCCCACACATACATTTAACACTGCTGCCTAAAGAAGATCTTCAAGCCTTCTCTTGAGTGAAGTAAATCTACTGTGGACTGCAGATGGAGTTAAGGATAACTAGGCTTTAAACCTAGAATTGAAATTAAGGTACATATTTCAACAGAGTTTCCCTTGCTAAGTGAATCATGACATAGAATAGAGTCTCTTAAATCACCACAATCTAAAAGGCATGATACAGAAACTGTAAAAGTTCTAGGAAACCTTTATATCTCTCAGAAATGGGTGGAGGTTTCTAGACAGCTTGGAAGGTGAGACTGCTGCACGTGTCCAAAGCCTGGTTCAGATGATACAGCACAAATCCAACCCCTATACTTCAGTCACACTGCTTTTACATGCACCATTTCTGTTTAAAAGATGAGGGTGAAATGAACTCCCATGGAGCACACTCTGCTTATAGCAGTTCTTCTGACTTTAAGCAACCCCTTTCCCTCAAAACCTCTAAGGCTGTGAGTTGGTCTGTGCTCATCTTCACTCCAGGAGGAATCCCAGTGCTCTGTCCAGAGTACTTGGAGCACACTCACTGCACAGCAAAGCACAGGTGCCCTTCACCCAGGCCAAGGAATCTTGTCCATCACAAGGACAACTCCACTGTTATGTTAACAAGCCTCCTTTTTTTTCTACTGTGCTGGATTTCCCTCCAAGCCATGCATAGAAAATGCATCATTCCCTCCCATCTCCCTCTCTCCACCACTTCAGTAACCATCAAAATGTCATTTTGGCCACCAATCAGTAACTTTGTCTTAGCAAAGAACAAACTTACCAACAAGGAGCTTAAATGCTCCAAACTCCTCTACTTAGTGCAAGATATTTGTTTGTCCCTTATTATTCCCTCCTCCTTTTCCCTCTCTCTGATCCTCCCCCATTGCTTTTCCACCCAGGCAGCTCGGTCCCTTTTGTACACAACATCCTTTCCCTTTCACAGAGCCACAAAGACCCTGTGGGAGGGCAGACACAGGAAATCCTGCGAGCAAAGCAAAATCCATCCCCTCCCTGTGACACTTGAGCTGCTGAGGAGAGGAGGTATTGGCATTTTTCATGTGTGTACAGGGGGGTGTATTGGTTTTTGTGGGGTTTTTATCCTTTTTTTTCCCATTTTTAAAGGTCTTGTTTTCCACATTTCCCTTCTTGCTGATTTGAAAGCAACTGAGAATGAAACCTGAAAGCAGAGCACTGTCTCCCCATCCCCCCACCCCCCACTTCCCAAGTTTTCCTTTCCTTCACTTTCACTCTTTGCAATGCTTGAAGAGGAAGGAGAAAAGTTTCATCTTGTGTCTTCTACATCCAAGGGATGAATGATAGATGAGCACAAGGGGCACCAACGAGGGTTTTTGGAGAGGCTAATGCTGCACGTGGGACTTTTTTTCTATATCCCATAAACAAAGAGAGGACTATTTGTTTTACTGTCTCCCATCACATCTTCATCAGAAAGCTCAGGCAGTGTGGCTGGGATGAGTGGAGGTGAGGTGGATGGAGAGCTGCTGAATGACAGAGCCCAGAGGGTGGGAATCAATGGCACAGAATGGAGTTGGAGGCCTGTGGCCAGTGGAGTTCCTCAGGGATGGGTTCTGGGGCCAGTCTGGTTCAACATCTTCAGCAACCACCTGGTTGAGGGGACAGAGGGACCCTCAACAAGTTCCCTGATGACACCAAACTGGGAGCACTGGCTGATTCCCCAGAGGCTGAGCTGCCAGTCAGTGGCATCTCGACTGACTGGAGAGTTGGGCAGAGAGGAACCTGCTGAGGTTCAACATGGACAGATGCAGAGTCCTGCAGCTGGGAAAGAACAACCCTATGCACCAGCACAGGCTGGGGGGTCAAACTGCTGAAGAGCAGCTCTGCAGAGAGAGATCTAAGAGTCTTGATTGATAATAAGCTAAACATGAGCCAGCAATGTGCCTTTATGGCCAAGAAGGCCAATGCACCAAGATGATGCGGGATGCACCAAGAAGAGTATGGGCAGCAGGGCCAGGGAGGTTGTGCTCCCTCTCCACTCTGCCCTGCTGAGGCCTCATCTGGAGTTCTGTGTCCAGTTTTGGGCCCTTCAGCTCAAGAGGGACAGAGAGCTGCTGGAGAGAGCCCAGCACAGGGCCACCAAGATGATCAGGGGACTGGAGCATCTTTCATATGAGGAAAGGCTACAGGACCTGGGGCTGTTTAGTCTGGAGAAAAGAAGACTGATGGTAGACCTTATCAGTGCTTATAGACACTTGGGTAGGTATCAAGAGAATGGGGCCAGTCTTTGTGCTGCAGTGGCAGCAACCCCAGGACAATGGGTAATGGGCACAAGTTAGACCACAGAAAGTTCCACTGGCACAGGAGGGGAAACTCCTTTGGTGCTGAGTGAGGGAGCCCTGGCCGAGGCTGCCCAGGGAGGGTGTGGAGGCTCCTTCTTGGGAGTTTTTCAACCCCACCTGGACATGTTCCTGTGCCCCCTGAGCAAGGGGAACCTACTTGAGCAGAAGTGGGACAGGATGAGCTCTGGAGCTCCCTCCCAACCCCATCATTCTGTGATTCTATGATTAAAATAAAAAGACTTGACATTCCATTTCCAGTATCAGAGGCTGCCACTATCACGACATTTCAGGCCTGACATTCTGGTGGCTTCATTTTCTCCTTCTCCAAGCCCTCATTGTCTTGTACCTCTCCTCCCTCCCTTTCCAAAGACTTATGATCACCATTGCCTAGGTAACAGCATCTTGCCTGGTGTGTTTTACTGCCTGCAATGCGTGTGGGGGCGTGTGCTGTGCCTGCATTCCCAGTGGGATAAGGAGCGGAGAGTCGAACACTGTGTGTGGGAGAGAAACTTCTTACGTTCCTTCTGACACCAGCAGAGGCAAGAAGGTCAGCTTCTTGCATCCTTTGGTAGCTGCTTCCCATGGTGGCTAACATTGGATTTATTGGCTTCTTTGGAGTCTTAGTGGAAGAGTTAGGGAGTGAGTTGGTAGTCTTTCTGTTGGGGACATGCCATGTCAAGTGTTAGTTGTGCATGGTTAAAGCTTTGATGATGCAGAAGCCAGCTTGTGGGGAAGCTGATTGACACATCATTCATACCTTGGGCTTCCTCTGGAGCAAGTTCTAAATCCAGTAGAAAACGAAAGAAACCTGAAAAACCACAAGATCCATAAATCAACAAAGGCCAGAAGAAGGAGGACCAGAAATCATAGAATCATTTCAGCTGGAAGAGATCTTTAAGCTCATGGAGTGCAGCCTCTGTCCCAGCCCTATCACCCACCAGCCCATTGCCTTCAGTACAACACCCACCTGGCTCTGAAACCCCTCCAGGGATGGTGACTCCAGCATCTCCCTGGGCAGCTGTTCCAATGCCTGACAACCCTGTCAGCAAAGCAATTCCTCCTCATACCTAGCCTGATTATATCCAGCAAAGCAGATTTTTTTCTGCTGCACAAAGGGTTAATCCAGACCCAGGAAAGGTTGAAAATTCTGTGTGTCTCATGAAACTTCCTTGAAGAATTAATATAGGGAAGCTCAGATTTGTTTCCACTGATTTGTGTGGACTGAAAAGCAGGTGAAAAACCAAGCAGAAGATCAGGCATAGCATAGAGGATGGAATAAAGACAGGACCCATGGAGGCTTTAATTAACTTAGTTGTAAAGTGAGCTTGTGACATAATAAAGAGGTTAATAACTTCTTTTTTAAAGATGCCTGAAGCACTAAGGGTTGAAAAAAAAAAACAGCAAAGGAAGAAAAGTAGATGAGAAGGTTCAAGATTTAGAATTGGTGGCAGAAAAGACCAAAGTGAAGTTGCACGTGGGGAGATAACAAGGAATAAATTCAAATGTGTTCTCAAAGGAGAATGAAAGAAATAAGTCATGTTGAAGGAGATCTGTAGGCAAGGATGGATAGAAATGTGGTTTGGTCCCACAGCTCAAGAGTTATGTCAAAGAGAAATGGAAAGGGAAGAACATCTCGCCTCACTGACACCTCTTTGTGGACCTGCTGATGGCAGATTTCCTTTGAAAGTCAGCAGCCAGTGGGTTTGCATTGGCAGAACATTCCAAATATTCTTGGAAAAGGTCTCCAGGTCAATATCCAGTATCAGGGAGTGAGTGCAGAGAGAAGAGTGCAGAGAAGATGACCAGGATCCTCAGGCAGAGCCAGGAGGTTATTCTGCTGGAGGGAAGGTGTGAGCTGTGAGAAGACATTGCACAGAGAAACACTTGACCAGGCAACGAAAGGAAATCCATGAGTCTCATAAACACCCTGTTTTTCACATACATCACAGTTCCTTTCTGACCGTCCTGGTAACACACCAGGAAAAGGCCTGACCTGTGACTCCTTGAGGAAAACACATATATGCTTAGCAAATTTGGCTGTTTGGATAAGGAGCTAATTAAGGTGAACTATCATAGAATGGTAGTGGTTGGAAGGGACCTTTAGAGATCATCCAGTCCAACCACCCCTGCAGAAGCAGGTCAACCTGCTCCCAGCCAATAAAAAATAGCCCTTCAGAGCACAGAAAGGAATTGAAATACTGAGATGGGGATACTGGGCTCCTATACAGTATAAACCATGGAGTTAGGACAGGAGAGTATGAGCAGCTCTCATCTGCCTTGATAGGAGAAAATGAAAATGGAGCCTGGAGAGAAAAGGATTCAAGTCATCACCCAGCAAACCAGAGACAGCAACACTTGTGGAAAAGATCAGCCAGAAATAAAGTAGACCTGAGTGAAAACCAGATGACCTCTGGCCACTGAGCCACACTCCTCAACATGGAACCAACTCCTTTCTCCCTTTCCTCTGTGGTTGCCTTTCCCTGTCCACTCTTTTTGAAGAGTTATCCTGTACTTTAATTTTTCTGTGATGCTTTTAAGTCTGTTCCTTTCTTCTGTGCAGAGCTTCCCAGCCAAAACCAGGATATCAGAGGTGAAGAGAACAATACCAGCCACCAGAAAACACCTTTGAAGTGATTTTCCACTACATCTTAAAATGAAATGCCTCAAAGTAACGTGTGCATCAATCCTGTGGATTTATTTCCAGCTCAAGACTGATTAGTAATGAAAGGAGCAACCCCTGGAAATGAACATAAAGCTCCCAAAAATCCTCCAAACTTTTGGACTTATTTGTGGTGTTCCCTTCCTTCCTTTCTTTTCTTCTTTTCTGGTTTTTTTTCTTCTTTTTCTTTCCCTTCCTTTTCCTTTTGCCAGGAGTGAAACAACTGCAAAGCTTTCACCCATCAGTCTCATACCATTCAAGTCAGTTTCAGAAGCAAGGCAGCAAACAAGGCCTCGGGGTATAAATCAAACACTGAAGTCCTCTATGTAAGGAGAAAGAAAACAGCTTCAGCATGTGCTCATGGTAGTGGAAGGGGAAATAAAGCTCCCTGGAATTAGTGGTTTCTCTCACTTCCCTCTCATTGAGGTTTTATTTGCATCAGATGCGTATCCTGTGGTTTCCAGCTTGTATACTGTTAGATTTCTTCTTTGGGGATTTAATGTCCTGACTAATCATGTCTTTGGGGTTCTGATGCTTTCTGGATTGCAAGAGGACTGGAAATAAAAGGAGATTTATTACAGTGTGTGACAATTATCACTAATAGGTCATAACTCTTATTAATCTGGAAGCATTTGGGATCTGCAAATGCACATGTAAACCTCACTGTGGGACCCCAGGCTGCAGTCCAAGGGTTCACTTCAGGAGCAATGGGTGCTGCAACTAGACAAGTGCTGCAACACATCATCACATCTTCCTGCTAATTACCTCTTACCTCTCACCCTCCTGCACCATTGATGTTCCTTTCTCTGGCCTCAGAGGCATTTCACCTCATCCTTCTTTACTGATTTCTTGATAATCCTTTATCAAAGCGCTCCCTTTCCACTCAGTGCTGCATTCAGACACCTCAGAGCAGAAACTGAACCCTCTGAGGATGTCATTACCAGTGAGAGAAGCTGACTGGGCTCTGATCAGTAGAAAAAGTTTTAATGCAGAAGTTAGCTGCTCGTAAAGCAAAGAGGGGGCTGGGAAACATAGGAATAATCATTCTTTTTCCCATTGATTTCAGATGATTAGTTAATGGAAAGGGCAGATACTCAGGTGTTTGCTTTCACACAGGGGACTTGCTAAAGCAGAAGGAAGCAGCAATGATGGAGGGAAGAATATATGGAAACAGGCTGGAAGAGGAGTGGCCAGACATGGGATGAAAAGTAATACAGGGGGGGAAAAAAAAAGAGGAATGTCAGGAAAAAGATGTCTTCCAAGGTAGAAAGTGGAACTTAACATCCTGCCACCCATTTCCCTGTGGTTCCAAAAAAGACAAGGAAAAACAGTTTGTTGGTAATTCGGTAAACACTGATTTTCTTCATCATATGCCTGAATCACTCCTGAATACTGGAAAGGCACTTTGAAGCTCTTGTAGGAACAGCCTTCACTTGTCTCCTGCCTCCATGTTCACAGTGAGGGACTTCAGTCACTAACCAGGGATAGTCAAGGTCAGCTCCAGTGAAGGCAAAGTGCTCCAGACCCAAGGCTGGGTCCAGTAACCCCGAAAAACAGTGTTGTGGTCTCCTGCACAGGTTCTTTTCCCCAAAAAAGTGATGCTTTGGTGACATGAGGCAGCAGGTCATATAGGACAATTGTCTTCCTCACTTTGGACTTACATATGCTTTATTATGCTGTGAGAAACACAGATGGGAGACTGAGAGGTGCTGAGAAGTAAGCTGAGCCTTTGTGCTGCTGCTGAATGAATTCGAGTGACACCTGAAAGGTACAATATGTGCCTCTGTAGAGTAACACTGGGAGAGGAAGGTGTGTGGGGGGCAGGAATCCTCCCTCCCTCCCTCTGAGTGTCTGTGGGGTGTGCATGTCTCTCCATCCCCTGCCTCTCCCTCTCCCACTCCTCCCGAGGTGCCTTTCAGAGCTGCTGCTGTGGCAGGTGAGTCAGTGTGACAGCTCAGACACAGGGCAGCCCCCTCAGCTGCTGAAATGCCAGCCAATCTCCCAGCAGACTCAGAGCCCACTATTATAAACGAATGCAATGCATTATTTTCTCCTCCTCTCCCCCTTCCCTTCCCCCTTCAGCTGGCACGGTGAGTCAGTAATCAAAGTGCCTTTGTCATTTGGTGGGGTGATGGGAGAGCTGGTGGTGGTGGTGCCGGTGGGCACAAGCTATGTGGGGCAGATTAGCTGCATCTTTGTATGAGTCTTGCAGTTCTTTCCTGCCTTGGCTGAGAAAACCCCACCAGCTGCATTAAAGGGCAGGAATACGGACAAGAGAGGGAAAGAAAAGAAGAGGGGAGACAGCCCCACTCTGAATTTTTACTCTCCTTTCTGATCCTCAGAGCTCTTAGAGAGCAAGTTCCTTCCCCTTTCATGACAATTGTTCAACAAAAGCTGGAGGGGTTAAGGGAGGGATAAGAAAAAATCACAGGAGCTGTACTGCCGAGGTTCTGGGAGCACTTGGAGAAGCTGGCGGGCAACAAGCATAACGTCAGCCCCTTTGTTTGCCTCTCTTTGCTGAGGTGGGCTGCATGCTGTGGAAAACATGACAGCAGCAAGAAAAAGAGTGAGGGAAGGAGGGGAGTGAAGGGGAGGACAAGGCAGGGTGTAGAGGGGGGGGTTGGAGTATTACTGCCAGCAAGAGAAAGGGAAAGAGCCCTGGGCAGAGGGGAGAGAGCTGAGAGTACTGCCAAGGGGAATAGGATAGCCCAAAGCTTGTTGGGGGATATCATGGACCAGAAAATCAACCAGTTCCTCCTCTGTGATCTCTCAGAAAGAAACTATCTCTGGGATGGCACAACTGCAGCCATGGGTTACAGTAAAGGACAGTGCAGCCCTGAGAACCCAAAGCAGAGGTCAAGGAGAGAACAAGAGCAGGTTAAATTCACTGGAATATGTTCCTGGAGTACCCCACCCCCAGCAAGGCTCAGGGACCTTCATACAAGAGCTGATGTGATGGTAAAAGGCAGCACCATGTAGACTAGGACCTGCACTTGGGCCTCAACAGCCCCAGGCAATGCTGCAGGCTTGGGGATGTGTGTCTGGAAAGATGTCTGAAGGGAAAGGACTTGAGGGTGTTGGTCAACAGCAGCTGAACAGGAGCCAGCAGCGTGCCCAGTGGGGCAAGAGGACCAGTGGCATTCTGACTGGGATCAGCAGCGGAGTGGCAGCAGCCCCAGGGCAGGGATTGTGCCCCTGTGCTGTGCCCTGGGGAGGCTGCAGCTCCAGGGCTGTGTCAGTGCTGAGCCCCTCACTCACTGCCACAGGGACACTGAGGGGCTGCAGCGTGGCCAGAGCCNCTGGAGGGATCCCAAAGCCCTGGAGCTGAGGCTGTGGGTTAGTGGTGGCTGTGGCACTGTGAGAGGAGGGCTCAGACTTGATCTTAAAGGTCTTTTCCAACCAAAGCAATTCTGTGAATCTGATTCTGTTCTATTCTACTGATTTTTCTTCTATGATTTTTATCCAAACATTTATTAAACCCATACAAGCAGCAAAGTGTTTGTGGTGGTTTTCCTTATCCTTTTGTATTAGAAAGGAGAATATATCATGATCTATTTAATCAGTATTTCTTGGCCCTTCATGAGTTTGTAGCCTGCTCATTTTTCCCTGAGACATAGAATCATAGAATGGAAGGGTTGGAAGACATCATTTTTCCAAGACAATAATTCTTTTGACCCACAGTTGTGGTGTCCCTTACACAACTGAAACAATTGAAACATCAGTGGTGTTCACCATGACCTTGAAGTCTGTGTGGTGCCCATGGGCTGGGGTGAGCTGGAGACACCTTTGATGGGTGACAAATCCAGCACCAAGGCAACCTCCTCACAGGAGTCAGAGGGGAGGTTGGTGTAGATAGGAAGTAGAGAGAGAAATTAGGAAATGTCTCTGGTCTTGGGGTCACATTAATGCTCATTCTTGTGGACTGGCTCTGCCTTCAAGCATTTCTTCCCACCACTTTCCTTGTGCATGTAAAAAATCCCCATTTTTCAGCAAAAGGAGAGCAATCATTGTCCAGAGCTGGCAGGAACCTGTCAGTTTTCATTCTGATAATACCTCTCTGATGTGGACTCCTTGTTATCTAATAAAAGCTGACATGTAACAGCCATTTCTTTGGATGGGAGCAGTGACTCTTCCCTCAACTGTACGTGTTCATTGAGAGTTGCCTGAAATTAGTCAGAGTCGAGAAGCTATTGAGGAGGTGAACAGGCAGAAACAATCACAGCATGAGCTGGATTTTCCTGTCAAGATGAGGCTAGAAAAGTGGATAGAAGGAA
Organism: Urocolius indicus; assembly: GCA_013401255.1. Classification (NCBI taxonomy): domain Eukaryota; kingdom Metazoa; phylum Chordata; class Aves; order Coliiformes; family Coliidae; genus Urocolius; species Urocolius indicus. Next base: position 121,927 of record WBNH01003886.1, read on the forward strand.
ATACGAATAGAGAAGAGTGTAGTGGACCTGGTGAAAAGGACAACAAGGACTGTGTGTGACAGTGACCACAGGAGTCAGTCATTCAGAGGAAGAAGGGGACAATAAAATGGTGTGAGTTTCACTGGCTGGTGTGGGATAAAACAAGGGTTTGAAGGCTGCAGGAGGTATAGTTAAAAGGAATGAGGAGCAGCAAACACCTGACCTTCCATAAGGAAGCTGGTTACTGGATGCTAAGAAGTGTTGGCATAATTTTTTAGCTTTTGGGTTTATTCTAGGCAAAACATTTACACTTGAAGCTTTTCTAGTGCAGTGAAGAGTGATTTTTATGACAGTGTATTTTCAGTTAATTATGTATTGATTTGCTTTTTAGTCCAGGGTAGAGATTATAAGGGACGCTTTTTATTTTGTTTAAATCACTAACTTCTGTATCTGTTAAACTGTCCAAAGCAAGAGGAATACCCTAATGGAACATGTACTGGGTCTACTCCTGAGTGACAGGTGGGATTTTTTTTCATCATGTATACAGTTATTCTAACACACAGCTCCCCTAACCTCACTTGTTGGTGACAACAGTTTAGTGCATGCTTATGCTGAATAATACTGTGCTCCAATGGCTACCAGTGACACCATGACTATGGGAGAGCTGTTGAGTGGCTTCTGAGCACAGCTCAGCAGTGGAGCCACATCTACTTCCTTTCAGTCTGTTCCTTCGATTAGTTGTCTCCTTATTGACCTATTATGCATTTTTTTTTCATCTTTCATCTCAGATGCATCCACCTGAATTCCTTTCTCTGTTATTTTGCAGTAAGCTTCTGTGTGTTACTAAAATGCAGCAATAAAAGAACCCCATGATCTGGAAGAGGTCACTTCTAGTTGTGTGTAGGACTGGGTGGATGAAAACCTGCACCCAAACTCCCCTAATCAAGACAAGCAGGTTTTCAGGCTGAGCTTTTCAAGACACAAAACCCAACTGTTAAACTTCCAGGGTGTTTGTTGCCGCTCCTCTAATTTGTTTTATTGAAGGAAATGTGACTCTCTTATTCTTTGTGCCACTTCAAAATACTTAGTCAGAGATAATTCCTTCCCAAGGAATCTGCAATCTGAAGAGACAAGATGAACACACAGAGGAGCAAGGATGGGAAGCTTATTATCCTTTTTGTGATGAGGATTTGAGGTTTTCAGTAGAAAAGGTCAGCATCTTTCAGGGGTGACTCAGCCCAGCTTAGATCTGAGTCACTTCTCATGCCCATCTCTCTCTATGGAACAGAGAAAAAGCCAAAGCTGATGTGGTTCCTCCCATAGACATTTCCAGATGTATCTTTAAAGACTGGATCTTTAATATTTGTGTGCAGCTCAGTTATGTAAGATGAAAACAGAGCTGAAATTTCCTCCAGGCCTCCCCATGTATCTTTGGGCACTTAAACACCTTCAAATCTCCTTCTTGAACCACCAACCAAATCACTCCCAAAAGGAGCAGGGAAAGATATCAAATGACAAGAGACTGTGTGTTGGGAGGCAAATGCACAGGTCTGATTTTGTGCCTAATTTTGACCCATTAAACAGTTAAAAACATCCAACATTTCCCTTTCAGTGTTTTTTTTCCCTCCCTCCTTTGGCTGGAATCATAATTTGTGTGCATTCATCCACTTAACACCCTTAACAGAGCTGCTGAGCTTTTTATAGAGTTCAATGAAACTTAAAAGGTGGAACAACTGTGAGTTTCTCAAGTCCTTTACAAAAGGTTAACTCAGGATTGGGATTGTTGACCCCTTTGGCATGATTGTTAGGAGAATCAAAGCCTAGGGGAGGACAAAGGCAAGTGAGCATGGGACAGAGAAGGGGATTGTGGAACTTCTAATGGAAGAAAAGGCCACACATTTTGAAATCATTGCAAAGGTCAAAGCTGCAAGTTACATAAACACTGGGGTAAGTCAGGCTGGTAATGAGCAAGGGCATAAATGAATGTGTTTTGGTACAGGGAAGAGAATGAAAGAGTTGGGGAAGCCCCTGGCAAAGCAACTGATGGGTGGATCCAGGGTTGTATAATAAAGAGTAGGGGGAGGATATTTAAGGCTTCATTTCCTGATGTTGATAAATCCACTTTCTGTAGTCATTGATTTAATGAGGGGAGGAAATTATGACCTTGGTAGCCTTGATGTGCTTAGCAAAGTCAGGAGACAGCATGGTTTATATCCATATGTCCCTGTCACCCCACTAGTCTAACAAGGACTGTGTCTGCCTCTTTGCTCACCAGCTTGCTGTTAAACAACTCCCAGCTGCATTTCAGAAGCCTTTACCCTTCCATTCATTTCACTTGGTGGCAGATTCCTGGTCTCATGCAGTCAGATAACTCACATACCTACTTCTGTGGAGTAGCTCTGAAACTTCATGTATGCCTGTGAGCAGAAGGTGCTGCCTGAATCATAATTATCATTATGTAGATATTTGATATCACAATAGTAAAATCAGACTTGAGTTACCTCTCATAAGCTTGCCCAGTAAATTGCAGTGGCCCCAGCACGAATGTCACACAAGCATCCATCCATCCATCCATCCATCCATCCATCCATCCATCCATCTATCCATCCTCCCCATATTGCTGTACAGAACAATTTGGTAGTACACACCCAGAGTTACTGGTGCTGAGGAGAAACAAATGCCATAACTCCAGACACCCAGACCACGAGTCCTTACACATCATTAAAGGGATGGTAGTGAGCATAATATACTTACCAGAGGGGCAGATGGTGAGAATACAGCAAACCAGAACAGATAATTTGATGTTGTGCAGAAAAACAAGTCTGATTAGATGAGTTAAACTCAGCTAATTTAGCTCCAGATCTCAGCAGTACAGGCACCCTTTCTTTCCAAATTACATGAGAGGGAAATGAGAGTGAACTTCAGGGACCTCAAGCAAACCTGAGATTTGATTTCAGGCAGAAGTTCAGACTCTTATTTTGCCTGAAACCATTTTTTCCTTCCATAGTGCAGAGCAGAGCTGTTCAGAATAAAGCTCAGCCTGCTTGGGGCATTGTGCTTTGCATAAAATTCAGACCATGCTGTTCTGAAAAAAATGCAAACCTGGGTCAGAATTGCAAATGGCAGATCTGGAAATGAATTCTTCTAAAGTCTTGGAGTACCTGAATTTGAGATTCTTGGAGTTGAATTGCTGGAGGACAGCTCTGCAGAGAGAGACCTGGCAGTCCTGGTTAATAATAAGCTAAACATCAACAGCAACATGCTCTCGTGGGCAAGAAGTCAATGATAGTCTGGGATGCATCAAGAAGAGTGTGGGCAGCAGGTCAAGGTAGGTTGTGCTCCTCCTCTACTCTGCCCTGGTGAGGCCTCATCTGGAGTCCTGTGTCCAGTTCTGGGCTCCTTAGCTCAAGAAGGACAGGGAACTGCTGGAGAGAGTCCAGCACAGGGCCACCAAGATGATCAGGGGACTGGTGCATCTTCCTTCTGAGAAAAGGCTGTGGGACCTGGGGCTGTTTAGTCTGGAGAAGAGGAGACTGAGGGGAGATCTTATTAATAATTACAAATATCTCAATTGTGGGTGTCAGGAGGCTGGGGCACCGCTTTTTTTATGGTATCTACCAACAGGACAAGGGGTGATGGGATGAAGCTGCAACACAAAAAGTTCCACTTAAACATAAGGAAAAATCATTTCAGTGTTTCAGTGAGGAAGCCCTGGCCCAGGCTGCCCAGGGAGCGTGTGGAGGCTCTTTCCCTTGAGATCTTCAAGGCCTACCTGAACATGTTCCTGTGTGACCTGATCTAGGTGAACCTGCTTCTGCAGAGGGGTTGGACCCTTTCAACCCTATCATTCTATGATTCTATGATTTTCCTCAGAGAAGATGCCCGAGGCTGAATCATGGAATCATAGGATAGGGGTTGGAAGGGACCTTTAGAGATCATCCAGTCCCACTGAATTGATTATCTGGATTTTTTTTTTTGCTTTCTGAGTTTTGTGGGATTTTTGAAGTGTCCTAATGAAGGGTTTAATCATAATGTTGACACAGTTTAGAAGTTAATATCTAAATGTGTTAAAGATGTCTTTTTCTTTGCTATTATTTCTGTGGGAATTAATGAAAGTAATAGTTCCAAGTGTGAAGTAGATTGGTTAGAAACTGATAAATGTGATGGATTTTAAAACGTTCTCATGATCCCCTAAGAAATTTCTCTGGATGGATCACTTCTGAGAACACTTTTCATGCATTTATTTCTCTTTCACTCTTCTTTCCCAACAGCAAGCTGGGTAAAGTGAACACAATGAAGATACATCCTCCAATCACTTGGAGGGCTGAGCACATTCTCCTTTTGATTCTAGAAGGAGCTCTTCTTCTTTTCTTTTGATGTTTGTTTTTAACTTGACCCAGATAACACATCTTCTTCTTAGATACCAAATGTCACAGTTACCTGGACATTCATATGGTGCTTGCAGAGAAATGTAATCACATATTCATACACCAGATGTAGCCCATCCACAGAGATTTGCACCACCAGTTGGTCTAATGAAGGAACAGCTGGATTGAACGAGGGTGCACTGCGAAACAGAAGAAAGGGCATCAATTATGAAGCATTCTCATCAGCTAAAGTCCTGCTGACGTTATGTCCCACATTCAAATCTGGCAGAGAAAGCAGCTTCTCTTGCAGACAATGCCTGCTCTTCTGATGGTGCTAAAGAAAACTGCCTTCTGCTGCTTTCTGTTGTTCCCCCAAAGTGAGTTTCATAGAATTATAGAATACTAGGGGTTTGGGAGGGACCTTTAGGGCTCCTGTCATTCATTTCTTACCCAGTTGCAGCCTGTCACCCAAAGGTGTATTTTAGTAGTCCTCCAAAGCCACTAGGCAAGAGGAAAAGAGAAATGAATCTTTCATTTTACCCTTTGGCTTCATTCCCCTGACAGTGATTCTTTGGAATTACACTTTTAAATACTTTTATTGGCTCTGGTTCTGATCTTCAGAGCCTCAGGACTATCCTGAAGTTCTCCAGACTCTGGCCTGTGTTCAGAATTCAAACTAAAACGCCCTCAGTAGCATTTCTTGGGCAGTTACTCACCCAGGCAAGGTTGAGATTGTTGCTCATTTGTGATGCATGCTACAGGAAACAAAACAAAGTGCTCAGTATCTTTCCTCACATGTTACTGACAATGCATCTTCCTGTAGTTTCACTCAAGGTCAACTGGTTGAAAAGCTTTCCCCAAGTCTTTAAAGGCTTCTCCTAAAGATTTGAAGATCTCAGGCTTCTATATTGTGCTGGGGAAGAAAAGCTTTGACTAGCAACCTTATCTTCACTATAAAGATTACACTTCTTAATTGACCTCTGCCATAGTTTCTTGTCATAGAATCATAGAACTGTTTTGGTTAGAAAAAGACTTTAAGATCATTAAATCAATCCCCTCACAGTGCCACAGCCACCACTAACCCACAGCCCTCAGCACCTCAGCTCCAGGGCTTTGGGATCCCTCCAGGGCTGGGCACTCCCCCAGCTCCCTGGGCAGCCTGGCACAGGGGCTGACACCCTCTCAGGGAAACAGTTCTGCCTCAGCTCCAATCTAAATTTCCCCTGGTGCAACTTGAGCCCCTTTCCTGTTGTCCTGTCAATTGTTACTTGGGAGAAGAGACCAACCCCCACCTCATTCCAGCCTGTTGTCAGGGAACTGCAGAGAGTGCTCCTGTCTGCCCTCAGGCTCCTCTTCTCCAGGCTGTGCACCCTCAATTCTCTCAGCTGCTCCTCATCAAACTTGTGCTCCAGCCCTTTCCCTAGCTCCACTGCCAACCTTTGGAGACTCTCCAACACCTCAGTGTCTTGTACACGCTGATTCATCCTTTCCATCAAACTTGGGGTTGCTAGTACTGCTTTATATGGTCTTAAGGACCAGTTGGAAAGCATTGTCATGGCCTAAAGTACTAATGATTGTCTGGATCATCTAGGAACTGCTGCTCTAAAGGCAAAGTGAATTGACTTTCTTAAAAAAGGAGATGGTTTAGATTAGTTAGAAAAGGCTTTTAAGATCAACAGAGTTCAAACAGCGAACTTCACACTGTCAAACCCACCACTAACCCATGGCCCTCAGCAACTCATCTCTGCATCTTTTACAGATCTCCAGGGCTGGGCACTCCCCCAGCTCTCTGGGCAGCCTGGCACAGGGTCTGAAAACCCTCTCAGGGAAAAAAATCCAGTTGTTGCAACTCGAGGTCTTTGTCCTCTTGGCTGTCACACATTGGATTGATCTGGTCTGGTCTGAGAAATTGTCTGTTTTCCCACACGATTATGAACCTTTCCCTGCAACTTTTCCATTTCAATTAGTTTTGAGATACAATATTGAATTTCCAAAGAGATGGGTTTAGCTCACCAATGACCAGAATAGCAAAGGTATAACTTTTCCACTGTTTTTTAGCAAAGGGGGTATGTTTGGGCCTCATGTGTGTCCAGTGGCTCATTCAAAAGAGGAGAACACTTTGCAAGTGCTTTGTGGTGCCCACACAAGTCTTTTCTTCAGCTATACTTACAGTGAAAAAGTGCTGTTTTCATCCTAGGATGAAGAAATGTTCATACTATGCAAACAGGAAGGTCCAACTTTACCAGTCAAAAAAGACCTGTCTAGACTTTAATGCTGTCTTAGCTGCTTCTGTTCAGTGAGAAACTGAGCAGGTCCTGAAGGCTTTGACACCTGTTTCATAAATGGGATAAAGGTGCTTTTACATAAGGACATGGTAAGGATATTACCTCTTCTTGCTTCTCCCAGCATCACTTGTCATGGTTTTTGTTAGAGGTTTATTTTTTGCTCAGCTCCCTTTAGTGTCTCTTCAAGTGTTTAGGTTCCTTTTGCATTTCAGTTTTACCATTCCCTTAGTCTTCAGTCAATGCCTCTACACTCTTTCAACTGAAGGAATGAAACTGCTGTTGCTGTTTCGAAAGGCGAAGGAGTGGTTATCAGTGGTGAGAACAGAGCAAATTTAGAAGTGGTTCCTCTCACTTAAGCACCTCTGCAAGCCTTTAGGAAGCATTTCAAATGAATCTTAACACCCTCTGAGATTTTGCACCTCTCATAAAGGTGTCAGGTTATGAAAGCAGGAAAAGAACCAGCACAGAAAGCTGTTTGGTGTTTTGCCCTTCCTTGGAGCATCTGTAAGATGGAGTGGGCCAAGAAGAAAACCCTTATGATTTTTTACAGGAATGAAGTGGGTCATCAACCTGTAGATATGGAAATGAAGAAGAAAATGTCAGGAAAAGGGAAAATCAAGGCACTTCGCTTTCCTGATATTGCAACTGTGTCTGCTGCTGAAAACCTCCTTTGGTGAAGCATTAATTCATTCTTGCATTACAGCTCCTGTATTCTAATCTTGGACATTTAATCATTAACTCAGAGATAAGTACAGACAGATAGATCTCCCATGAATGCTTGTGAATAGATAGCTCCTGATAGGCTGATCTTTCTGTCTCGTGAACATTAGCCATCTGCAATAGTTCATTTACCTTCCTCACCCCAACCCCCTTGCAAAAACCTATCACTTTCAGTGGAAGCCATTGCTCTGTTCAAATAGGAAACTACCTTCTGGGTGGTTTTTTTTTTCTGGGCTTGCAGTTGAGCTGCAATGAAGCAGGAGTCCCTCGTGTAAGGAAGGAATACCTCCTCCTGTGAACTTGTAGTGGTGTGCATGCTTCTGCCTGCCTGCACAATGGTCTGAAACTATAACGAGCTGTGAACAGATACTCCCTTGCCTATGAAGCAAATTCAAGCCATGTTTGAGCTGAAGGAAATGCTTGCCACATTTCTTTTCTTCCTAAGAGTTCTATATAACCTCTCTTGACCCTACCAGTGAGCTGGTATTTGGGATTTTTGCCAGACTGTTCCTAGTGAGATGGGGTGTATTTTCAACTGTGTTCCTGTTTTCAAGGAATGGAACCAAGAGCTAAGAGTAATGAATTTTTTATCCAACTTCCACATAGAACTTGAATCAACAGCAGCTTTTTGTTCCTCTCTCTTTGCTCCTTCACAAGATCATGGTAGCAGCTTCTCCCTGATTTTCTCTGCTTTTTATGACTACTTTTGGTGGGTTTTTTTTTTGCTCCAGCCAGGCACTGAGCTGATTCAAGCCATTCTCTACCATTATGTTGTTCCTCATTTTCCAGGGCAAGCTCTGAGCATCCAGAGCTAAACTTGACCTTCAGCTTTGCTAGGATGGGGCAACCATTAGAAAGCACCTCCTATGGTTTCATCTGTCATCAGTTTGGAAAACACCAAATAGCTTCAGCCTTCATTCTGAATGGAAAGCAGAAGGCATGTCCACCATCTCCCATGAGCTCAGAAGGTCCCCAAAGATCAAAAGATCAGGCAAGGGAAAGTTGATTACAACTTCAAGAAGAACATTTGGATTTTTTGGAGGTGGAGGAACTGTATCTTTTCCAATCTTTTTATCACCTGGTTCCTGTCACTCACTGAAAGACTGACACCATTCCCAATCATGTGCCACTGTTCCCCTAGGGCTGGTGGATAGATGGGATATCAACCCCCATGGAGGAATTTTAAGCTGTATTTTCAGCCCAAGAAGCACAAGCAAACAATGTTCAGAAATTAGATGGCTGTCATGAGGCTCATGGAACATTTGCAGCTCTCCTTTTTGGTTGCACTGACTGATGTCACTGTGCATTTTACAGTCACATTCACACTATGACACAAGTAGGGATGGATCAGTGGTTTCTAATTGAACCCTCCTCTCTCAACATGTCCTTCTCTTAGACTGACCACTCTCCTGGCTGAAGACTTGTTGTTACTTCTAACCAGGTATTTTTTGTTGCAGCTGGAGTGTGTTTTCTCAGGGAGGTTCCCATAGCTGTTTGTGGTGGTAATGTTACTGGTGTGAGTTCCAGCTTACCTTGCTAGTGCTGGAGGGAAATGGAGATAGACTGCAGGTAGGTATAGAAAAACATCTCAGTAGAGATTTATGCTGTGTAGGATGTAAAACTTCACTGAGCTCTGGAACATAAGGGGGAGTGTGTGTGGTGAGGGGGGAAATATCCTCTCTCCTCAAGCCCAGAGATTTCCAAGCTGTGGGTGTTCTGGCACACCTACCTCTGAAAACCTTTCCCAAGCAGCTGTCTAGAGAAATTAGTGCCTGCAGGAAACTGCAAGGAGGGATAACTTGAGTATGGTCACAGCAGATTGTCTCATGACTTCTCTGCAATACAGTGTTGGTTTATATCCATCTGTTGTTTCTTGTCTCATCTTTTCATCTAGCGAAAAGGATTTGGCAAGATGGCCTAGGGATTAGACCTTCATCTTGAGGCTAGGGAAGAGATGAAAGCGAGGTGTAATGAAAGGTAGAAGCAGAAGTTAGAGATGTTGTCAGTGTGAAATGTTATTAGAAAAAGAACCAAGTCAATTCACCCTCTCCCTCATTGTTGTTGCAGGGCAACTGGTGCTTTGGCTTTTTCTCCATCAGATACTGGAGTGTGACAATGATTTTCTCTAAAAGATTCTCTCACTTCTTTGCTAAAATCTAGAAAAATAGATATTCTACCTTTAAAGCTTGCATTTCTTGATGAAGTGTTTCCAGAGCTCTCTCATTGATACTCCATGCTCCACCCTCTCCTCCTGAAACATGTTAATGAGAGAGTAACAGTATGGGAGATTCAGGTAAGAGGCTTTGCTAATGCTTACAGACACTTGCCTTCACGTGCCTAATGCAGCAAAGCACTTTAGCACATTCCTGTCTTTGGGAACATGAGGATTTGTGCATCTCAGCAGAGGTGAAGATTGATTGATGATATTAATAATGTCAAATTACATTCCTCTTCTCTTTAATAATCTCAGGTTATTTTACAGATAATAACTATGAGACAGACAGGTGCAATGAGTCTCAGGATGTTTTAATTTGGGCTGATTCTTCACTTCTATTGTGTTTTATTTTTTTTATTCCAGACTCTTTGCAAATGTAGACACGACACCACATTAACTTTGGTGACAATTCCACAGAGAGCAGCAGAAATTCCTTTGACCTGTTGAAAAGACAAGACTGCTGAAAGAAGGTGACCTCCACAGTTATGTCTCCTGAGAAATTATCACAACAATCTGGTTTTATAATCTGGTTATAATCCAGTCTTGTTCAAATCTTCAACAACCACCTGGATGAAGGGACAGAGAGACCCTCAGCAAGTTCCCTGATGGCACCAAACTGGGAGCACTGGCTGATTCCCCAGAGGCTGAGCTGCCATTCAGCAGGATCTTGACCAGCTGGAGAGTTGGTCACAGAGGAACCTGTTGAGGTTCAGCAAGGACAAGGGCAGAGTCCTGCAGCTGGGAAGGAACAACCCCATGCATCAGCATAGGCTGGGGATTGATCTGCTGGAGAGCAGCTCTGCAGAGACAGACCTGGGAGTCCTGATTGCTAATAAGCTAAACATGAGCCAGTAACGTGGCCTCGTGGGCAAGAAGACAATGTCAGCCTGGGATGTAGCAAGAAGAGTGTGGGCAGCAGGTCAAGGGAGGTTCTTCTCCCTCTTTATTCTCCCTTGGTGAGGCCTCATCTGGAGCCCAGTGTCCAGTTCTGGGCTCCTCAGCTCAAGAGGGACAGAGAACTGCTGGAGAGAGGCCATCACAGGGACACCAAGATGATTAGGGGACTGGAACATCTGTTATATGAGGAAAGGCTGTGGGACCTAGGAGTGTTTAGTCTGGAGAAGAGGAGACTGAGGGGGGATCTCATTAGTATTTACAAATATCTAAAGAGTGAGTGTCAGGAGGTTGAGGTATCCCTTTGTTGTGTAATAGCTAGCAACAGGACAAGGGTTATGGGATGAAGCTGGAACACAAAATGTTCCACTCAAATATAAGAAAAAACTATTTACTGTGTGGGTGAGGGAGCCCTGGCCCAGGCTGCCCAGAGGGTATGTGGAGTCTCCTTCCTTGGAGATATTCAAGACCTGCCTGGGTATGTTCCTATGTGACCTGATCTAGGTGAACCCGCTTCTGCAGGGGGGGTTGGACTGGAGGATCTCTAAAGATCCCTTCCAACTCTCACCGTTTTCTGATTCTATGATAATTTTGAGGCAATGAAATATCTGTGATGTTGACTCTTTTTTGGTGCTTGTTTGATCCCAGCCTTTGATCAATAACAACTGCAGATAATTTCTAGCTGAGGGCTGACGATAGATGACATGGCATTTGATCACAGAGTGCATAGTCCTCAGCCAGGGTAGCATCCATACCTTTGCAGTACATGATTAAACTCCTGCTCCTGGTTCTTCTCTGGAGGTGCTTGACATCTGAATTCTTATTTGGCAGTCTCAGGAGAAAAAATAAGAACTGAAAAGGTCATAGAGACTTGACTTCCCCTTCTTCCCCAAAAGGTCAGGCACAGTGATGGGAGTGTACAAGGAAAAAGCTGACCTTTCTCTTGCCTCCCTACCAGAAACATGGAAAACCAGAAAAATTGTGGCTTTTGAAACTGTCCTGGGAAGATCTTTCCCCAGTACTGTTCCAGTTACATGGACCTGGTGCATAGACATTGTGCAGGATGTCTCCAACGTGCCATGGGTCAGTGGGAAACCAGTTGCCACCAGCAATGGCAAGGAACTGATGCTTTACCCCTACAATGGACCCTAGTCCTTGTATCATGTTGATGTGAGTGGCTTTGAAATTCTTTGTATTTCTCACTTGAAAGACACAGAAAGCAAGGGTCAGGTTGCCAAGAGCATTTAAAAAGATACCTTAGTGGGTTTATGAATGAGTAAAACCAGTTTATAATCTCTAAAAGTGGTGAAAGAGAATGGGAGTTAAACAGTAACCTAATTTCCTGTGCTCCTACAAAGCCCTATGTTTCAAAGGCACTCAGGCACAGGAATAGCATCATGCAGGGAGAAGTAAGGCAGTGGGACATCAGAGTTAGAACACAGACTCCTGCAGCCTGGGGGGACCAAAGGGGAAGATTAAGATTCCTTTTCTTAGGCAGGATTTAGGATATGAAGAGCATGCCCGAGCTTCTTTTGATTTTAGCAGAGGTGAGAAGGTGGGGCATATAGAGAGAAGGCCAAGACGTGTTTAACACTTCAATAGCTAATTCCCAAAGTTAGTGCTGTGCTCATAAAGGAAATACTGTTGCTTTTGATGCAAAAGTCATTCAAGAAAAGAAATTCATCAGAGAAACATGCCAACAATATCCATCTTTCCTTCCTCTGAGTAAGAAAGTTGATTAAAAAAAATTAGTTCAATATTTAAATGTGAATTGTTCCCTCCTTCAAGAGTATGGAACTGTGGAAGTTTTACTTTTGCCATTGGTCCAGTTAGTTAACTCCTGCTCTTGCTGTTTGTGGACTATTGTTTTATTGAAAAAAAAACCCCACAAACAAAACAAAAAAGGGAGAGAGAGGAGGGGAAAGATAATAATTGTATTTCATCCCTGATGAAAAAGACTGCACAGCTGATGTTAACTCAAACATTGAATCTGGTTCAAACTTTCCCCACAGTTTTTTTCTCCCTCATTTAAACATTTTATGCTTTTAAGTCATGTTATGATCACTCCATTCATTTTCTCTCTGCAGCAATTTGATTGTATGGGTTCTTTCTTTTCTTTTTCTACTTAGATATTCTTGCTCACTGAAGGAAGCCTGTCAGTGAGCATCTTGAATCAGATAATCAAAGAATGTTTGGGGTTGGAAAGGACCTGGAAAGCTCATCCAGTGCAACTCCCCTGCCAGAGCAGGACCACCTAGAGTAGGGCACACAGGGACTCATCCAGCTGGGTTGGAATGTCTCCAGAGAAGGAGACTCCACAGCCCATCTGGGCAGCCCCTGCCAGTGCTCCCTCACCTCAACAGGGAACAAATTCTTCCTTATGTTTCTTTGGAACCTCTTCTGTTGCAGCTTGTCCCTATTGCCCCTTGTCCTGTCATTGGCCATCCCTGAGCACAGCCTGGCTCCAGCCTCCTCACACTCACCCTTGATGGATTGGTAACATGAATGACCTCACCTCTCAGTCTCCTCTTCTCCAAGCTGCAGAGCCCCAGCTCCCTCAGCCTTTCATCACGAGGGAGATGCTCCACTCCCTTCATCATCTTGATGTCCCTGCATGCACTGAACTCTCTCCAGTAGCTCCCTGTGCTTCTGCAACTGAGGGTCCCAGAACTGAACACAACATTCCAGATGTGGTTTCACAAGGGCAGAGCAGAGGGGAAGGAGAACCTCTCTCCACCTACTGCCCACAGCCCTTCCCATCTAACCTAGGATGTCATTTGGCCTTCTTGGCCAGGAGGGCACATTGCTGGCTCATGCTCATCCTGCTGCCCCATCAGCACCCCCAGGTCCCTTTCTCTCTCTAACAGCTCATTCCCCAACCTGTACTGGTACATGGGGTTGTTCTTTCCCAGAGGTAAGACTCCACACTTGCCCTTGTTGAAATTCCTTTAGATTTGTCCCTGCCCAGCCCTCCAGCCTGTCCAGCTCTGGTTGAATGTAAAAAATACAAGCAAGTCCTTGGCACACAGTGACAAAGTTGCTAAAATTTAGTGACAAAGGGAGCTTCTCAAGTTTTGTTTGAGATTTTTTTCCTAAGCTAGGACACATTCAGTCTTACTAGGCTGAGGCTGAGCCAGATGCTTTTCCTTGTAGGCATCCTGACAGATTGTAAGTGGGGTTGGAAGCATCCCTGCAAGGCAGGAACTCATCAGCATATTGCTGGCAGGAGCACTTGGGTGCCTCTCCTTCTTTCTGACTGATCATCTGTAAATGGACAGTAACAATCCAGGGTTGAGTTCACAGCCTCAATTTGTGGGCACAAACCAAGAATTAATCACTGCTTAAGTTGTATTTTTCTACTAAAGAGGAATTAGCCAAGGCCTAAAAAAGAACAATTAATATTGATATGTCATCTAGCCAAGCCATATGTGACCCTGGAGTAAATCAGAGAAACAAGAAAACAAGACACTCTACATGAGAGCATTCTAAATTCTAGCCCCATGCCTTGCTGGTGTGCCAACCCATGTCAAGCTGGTGAGCTTTGCTGCAGGTCTGACAGGTCCACAGATGCAAGATAATCTGGGCCATACAAACACTGTGCACAGAAGGGAACCTCTGATACCAACCTTCTTCCCTCTTCCAGTTGCATGGGTAGTCAACTCATGTTCATCTCTCTGTTGTGATGGTAGACATGGGAGAATGGCATCTAATGATTTAAGGAGCTGTAAAAACCAGGACCTTGTAGGTCAAAACAGACCTCTCAAGTGAGGCAGCCTACTCACTGGTGAGAGGCAGAAAAGGCCTTAACTCCGGGTAACCACAGAATGAAAGCATCCCTGTGTTATCAACACTGTTTTCAGCATAAATCCAAAATACAGTCCCATAATAGCTACTGTGAAGAAAATTAGCTTTATCCCAGTGGAAACCAGCACAGGAACATAGGCCATTATAGAGCTTTTTTGGGTATCGGATTGGTAACACCTCTGTGGCCAGGCAATGAAGACTGACCTCATCTCATACATTAGGGATTCATCTTTAGGGATGGGATATGTCCCACTATTTGGGTGTTTCCATAAAGGAAGTGACTACTGAACAATTCATCCCAGGCTCTCTTTCTTCTCAGAGGAGAGTGAGTCAGTGGTACTGACAAAGTTCTATCCTAAAGAAAATGTCTCTCTCAGGTCCAATGAATCATATTCCTGTCCTCACTGAGGGCATTGACTAATCCTCCATTACTACAGCAGCTATCTGATGGAAATACTACGTATGGACAGCTAAAATTAGAAGGGTGAATCCCAGACAAGTTGTTTACAAGTCAGCTAATGAAAACAAAACCCAGCTGGATGAGTTCCTGTGTGCCCTACTTTAGGTGGTGCTGCTCTGGCAGGGGAGGTTGCACTGGATGAGCTTTCCAGGTTCCTTCCAACCCTTGAGATTCTGTGAAATACTTACTAACAGTTTCTCTGTGCAGACATCTCGGAGTGTAATTAGTCCCATCCCATGATAAACATCTAAATAATCAACCATCAAGTGATCAGCCATCTAATGAAAGTGTCTGCCTGACTTAGCATTGGTTAAATGGCTTCGTTCTAGACAACCAGGGTTAGCTGAGTTGAATTAATCCTTGAAACAAGTTTCATCACACCTCTGTTTGGAAAAGTATCTCTTAGCACTGATGTCACTTGAAAGCCTCAATGTTTAGTTCTGGGAATGGTTGTTTTTCCACAGAATCTCTAACAGGAGAAGGATCCAACTAGGTCTTTCCAGTATTAAAAGTCACCCAAGTGATGGTAGGACACACACTTTGGACTTCATGGCCATTTATAGTCACAGGGACTTTGCAAAGGGGAGGGACAGCATGCAGACACCACTACCCTATGGCGCTACACAATGTACAAATAGCATTGCATCAGGATAGAGCCCTCTAAAGTCCTCTCCTTTATTTTCCATAGCCTGCTTTGGAGAAGGCAGTCCTGTTTGCATTCATTCACACGTTTTCCTATCCAGGACAAAAAAGAAAGCAAAAACCCCACAACAGCCCCCTTTCATGCTTATTAGAGGGGTTTTTGCAATGTTACTATCCCTGCAGCAGGAGTTTAGACTCAGGCTCACTGAATTCCCTGCAGGCCAGAAAAAAAACCTTGTGGTTACTACCACTTTGCACCAGATTCCTGCCTCTGACCTTGATGGGAAAACTCCTTAACCCACTTATTAAATCCCCAAGCCGTCTTGAAGCCAGAGAGTAACAGTTAATAAAGTGCTTGCCCAGTTTCACATCATTTTTAGCTGACCTGCATTTTGACTTGTTACATGATTCTCTGTGTAAGAAAAACCCCTGGGTAACACTCCTAGTGCTGAGCACTGAGAGACGGTGCTTGAGAATAAGAGTGGACTGTGTAGTCCTGTCCCTGACCTACAACTGCATTAGTGCAGAGAAATGGGCAGGAAAAAGAGAGAAAGAAATGTGGAAACACAGGGGAAAAGAGAGAAGGAGAGAGGAGGGAAGGAAGGAAGCTTGAGTTGTGCACTTGTTACATGCAACAGTTGACATCAAAAAACACCTCTGGAGAGAACACTTGCCACTTGCCCAGGACAATATCCAGATGGCTTTTGAATGTCTCCAAGGGTGAAGATGTTCACAGACTCTCAGGGTAAGCTCTGACAGAGCTCAGTCACTCTCACAAAAGGTGTTTGCTGATGTTCCAGTGTTTCAGTTTATGGCCACCATTTCTTGTCCTGTCATTGGGCACCACTGAAAAGAGTCTGGCTCCATCATCTTTGCACCTTCACTTCAGGTCTATATGTGCACTAATAAGATTCTTCTTGAGCCTTCTGATCTTCTAGGCAGATAATCCCAGCTCTCTCAGCTTTTCTTCATAGGAGAGATGCTCCAGTTCTTTCAACATCTTGATGGCTTTTGATGGACTCTCTACAGTTGCCCATGTTTCTCTTGTAATGAGGAGCCCAGAACTGGACACAGGACTCCAGGTGTAGTTCACCAGTACTGATGAGAGAGCACATCTCCAAACTCCCACCAGCTAGTGCACTAGATCTCAAACCCTTCCTACTCATGAAGTAACACAAATACTAGCACCAAGCTTTCACACAGCACATTTTGCATTGCCTCTCAAAGCATCCTTTGCTGAGGAAGCCAGCATCCACCTCCCAAGTTTGCCAAAGGGAAAACCAGTAAGGAAGTGACGTTCTCTAAATCAGTTGCACAACAGGCTCCTGAACGTGGGAATTTTCAGTTTCTACTACAGCACCTTATCTCCCCTGAGCTGGAAGGGCCCCAGGTGACAGGGCTTGTGAATCCTAATCAGACTAGAGCATGTGCTTGGAGATTTGCTCCCCAAGCCTGCAGTCATCCCTCTGAGCTCTTTTTCACAGAGAGAATTGATAATTTTGAGTGAACAGAAGCAGAGAGGTTAACACTAAAATACAAACTGGCTCTCTGGAGCCCCTTGGGTGGAAGCTGCTATGGAAATGCATGTTGTCATTGCAATTGTAGTGGCTCACCACCTGTAGGAATGGTGTCTTGTTCAGACTGTTTTCATGGAATCACTGAATTGTTTTGGTTGGAAAAGACCTTTAGGATCAAGTCCATCCCCTCACTTCACACTGCCAAAACCATCACTAACCCATGGTCCTCAGCACCTCAGCTCCACGGCTTTGGAATCCCTCCAGGGTTGGGGACTCCTCCAGCTCCCTGGGCAGCCTGGCACAGGGGCTGACACCCCTCTCACGGAAACAGTTCTGCCTCAGCTCCAATCTAAATTTCCCCTGGTGCAACTTGAGCCCCTTCCCTCTTGTCCTATCACTCGTTACTTGGGAAAAGAGATTGACCTGCAACTCCTTTCTGGGAGTTTTAAAGAGAGATCCTGTTTCCTCTCAGCCTCCTTTACTCCAGACTAAACATCCCTGAGGCCCTGAGCTACTGCTCACAGCATTTGTGCTCCAGACCTTTCCCCAGCTCCAGTGCCCAGCTCTGGGCACGCTCCAGAACTTCAATGTCTGTCTTGTAGTTTTCCTCATGCTGAGAGTAAAAGCATCCAAAGAACCTGCATTGAAAAGTTTTGCAGTTGGTAAACAGAAACATACAAGGGAGTTGAATTTGAAAATGCTGTCTGGAAAGGAAAAAGAGGCATTTTAAGTGTTTCAGTTAGTTAGAACTATTTGTGTAACTGCAAGAGTAAGACCAGTCCTTAAATAATGACTCAAATGCATATTTTAACAATCTCTTTTAATATCTTTCCCAAGCTTTAAATGTGCTGTTAGTGTCATAGCTGTGCTCTGGTGCAGTGATGAGAGCACTGCTAGTTTTGCACTTGCAGTGGTACAATTGCTAATGCTGCTGCCTGGCAATTCCATGCTTCCAGGCTCAACTGAACTGACAGTGTTGGAAAGACTGTGCAAAAGAGAAAGAAGAAAGTTGACAGCCCCTTAAAAGCTTTGTACAAATAGGACAATGCTTGACATCATGCTGTTCCAAAAATCAGTCATTTGGACTTGATTTGCAAGACTTGCAAAAAGCTGCTTGTTGCCTGGGTTTTGCTGTGAAAGGTTGTTTGATTGGGTACCTCTGCGTTTTACGTCCTGAGCAAAGCTGGGCAGATGCCATGAGTAAAAAGAACTGAACTGTTACAGGGCTCAGCTTCACCTGAGAGAGGAATCAGAGATGAAGAACAGAGAAGTGGCTGAGGAGGATCTGGCTGCAGTATATTTGCAGATGCCAAAGCACATACACAAACACACAGGGAGAAATAACCCCACTTTGTGTGGCTGAGTAGGAGAGGACCATCAGTGGAATGTGCCCCAGTAGATTTCACAGGGTTCTTGGTTTAGGTCATCTCTGATTAAAGAAAAAAACAAGTATAACTTTGAGTGTTTCTCTAAAGATTCTCCTTCTTCTTTAAATGGCCCCATTTAAACATCCAGGTATGTGATACCTTCCCTCAGCATCACTTTCTGTGCTGTTTTCCCTGACTATTTATCTACCTGAGCATGAAGACTCATTTCACAGCAAGGTAAGTGACTACAGCATCGAAAGAATCATCCTCTGGAAGTTTCAGCCTCCATCTCCTCACCAGAGAGTCCATTTGTGATGGGATACTTAGTGAGAAACTATGAACTCTATGCTAAAAATCCCACCATCATCACCTGAATCTGAGACTTCAGTTCTCTGCAATGCAGCTGGTGCATATTCTGACCATGGAAACTCACTAAAGTCTATGTCTCATCTGATAAGGAAGGCAATTTAACCTCTCTGCCCTGAGCAGAAGAGTAGCCAGGGCTACTACATGGCTCAAGTGGTGGCATGAGGCGTTCCTGCTTTAAAATGGAGTGCTTGTTGTTGAATATGTTGTCCCTCCTCTGATACAGACCATATCTTCTCCCACAAGTGCAGAGGCATCTTCAGAGATGTTTCCCTCTAGGAAGGGTGCAACTTTCCTTGTATCTTCTGGTGCACATTCAGCTATAAGACATCAGCAGGCAGCCAGGGTAACTACCTATCCTTGCATAAAGGCTTGTTATAATGTTGACCTGGATCAGTTCCTTCAGCCACATGAGAATGGAAATGGATGACCAAGGCTCAGCAGAAGAAGCATTAAATCAAGAGGGGCTTCAGGCTAGAGGAAACAATCAGTGCCAAGTAATGCAGAGCTGTCTATTGGCCCTGCAGGAGGACAGAGGCAGTCCTGGGTTTGCTCAAGAGGAGGAAGTGGTCTCCTTGGGCTGTGATCAGACCTAGGGCCACAAAGATGATGGAGTGGAGTATCTCCCTTCTGATGAAAGGTTGAGGGAGCTGGGGTTCTTCAGCTTAGAGGAGACTGAGGGGTGAACTCATTCCTGTTACAAATCCATCAAGGGTGGATGTGAAGAGGATGGACCAGGGTGTGCTCAGTGATGGCCAATGACAGGACAAGGGGAAACAGGGACAAGCCGCAACAGAAGAGGTTCCAGAGAAACACAAGGGAAAACTTGTTCCCTTTTGAGGTGAGGGAGCACTGGCAGGGGCTGCCCAGATGGGCTGTGGAGTCTCCATCTCTGGAGACATCCCAACCCATCTGGATGAGTCCCTGTGTGCCCTACTCTAGGTGGTCCTGCTCTGGCAAGGGGGTTGCACTGGATGAGCTTTTGAGGTCTCTTCCAACCCTCAACATTCAGTGATTCTGTGACCTGGATAGGAAGTTTCTGAATCTATTTGGACCATCCCTCTGTCAGCAATAAGCAACAGACACCCTCCTCAGGACTTCTCTCCCTCCAGGGTCTCTACCAGAAGGTGGACAAGGTCACCCCCTCATTTCTCAGAGTAGCAACTGCTGACTCCAAATGGAAATGTTTTGTAGCCTCCTATGCTCTGTCTGTCAGAATATAGCCACGCCAGCTCTTAGCACAGCTAAGCAGCAGTAAATCATCTGTGTGGGAGAAGGCTGGGAGGGAACACAGATCCTCACAGGGCACAGTGCATGTGGGCAATGAGGAGAAATTAAAGATGCTCCCTGCCTCGCTACCACCCTCACCATCTTGCAGGGACCTCTCTCCCCTCAGGGCAGCACCCTTCTCGCTTGGGAAACACTGAAGTCAGTAACTCACTTGTGTGAATAAGCCTTCCCAAACCCACTCAGCAAACGGCTCTCACTACATTGGCGTCAGGAGCTGGAAGAGCGAGACACGAAAAGAGCTGAGACCTTCAGGCAACTGTCTACTCCATAGTTCAGGGAGAAATTAAACTGCACAATTTAATGGCTTTGATATATATTTGTTTTACATGAAGGCATGACCCAGCTCATCTAATTGGCTCATTCACTATGAAGTGGCTAACAATGGACCCTAAACTGTACGTAAATGCCCGTTAAATTCTCAGCTATCGGAAGGATCTGCAATTGCCTTTGGAATGAGAAGGAAAACGAGGGCTCAGAGAGGCCATTCTTATTTCTTATTTTTGCATTTTTTCTAAGCAGCCCTTATTATCTCTCCAAAAGCCTGGCTCAGGAGACAAGCATTCCCATTAGGAAATCAATAAGAGAGCTGCTGTGATAGCGGCAGTAACCTGGCTGCTTTCAATTAGTGCTCGGGAGAGGTTGAGCCTGTCACTTGCTAACATCAGTGGAATTTTTGGTGCCTATTTGTTTTCTAGAGAAATTTGAACTCTTGGCAGTAAATATGAGGGGCCTGATGAGTTGGGGTTTTACCTTTTTGTTGTTGATTCTCCTCTTTTTCTTTCCCTGACACCAGCTGGTGATGCAGCTGCTGGTTGTAGATAGAGATGGTAAAACCCTTGAGGTGGTTTATACTGGTATTTTGTTGGCCCTTTGGGCAGCAATAGCGATAGCATGTTCTGCAGACAACCCTATCTCTTATTATTCACCCTGTTTTGTTGGACTGCTGAAGACTGTGAAAGACTTTAAAGGGTTTTTATAGGAAATCCATCACAGAATCATAGAATAGTAGAGGTTGGAAGGGACCTTTAGGCATCATCCAGTTCAACCCCCCTTGCAGAAGCAGCTCCCACCTAGATCAGGTCATACAGGAACGTGTCCAGACAGGTCTTGAAGACCTCCAAGGAAGGACCCTCCACACCCTCCCTGGTCAGCCCAGGCCAGGGCTCCCTCATTTCATCACTCAAATAGTTTTTCCTTATGTTTAAATGGAACATTTTGTGTTCCAGATTCATCCCATCACCCCTTGTCCTATTGCTAGATACCACAGAAAAAAAAGGATGCCCCAATCTCCTGCCATCAGTGAGGAGATGAGGGTTGTAGTCTGCTGCTTTCACAATTTGATCAGGACCCCCACTGTACTGAGAGAAGACTGGACAGTCTCTTGGATTTGTGCTCAGACTTACTAAATATTTATACAGCAACTCAAACACTGAGGACTTGCTATGAGATGGTATGCTGGTTTCTAAGGTCAAAGTGCAAACAGTCTTGACATGTTTTCTTCAGTCCTGGTCACGTTTTAGATGGCCAGTTCCATTAAAACTGCCTCTCTGAGCTCACCTGAAGCTGCAAAAGGACCATCAGGAGGATCAAAGTGGGAATCCACAGTTGTGGACTGTTTGATGAGACCACACAGCAAGCAGCAAAGGAAGGAGGGAGACAACACTTCTTGTGGGGACAGCCAGGTATATCAAAGGTACTATTTTGTGTGACATAAATGCGAGTTCTTCTTTTCTTCCCTTCTTGACAAGCACTGCCAGTTTTTCCCAGTTGACTCCCCATCAGGTTACTAGATTATCTCGTGCCCTTGGTCTTCTCTCACAGATTATCCTCCTGGATACACCTTATCCCAAGCCTTGAGTACAACCCTCAACTGGTCCACATTACAGCTTTTCTCTCCAAAGTTTTACACTCAGTCTTATTTATTGTTTCTCTTCTTCTTTTGCCTTCAAGCAGAAACTTCAAGCAGTTTCTCATGAGCAAACCTCCCAGGTGGAAGCAGATGTCCCTGACCTCACTGTGCTATGGATGAGGTTCCCAGTTGTGCCTGTGATCATCTGTGCTGTTTCATTTGGCAAAATTCAGAGGTAGACCATGGCAGGTCCCAGAAGGATATAGAAACACAGGTCATCTGTCCTTTGCTCAGTAGAAAGTGAAAGGATTTTGCAGGTCCCAGAAGGATATAGAAACACAGGTCATCTGTCCTTTGCTCAGTAGAAAGTGAAAGGATTTTGCATTTAGGAGCATACCTTTGTTTTGATAAGTGAATGAACCTAGGTGGGGAAAGATTCCATGCAGGACATGCTGCCTTTTCACTTCAGCACTTCAAGGAAGAAATGAAACTAAAGAACTGTGGAGAAGCAAGAAACTGTACGTAAAGAGGAGACAGGATCCATCTTACCTGCCTGATGTGACAATGACCACAGGTAAAGGCTTGGTCTCGGTTGTTTTGAAAGCAACTGAGAGAGACATCATAGAAACAGAGATCATAGAGATCTGCTCTTCCTGATGATGACTCAACCCATGCTAACACAGCAGAGGTGAGCTGCTTCTCATTGACCTTGAGAGGATCCTCTGGTGAGGAGTTATCCATGGGATATCTAGATTTTTTTTCAGATACTTAAAGTTCTGTAGAGTGTTGAGGTTGGTAGCTTGTTCAAAACTTTGTCTCTGCACTTCTTGCACATGAAAGAAATCAAAGCTTTCTCTCCCTGTCATGCGTTACTGCTTGGTCATTGACGTGACAGTTTCCTATCCTCCAGTGCCCCTCACCGAACAGATGTTAGTGAGAAAAGCACATTGATATCCCTTTACAGAAAGTTGAAAGGTAGAGTCCTGACAAGATTAATTTGCTGCTTCAGACTAGGACTCCTCTATTAGAGACTCTTGAATACTTAATTATGAATCTATATTATTAACCAACACTGAGGGTTTTGTGGATTCGATGATCTTAAAGGTCTTTTCCAGCTGAAAGGATTCTATGATTCAAATTGGAATCATGCACCTCCCCAAAGTTACAATCCACTGACAATGACAGAAACACACAATATCCAGTAACATGTAGAAATTAAAGCACTTTGCAACCCACTAGAAGCTACTTCTCTCTGATTTTAGGTAATTCCAGAGCAAATGGTTTCTTTATTACATGCCACCTTGCTCTGCTAGTGACTCCAAGCTTGGAATCGTGATTAAAGCAAGGGCACTGTTACTCTCAAATATAGATCTGCATTTCCATCTCTCCAAACGTAGAGTTCCTTATTTTGGCAGTTGCCATAAGTCAGTCAAATATTTCCATCTGAAAGCTTTTTTTTGTAAAAAGCAAGTTCCAAACTGTCAGGAACTCCATCTGAATTTTTGATAAAAGAGGCAGATTCCGGTTTTTTAATCTTAAAAAAAAAACAGACAAAGACAATCAAAACATTTCCCTTTGATTTTCTCCTCAAAAACAAAGACAGTTTCTTTCTTATTTTTGTTTTCTTTTCATTTCAACTGATGTTTCATTTAGATATTTTCCTCTGCTATGCTAAGGAAATACATTATAAAAACTTGAAGACAACACGAAGGAACTCGTGGTGGGTGGAAGACAACATTCATTTCTGCTCAGATGTGCTGGGTTTGTTAGTCTGTTTGTTTGTTTTCCATTTTCAGCCACCCGATTTTCTTCTTCTTGTTTTAGTTTCATTGCAGATCTGTCTCCAACTCTTTATTTCTTTAACTTACCTTGCGGGATTGACAGCAAAATGAACAACCCAGTTATTCCCACGGCTCAGTTTAGCAAATATAATGTCACTATCTGTACCTAGGAGGGTCTAAAAATTGCTCTAAGTTGCCAGATAACATTTTAATATCTTAGAGAATAAGTAACACACATAATAGCAATAATAATGGAGACATAATAATAACAATAGGACATATTTAAGCAGTTGAGGGTTAATAGTGCTCACTGGGTTTTCCACACTGAGTCTGAAAGAAACCTCAAATTGATGCTTCTTGTAAAATCTCCATGAAGCGAATATCACTTATTGCTCCTACCTTAATATGTTTCCGGCCTTCTCAGACCATGCAGTCATCGATCAAGGAGCATCCAGCAAAGACCTGGGCTGAAAGCTGGTCTCTGGTGTCATCATTGTTTCCCAAGTCTGGAGCAGAGAGCTGGAGATGCTTGGGAAACTGCTCTGCCAACCAAGCAAGGAGCACTTGCTGCTGAGCTTATCTTGCCTATAGGATGACAGGCATCTGTGCCTGACTTGATACACTGCAGGTGATTTCCAACCTGTCTCAGCTACTACTGGGTTGTAGCAACCAGGCAGTTGGTTCTTAATCACGGATCTTGATGTTGGAAGGGTTTCATTCACTGTCAGGAAAACAGGCATTATCCTATGAGTCTGTAAGTCTTGTAGAGGTAGGCTGAACAATTTCTTGGGTTCCTACTCAATCTCAAACATTGACTGACAGCCTTCTTGATTGAACCAAACCTCTGAAATCTAACCAGAGGAACCTGTGTTACCTCTGCTCAGCTGTGTAAAACCAGCTCAGCATCAGTAAAGACAGATGAGCAGGAGGTCTGCATTTTGCATTCTGCTAGAACCAGGGACAGAGCACGATCTCTCACATCAGACCCTCCTTCAAATGCATGTACATGTGTCTTTCAGACAATACTTTTCTATTCTGATTTTGAGGAAGTGGAATACTCAGAACTGATGTGTTGAAATCTCTGCTGCAAATGCATCAAATCTGGTTGGTGCTGGAGCTAAGGTTTCATTAGAAGCAGAGTAGTTTGGTAGGCTGAGCATATTTCTTCTGGAACGGTGCCTGTAGGGGTATGGAAGCACCTTCTGTAACTTCATTTGTCTGAGCTATCATGCCTGACAAACAACAGCATCTTCACTTAACCGAAAACCAGGCTCCATCACAGCATCTATGCATGTTCCCCCTGCCCATGAGAATAACAAGGGAGTTTAAGACAAGTAACAATCTCTTTCTCCTCCTTCCCTCTGGGCAGGAGATGTAACTGTCTTAATCTGATGTGGGTTGTTTCGGGGTTTTGTTTTTCCTTTCCATTTCTGTGTTTCTTTCTGTTGAACAAGCAGATAGAGACAGGTAGGACCAGAAGACAGACTGTTATCAGAGTCTTAGTCTATTTTACACCACGTAATTATACAGCTGCCACTTAATCTATACGCTTTTTGGTACAGGGTCACGTTCTTGCAGAGATTCTTCTACACATCCCTGTCCTGAGTGCTGCTGGCATTCTTAAGCTAGGAGAAGGAACAAGCTCTGGCCCTACCAGCACGTGTTAAAACCAGCTTGTCACTAACTAGTTTGGCTATTCCCTGTGTTTTCCTGCTCTGGAGACATTTTCACTACATACTCAATACTTTGTGTTTCACAGTTATATTTTGCCTTTAAATGTTTGACTCAACAGGTAAGAATGATTTCTCTTTGCAGACATTCACTGTTCTGATGAAGAGAGTCACTGAATATCTGTATAAAAGATCCCAAATGAAACCAAAAGAGTTTTGTGCTTGCTTGAAATCTCTTATGAGCTCAATGCTGATTTGGGTTCTCATCTGGTTTAATGATCAGCCTTTTCTTTTTAAAAGACAGCCCTTTGCAAGTAGATGCTAGAGGCAGACGTTTCTCCTTCTGCAGAAGAAGGTCTGTGTGAGATCTCAGCTATATGTAGCCAGAAGATTTCACACTTTCTGTGCTGAAGATACTCTTTTAATAAGCACTGGTGAATTTGCTCTTCATGGATTTGCCTGAATTACTGTCAAGCAAAAGGCGTCCATGCTCAAAAGCAGGGAAGGCGCACAAGCCTAAGACTAAACCTATTATCACCTCTCACACCAATATGAGAATATTTGCCTAAAGGTAAGTCTGTGCTCATGTGCCCATGTGGGAACATTGCTGCAGCAACACTATTTGTTTGCAGGTTATGGTGTTGGGTTTTGAGGTTTTATTTTCTAGCTGTGCAGCACAATCAGGTTTATTCTGCAAAAAGATGGAATGAAAATAGATCTGCTCTGAAGATGCAGGCTCCTGCTCTTCTGTCTTCATCAACATTTCCATCAGTGACCAACAGGTCATGGCCAACACTGCACAGGCTTTGAGCTCTCCTGGGGGGAAGACACTATATTCAGGAGACAAGTTATGCATTGTTAAAACAGCAAGATATTATATGAACTGCCATGTCTACAGCCTCCTTCAGCAAAGCTTCAAGGAAGGCAGTGCAGAAAGAGAGTCTCTGCCCCAAATCGTTTACAGTGTGCAGTGTTTGACACCACTGACTGGCTTCCAAACTTTGTAATGCATGTAAAAGCGTTAACACTTGTGCCATTGGACCACATATTTTAGCAAGATAGGGAAAGGCATTGTGACTTCCAAGAGTTTTCCACGCAGCTTAAAGTAAATCAGCTCACTAAGCAAAAAGAAACCAGATTCAGGGCAAGAATATGCAGCTGTATTGAGTAGGATGTTCTCAGTCTCTCCCAATTATTTCAAGTCATTCCTTCACTCCTGTGAAGCTGCTGATTTTGTGAATTTTAACATCCTTGGAGAACTTTATTCCCATTTGAACAACCCTTTTATAAGCTCCTGGGCTTTCTCTGACAGGTTTGCTTTGGAGTCAGTGATAAAGTTTGGAGGAGTTGAAGTAAAACTGGAGAGGTGCTTGGGATAAAACATCCAGACACAAGTGTGCCCGTGTGCCTACATGTGCAGAACACCAAGCCTCTGCCTGCCAAAGCACAGATTTATGTGTCCTTTGATATGGGGAATTTTTCTCACCCTCTGCTTCAAATAAGAAAATTATAACAAAGTCTACTTTGCTTTCTCATGGTTCCAGCACCAATGAACACCTCAGCCTTCAAGGCTTTTGTGTGTGGAGGAATGGGAAGACTGGGAAGGAAATTAGCAATGTCTGACTGTAAATGTGGGTCTTGATGTCAAAGCATTCTTATTAGAGAGCAAACAAGCAAATAAGCAACCCAAACTAGCTCATTATATGTTAATTGAGGCCCTGAATAGCACAGCCTGCTTAGAAGGAAATTGTAGAAAGCAAATGTCACTTTTGAAGAGGGCAAGGACAAATGGAATCAGCACATGGGCTTTTAGGTTGTGCTGCCAAGTTTGATCAAGGTGAGGCAGGATTGGAGATTCCAGCTGGTGCTGGAAATGGCCTCAGGATCATCTGCTCCATCCCCACAATCCTGGACCACTATTGTTCTCTCTGGCTTAATCTCCTTAGGCCCATGTTTTCCAAAGCAGATAAGCAGCTTTGCCCTGAATAAATGGCACATCTGTGGGTCTTATGTGCCTCCTGGCTTGCCTTTCAAATTTTCCAGCAGCCTCCAAAGGCTGCATCTAAACCCCAACCACCTCTCTAACCAGAGGGAGATGGTTTCCAGAGTCTATGGTCCCCTTGGGTGGGCTGGGAAATGCTGGGTGGAGGAGGAAGGTCCTTGAGTGCAAATGGTCTTGCTTCCCATTAAAATAAAGAATGAAAATAATCACAGAATCATAGGACCGTAGAATAATTTGGGATGGAAGGACCTTTATAGATCACATAGCTCAAACTCCCTGCCATGGTCAGGGATAGCTTTCACCAGACCAGGTTTCTCACAGTCTCATCCAACCTACCCTTAAACATTTCCACGGTTGGGGCAGCCACAGCCTCTCTGGGCACATCTAATCTAAATCTACCATCTTTCAGTTTAAAGTCATTACTCCTTGACCTATCATGACATGCCCTTGTAAAAAGTCCCTTTCCATCTTTGTTGGCCCCTTCAGGTACTGGAAGGCTAATTTAAGGTTACCCTGGAGCCTTCTCTTCTCCAGGCTGAACACTCCCAACTTTCTCAGCTTTTCACAACAGAGGTGTTTCAGCCCTCTGATTCTCTCTGTGGACTCCAGCGGGTCCCTGTCCTTCTTATGTTGGAAGCCCCAAAGATAGGCACAGCAGAGAGTTGAGAAGAGGGGAAGAATCACTTCTCTCAGTTTGCTGGCCACAATTCCCTTGTTGCAGCCCAGAATGTGGTTGGTTTCTGTGCTGGGAGCTGTTGTGGTTTAAGCCCAGCCAGGAAGAAAGCACCATGCAGCCCCTTGCTCACTCCTCTATCTCCCTTGGTCCCAGGGTGGAATGGGGAAGAGAAAAGATAACCAAGGGCCTCATGGATTGAGACAAGAATAGGACAGGGAGGACTCACCTGTCAATTATGGACAGAGGCAGAATAGACTTGACGACTTGAGGAAGAAACCAAAACCATTTTAATCCACCACCAGCCAAAGAAAACAAACCAAAAAAGTGTAGGATTACAGGAAAATACAACCAGCTCTTTAAGAATACCTTCCCTGACCTTCCCTCCTCCCTGAGCTCAGCTCCCTCCTCCTGATATCTCTACTTTCTCCCCACCAGCAGTGCAAGGAGGTAGGGAACGGAGGATGTGGTCAGTCCATCACAGATGGTCTCTGCTTTCTTCCCCTGCTTCAGAGTGGAGTCCCTTCCATGTGAGACAGTCCCTAATGAACCTCTTCCTTTCTTTGGGCAGCAGCTCCTCATAAACTTCTCTAGTGTGGATCTCCTCCATGGTTGGTACTCTTCCAGGTGTGGCATCCAACACCATCTGCCTACAGAGTCACAGCCTCCTCTGGGCACAGTCATCCTTGGCATCTATCAGTAATCCCAAATCCTTCTCCTCAAGACTGCCTTCAATCCATTCTCTTCTCAGCCTGTATTTGTGACTGGGATCACAGAATCACAGGATGGTAGGGGTTGGAAGATCTAAAGATCATCCAGTCCAACCCTCCTGCTCAAGCAGTTCCCACCTAGATCAGGTCACACAGAAACGTGTCCAGGTGGGTTTGGAAACCTCCCAAGAAGGCGCTTCCACACCGTCCCTGTGCAGCCTGGGCCAGGGCTCCATCACCTCACAGTAAATAAGTTTTTCCTTATGTTCAAGTGGACTTTTTGGTGTTCCAGCTTCATCCCATTACCCTTGTCCTGTCACTGGATACTACAGAAATGAGGGATGCCCCATCCACTTGACAAACACTTGAGATCCCCCCTCAGTTTCACTTCTCCAGGCAGAACTGTCCCAGATCCCATAGCCTTTCCTCATAAGAAAGATGCTCCAGTCCCTGGATCATTTTTGCTCCAACTTGTGTGCAGGACCTTGCATTTGGCCTTGTTGACCTTCAGGAGGTTCTCACAGGTCCACCTCTCAAGTTTGTCCAGGTCCCTCTCATATCATCCCTTCCCTCTAGCACAATGACTTGCTGAGGGTGCACTCACTCCCCAGTCCACGTCGCTGACGAAACTATAGACAGCACCAGTCCCAATATCAGCCCCTGAGGAACATCACTTGTCACTGTTCTCCACAAAGACTCTGAGCTGTTGACTTCAACTCTTTGTGATCATCCAGCCAACTCCTCATCCCCCCACTGCTCCATCCGTTAAATTCACGTCTCTCCAGTTTAAAGACAGGGATGTTCCGTAAGATGATATTTTACACAGCTCTGGGTAGAGGACATCAATCACTCTCCTTTTTTTTCCACCAGCTCTGTAATAATGAGTTAATTTTCACTCCAGCTGCAGCAGTGGTATTCATTTCTTGAAGCACAGTGGGCTACAGAACTTGAGGGTCATTCAGATTAAGAAACAGAAAAACCCCAACCAAACAGAAGATAAATCCCCAGCCAACAGCTGCATTGCTTGTGTATTTTGAGTTTGATGTGACTTGACTGTGTCTCTTAAGCTTATTTAAACATTTAATTTTATTCTCTTGTTCTATCCCCAACTACATATGGATTTCACAGAGGTTTAAGCTTAACAGGACAGAAGAAAGTTCCTTGTAATTGAAACAGGGCTTTATGCACAAGACATGATGTTATGTTCAACACTCAGAGGGAGAAAAAACATGTTCTTTCTGTCTGAGGTGACTTATTTCCAGGTTAAAGGAAACAGCTGTGAGAAGGCAGAAAAGTCACTCTTCCCTAGGAGAGCACCAACAACAGAATGGTCACTCAAATGGTCACTCCCTTCAAAGGGAAGAACCTTAAAACTTTAGGATGGTAAGACAGAGAAAGCTGAGAAGGACTCCTGCCTCATGGCATGTTTCTGAGGAAATTGAGGGTAATAATGTCCATCATTATAATAATTCTTCCAACTATTTATGGTCAAAATGAGACTGGGAAAGTCTGAGTTTGAGGAATGAATTGTACACTGGTACCAAATGGCTCAACAGTCGGGCTTTTCCAATTGATCTCAATGATTTATGGCAGCAGACACTGATAAGCCATCTGATAAATGGTTTCTCCATTATCATAAACAGACATGTTCCAGTATACATTATAATTGCATCCTGAGAGGAGAAAGAAACCAAAGACAAAGGTTATGGGGCTGAGTTTGAATGAATGCTTTTATTGAGTCTCGAGGTCATTATTTTTTCTTCCTTTATTCAAGATTATTCCCACCTTCTGATCGACTTGCAAAATTAAAACAATAAGCTCTGCATTATGGGATGAACCACTTATTGCAGCACATAGACTATGTGCTTAGATCATATCATAGACTCAAAATGCTTTGGGTTGGAAGGGAATCATAGAATCATAGAATCACAGAATGGTAGGGTTGGAAGGGACCTCTAGAGCTCATCCAGTCCAAACCCCCTGCAGAAGCAGCTCCCACCTAGATCAGGTCACACAGGAACGTGTCCAAGTGGATCTTGACGACTTCCAAGGAAGGAGCCTCCATACTCTCCCTGGGCAGCCTGGGCCAGGGCTCCCTCACTCAAACACTCAGTTTTCCCTTATGTTTAAATGGAACTGTTTATGTTGCAGCTTCATCCCATCACCCCTTGTCCTATTTGCTGGATACCATAGAACAAAGTGCTGCCCCAACCTCCTGACACCCACCAGTGAGATATTTGTAACTATGAATGAGCTCCCCTCTCAGTCTCCTCTTCTCCAGACTAAACAGCCCCAGGTCCCACAGCCTTTCCTCACAAGGAAGATGCTCCAGTCCCCTGATCATCTTGGCATCCCTGCACTGGCCTCTCTCCAGCACTTCCCTGTCCCTCTTGAGCTGAGGAGCCCAGAACTGACCACAGGACTCCAGATGAGGCCTCACCAGGGCAGTGTAGATGGGGAGCAGAACCTCCCTGGCCCTGCTGCCCACACTCTTCTTGATGCCCCCAGGCTGCCATTGGCTTCTTGCCCACGAGCCCATGTTGCTGCTCGTGTTCAGTTTATGATCACCCAGCACTCCCAGGTCTCTCTCTGCAGAGCTGCTTTCCAGCAGGTCAATCCCCAGCCTGGTTGGTCATTTGCTTGCTGGGATTGTTTAGCAATGACTGCTGGAGGTGCCACTTTTAGTTGGCTCATTGCTATGGAGAATTTTAGATGTGAGGAGACAAGAGTATTCCTACAGGAAACCTTTTTTTTCCTCTATTTCAGAGTTTCTGATTTAACTTCAGGCACAATGATCATTGATTCTGCTGCAAGGCTGGAGAACATGGGAGTTCACCTCAATTCTGTCCAATTAGCAGATCTAATGCAAAAATGATGCTTGTGTAGGATTTACTCTACACTAAGCTTCAGTTCATAAAGTCCCTTCACATTGTAGCTTCGATAGCCCAAGTACCCAGCAAGAAGAGGGAGAAACAAGTTGCATATTTCTAGATGGGAGCTGCTTCTGCAGGGGGGTTGCACTGGATGATCTCTAAAGGTCCTTTCCAAGCCCTACCATTCTGTAATTCAATGATTTCTTCAGGATGCCTCTTTGCTCTGAGCTAGATGTGTCAGCTGCTTAAAATTAGACCTCAGTTTGTGGGAAAGGAGTGTTTTACTCAGGAGAAGAAGGAGTGATGGCAATGTTTGTGAGCTGAAACAAGGTCATTGGCGGGGGAGGGGGCTCAAATGGAACTTCAGTGCTTGTGAAAGCAACCCCAGGATTCTAAGCTCAGTTCAGGTTTTTGTGACAGCCAGTTGAGAAATCTGAAATCGAGCTGGAGGCCTGTGGCCAGTGGAAGTTCCACAGGGATGGGTTCTGGGGCCAGTCTTGTTCAACATCTTCATCAACCACCTGGATGAGGGGACAGAGGGACTCTCAGCACGTTCCCTGATGGCACCAAACTGGGAGCACTGGCTGATTCCCCAGAGGCTGAGCTGCCAGTCAGCGGGATCTCGGCCAGCTGGAGAGTTGGGCACAGAGGAACCTGCTGAGGTTCAACAAGGACAAGGGCAGAGTCCTGCAGCTGGGAAGGAACAACCCCCTGCACCAGCACAGGCTGGGGATTGACCTGCTGGAGAGCAGCTCTGCAGAGACACACCTGGCAGTGCTGATTGATCATAAACAGCAGCAACGTGGGCTCGTGGGCAAGAAGCCAATGGCAGCCTGGGGGCATCAAGAGGAGTGTGGGCAGCAGGGCCAGGGAGCTTTTGCTACTCCTTTACTCTGTCCTGGTGAGGCCTCATCTGGAGTCCTGTGTCCAGGACTGGGCTCCTTAGCTCAAGAGGGACAGAACTGCTGCAGAGAGGCCAGCACAGGGCCACCAAGATGATCAGGGGACTGGAGCATTTTCCTTGTAAGGAAAGGCTGTGGGACCTGGGGCTGTTTAGTCTGGAGAAGAGGAGACTGAGGGGAGATCTTATTAACATTTACAAGTATCTCACTGGTGGGTGTCAGGAGGTTGGGGCAGCAATTTTTTCAATGCTAGCAACAGGACAAGGGGTGATGGGATGAAGCTGCAACACAAATCGTTCAATTTAAATACAAGAACAAACTCTTTCTATGATTTGATGATTTTTGCCAGCACAGAAAGCTGTTTTGCTATTTGATTCTCTTGGCACCATCCCCCTGTGCAAGGAGGCTTTTCCTGCCGTGCACTTCCACTTTCCCCATTGATTTAGGGGCTCTCATTCCGAGCCTGTTGTAACTACAAGGGGATGAAATCCTCTCTCTCTTCCTGCTCAAATAAGGAGATTTACTTGGGGAAAACAACTCCGTAAATACCACGTGCTGCCATCTACGGCTCTGCTCGAGAAAAACACCTTGGCAAGGCTAAAGCCCTGCGTGTGAAATCTGCTTTTACACCAACCAAAGAAACCTTTTGTGCTACCCAAGGCTTTCAGTATGCGTTTCCAACAGCACTTGTGGGGAAATAGCAGCTGTAATTGTCATGGCTGTTGCTCTTTTTAGAAGGTGTTCAGCATTTTCCTTCTTGTGAAGAAGGTCTCCAAACAAGGGTAAGGAATTGCTGGGAACTTAGTAGAGAGGTTGCTTTCACCTTACCATTTGGGATGCTCTGCTTTTTACTTCACTGGCAGTAACCTCGCTCTGTGCCCCAGTGTAGTGCAGGCAGACATCACGCAGCTCCCTCTGAGACAAATTTAACAGCTTCCTACTTGTTAAAATAATCTACTTCCCTCCTCCTCCCCCTCAAAAAACCCACCCCAAAAAAGCACTTTACTTTTATCCTCAGATTAGTGGTTCTCAGCCTCTGGTTCCCGGCTCTCCACCAGCTTTTGGCCTTGCTGGAGGCTGGTAGATGCCTCTCCCTCTGTACTCTGGCCAAGAGCAAAGTGTAAAGCTCATGTGATCCCCATAAGGTTATCTGTGTTAAGGGAATAGGCACATGGAAGAGGTGTGGTGAAGAGGGGAAAGAGGAACGGAGGCTTCTCAGTGGTCAGTGTGGAGTGGGAAGGCAGCAGGAGGACTCGACTATCACCTCCTCTCCACTCTTTCCCTTCTTAAGCAGCAGGGAAGAATGAAAACCAGAATGCAAACCTCTGGGGAAGAAGAGAGGAGCAGTTTAAGTTTGAGGCTCCATCACTCCTTCACACTACCAGGCCTAGCATCACAAATGCTTTCAGAGAGGGATTCTAATCTCTTCCCTAATGATCCAAGAGCTTTGGGACCCTAGTGATGGCTTGGCTTTCTCATCAACAGTGCTGTCACTCTTTTAAACTCCAGCTACCATCCCTGTCCATGACCATGGATGTGCTGGTGTTTGTCCTTGTCACTAGGACTCTTCTTTTGGGCTCCATGAAGTTATCCCCTGGCTATGGTTTGAAAAGCTGACTGGTTAGGGGAGAGAGCTGGAGGTAGGGTTTTCCACATGATCACCCTGGAAGCTGAGGCTGATGTCTTGTCTCACTTTACAACTCTATAAAATGGGTTTAATACTAAATTCCTGCTGTAGGAGAAGTATCTCAGCACCTTGCCCAAGAATGGAGGGCTTTGAGTAAACCCACTCCTTGAGCAGAGACAATTCTTTCACTTGATCAGTACAGCCCATGTGAAAAGGAACAGGGATTACTGGCTTTGATGTGTGATAGTATGAGCATTAACACTGAGCAGACCCTGCCAGCAGACACTACAGTTGGTAACAGGAATGAAAACACATTTAAGAGGAGAAAAAAACCCAATGACAACAACAAAAGTGATGTAGAATCCACAAACCAGGAGCCATGTGAGGGAAAGGCACAGGGAAATCCCTTTCCAACCCTGCATCCAGCTGAGTTATTCCTTGTCAGCCTTCAGCAGAAGGATGTGGCTGGCTGGAGATTGGAAGTTTTCAAGCAGATCTTTCAAGCTAGACACAATGCAAGATGTTCTAGATGTAAACACAGTGGTATCTGTTGCTGGAGAGCCAGTAAACTGATTATGTACAAGCTGTCCTGCTTTACAGATATCCCCAATCTCTTGGGAAGCCCAGACATTGCCTTTTTCTTCCTTCCCATCCTCATTTGCCTCTCTGATGGCTGGTGCTACCACTGCCAGGAGGAGACTCTTCCTATAAACATTGCACTTTTGTTTCCAGCAGATTTAGGGGTACATCTATTAATCCAATGGCACCAGATTCCTACTTTCCCAATGTGGGAAGACAGGGTTAAATCCAAATGTGCTCTGAAGCACTACCAGCTCAAACAGCCTATTCCCACTAACATTAGGTGCTTCAAAAGAAGGTGCAGGGATTGAGAAGGAATTGGAGATGTTTTTCTCTCTAATTCATATCTCCTTCATGTACTTTGTAGCCTGAGATCAGCTTAGGCTCCTGAAGTGTGCAGTTTATTCCTCCTCCCAAAAGCTCTTGAAGGATTCCCAGGGATGCTTCATTTAACCACAGATATATCCCATCTCTTTTTGATCTTGACCAGTTCTCCCTCTGACAGTGAGAGGCATTTTCTGTGCCATAAGCAGGCAGTTTGCATTCAAAAGGTGGGTAAGGGTAGAGGCACTGCTTATCTCTATTGTTTGCTCTTTTACTTTGTCACAGAGAAGCAGAGGCTTACAGCTGGATCCATCCTTACAGCCTTGCCATCTGCAAAGCCCAGATAGAAAACACAACAGGAGTCCAGTGGAGAAAGAAATGATCATTGTCTCTTGGTGTTTGTCATAAAACCCACCCAACACCTCTGTGAGAATTGCTTGGGGCTGGTTGGCCTTAGTAACATCATGATGGGCTGGGGATGATGTATCCCAGAAGATGTTGTGCCTTGTAACATCTGGTTTTGCTACTTTTATCTCCTTCCCTTTCCTCTGGCACTGACACTGGAAAGTCCTGAAGGCTTCCATATCTTCTCTGAGGAACTCCAGGAGTCCTCACACTGTCTCATGGTGGGACAGGAGCTGACAGTTTGGGCTCAGTTTGGGTCTTTCAGTGATTTCAGCACAGTTTCAAGCCAAAAGGGGTTGGGATCTCTGCTGCAGGGCTTTGTGCATCATAAATAAACGATACTGCCCTAGGGCTGGCCAGCATGATTCCAGTAAGGTTCATAGATGGAGAATGGGAGGGACAATCATCAACACAAAGATGTGTT
This sequence comes from Urocolius indicus, assembly GCA_013401255.1. Taxonomy (NCBI): domain Eukaryota; kingdom Metazoa; phylum Chordata; class Aves; order Coliiformes; family Coliidae; genus Urocolius; species Urocolius indicus. The sequence goes on from WBNH01003886.1 coordinate 157,652, forward strand.
TGTATCTCAATGTGTTTCAGTGCTGTTGGCTCAGTGCTTACCTTTGGAGACACCTTTGGGAACTATGGAGACCGGTGAGGGGAAAAAAAAACCTTGTTCATGCAACTTCTCCATCCCTTTCCATGGCATGGCTGCCCATCCAGACCTTCTCTCCAGCATGGCAACTCACTTTTTGGCTGCCTTTCTTCACCACATGTGTAGCCTAGGATGCAAAATGACCTCAGGACTGGTCAAACCAACTGACTTAGAGGTAGACTGGTATAAAATAGGACATTTCCCTCAAGAATTACATGGTTTTGTTGTGTTGTCAGGATGCAAGGAAGGGTATTACATCTCCCCAGATACAAACTTTAAAAGATCTGATGCTCTGACAGCACCTCCTGCCCTACAAATGGACTTCTCTGCCCTCAGAGGTATCCTGCAGCAGTGAGCTCCACAGATCCCTGTGCTTTATGGTGAAGTTATTTCCTCTTGATGGCTTCACACATGTGCAAAACCAAAGAGAGCAGATGTGAGTTATTGCATTTGGTTACCTCAGCCAGTTGCACAACCAAAATCCTCACACTCCCTGTTCACTGCTGCAGCTCAGCCCCAGTACTCCCTGGAGGGCACACAGTGAGAAACTGAGAGGCCAGGTTTCTCTTCTCTGTGTTTTTGAGATGTGGGTCAGTTTTACACTCATTAGAAGAGAGTCTGGTGATTCCTGCACCTCTCTACCTAGAAAAGTATAGAAAAGGGCTTCAGTGGAGCCCATTTTCCCTATTCCCACAAAGATACAGTTCCCCTCACATCCCATTGCAGCAGTGGGGGTTGGAAAGGAGTTTAGTTTTATCAGTGTCACTTTCTGATACTTCTTCCTTGTGCTGAAGGAAACTTGTGCTGTGCTCAGCTTGTGCTGAGCTGCTTTGCCCTATAACACAGGAGAGATGCTGGCTGCAGCCTGCTCTGCCTCACCTCACCTCCCCAGTCACAGGGCAAGGAAGATGAGCCTCCCCCCCTCCCAACTCTCCTGCCTGAGATAACTGGGGAAAAAAACAGAAACTGGAGGAAGAGAAGCCGAGAAGAAATCCCTGGGGGACTCTGAAGAGCAAAGAAACCTTCCTGGAAGAAAACAAACCAGCTAAACAAACTCTGGAAAGGCTGAAGAGAGAGAGAGAGGGAGAGATTTGCGATTGGGAGCGTGCACGGTGCTGATCCAGCACAGCCGCCTGTCGGCTACACACACGCATTTCAGGCCCCAGCTGCCCCTCTGCTCCAGTCCCTGTTAAACTGGAGATGTCACAGATGCCTTTGGCCAGCAATGCTGCAGTGCTGGCTGGGGAAGAGGAGAGGCTGGCTCTCTGTGCTCCAGCACAGCCAGCACTTGCTGTTCATTTCCCCTAAATGAAGCATTTTCTTCATTTTTCCCACACACTAGAAGGTGGTTTTTTTTTTCTCTTTTCAAGGGGGAAGAAGGTTTTGGGGGGTTTGGAAATGAGTGTAAAAAGGATGGATGGGGTAAAAGGAAGGGAGTAAATGGGAAGAAGGCCCAAGGGAAGGGGTTGGAGATGCCCTGGAGAGTCCCTGGAGGAAGGAATGGGATGATCCTCACCCTTCTTGAAGCAAAGAGACAAGAGGGTGAGGGCAAATAGGATTTTTTCCATCTGCTCCTTGGGGCAGATCTGTGCCTCTTCACTGCTAGGAGGGCAGCAGCCTTGAGAAAGGAGGGAGGTGCTTTTTGTCAGGGAAAGAGGCTTTTCCTCCCTGACAAGTAAAAAAAGGGTTAAAGACAAGGGGCAAGTCCTGAAGTCTGGCAAGATGCTAAAATCCCTCTCTTCTCCCCTGCTTCTCCAGCCACATTTCTCTCCCCTCTGTCCCCTTCCAGGGCTCCTCATTACCAGAACATCTTTCTGGGGGCTGTGAATCTGTAGGCAGCACCTTTACCCCAAAGCTGCTGGGATGCAGCAGGTACCTTTTACCCCAGCCCATGTCCTCCTCTTCCAGCTGCTCAAATTCTCCCTTCTCCTCCATCCCACTCCGGGCTGTTGCACTGAGTTGATAGATACAACCTCCCCCACTCCCCCTCCAATCCTCCCCCTCCATGTGTGGGTTGATGGAGTGGAGGGAGGGGGAGGAATGCTGGGAAAGAGGTAAAAAAAGACTGAAAGAAGAAAGGGTTAATGGCCGTTGCTGTCTCCTGCCTGGGCAAAGCTGGTGCAAAGCCGGGATGCTCGGGGATCTCCAGCCTCCCTCCGCCTGTTGGGATAGGGGGCAGAGGAGGCTGCTTGCCCCGGGGGCTCCCGGCCGTCCTGTCCCGTGTCTCCTGCGTGAGGAGGGGTGGAAGGGGAGGGGGCTGGCGTTGAGGGAGCCCCAGCAGCCCCCTCTCGCTGCCTGCATCCGAGGAACAGCGAGCAGCATCCCTGCGCATCCCTCTGCGGGCAACCGGCACCTCACCCGCGCTCGAGCCCCGGCAGGTTCAGGGTTTGGTATATTTTTTTCGGGTGGGGAAGGGAGAAAAGGGACAGCAGAGCCTTTGCCATCCCCACCATTCCTCATCCCGGCTCCCTCTTCACCTCCTGGCTCCCTGCTTTAAGAGCTAAGCTGTCCCGGTGAGGCTGTGCTGCCCAGTCGCCAAACGCGCTCCTGCTCTCGCTGACTCCTCCACTCCATCCATCCATCCATCCATCCATCCATCCATCCATCCATCCATCCTCTCCTGCTATAGGCTGGCTGAGCACGCCCGATGCGATGCGGTGGCAGTCAGGGTCCTTGCCTATAGCTGCCTGTTTTACCAAGCTCCGATCCGTGCGTGTGCGTGTGTATGTGTGTGTGTGTGTGTGTTTTATCCCTCCCTCCTATCTATCCCTCCCTCTCTCCCTCCCTCTCCCTCTTGCTCTCTCACTCTAATGTGTGATCTGGAAAGCTTATAAAAGCCTGATGTAATCCTTAATGCAGCCCCTGGCTACAAAGACTGGATCTAGTTTCACAGAGAGAGATTCAGAAGCAGAATTTAAGGAGAGAACAACAACATAAAAAAAAAAAATAGTGGAGGGAGAAGAGAGAGAGAAAGAAGGAAAAGCAGCCGAGTGGATTTTAAACAGCCAGATCTTTCTGAAGAAGACCATTCTCACTCCTTGCTGCTGGGAAAGCTACTCTCGACCCTGCTGCCGATTTTCTTTTTGATGTGTTTTTTTTTTGGTTTTGAGAAGGAGAAGACTTGATTGTGGGTTTGGATCTAATGATTCCCTGGCTTTTCACTGCGTGTACCCCCTCTCCTAAGGATTCCTCCAAAAACGGCTTCATTCTTTTCAGCTGCTCTCTCCCACCTGCCTGTCTGCAGAGACACCAAAGGTTCTCTTTTCCTCTCCCTCCCCATCCCTGTTTCTTTTAGGATTTCTTTCCCCCTCCCCTTTTTCTGTTTAATGTATACATATATATACATCTGAGTGTGTATGTATATATATATGTAAAGGCAAGAGTGGAGGGAGCAAAGGGAGAGGGAGCTCTGTCATCCTTTTGGACTTCACGAGCTGCCCAATGTTGGGCTGGTTACCCCTGGATATGTTGCTGGTTTCCATTTGGAATTTGACGAAGGGAAGAAGGAGGATATAAAACCTGAGGGAGCTCTGCAAGGTAAGGGGCTCCTGGCCACCTTTCCTTCTTCCTTGGAGGGGAGGGAAAGGAAGGGACACGACTTCTCCAGGCTGCGCTTTGCTTTGAGTGCAGCAGGGGAGGGGGATTCTCTCTCCATCCTCAAGGGAGATAGGGATGGGGGCAGCTGTGGGTACCCTCTCCTCTGCTTTTACCCCTGGAAACAACACCCAGAGGATGTTTTTACCCTCTTCTGCTCTGCAGTTTGGACTGATGAAGCATAATCACTCCCTGCCATGGGAAGTTTTAACTTTCGTGCATGCGGGTCCTGTGGGCAAACAGTGAAGGAAAATATTGATGCCTGCAGGATGCGGAGGGGATGGAAGGGGAGGTGAGGGGGGGAGAAATGCATTCGTGTGCTGGGGAAAAGAGCTGGGGACTGGGTTGTTTCCGACGGGAGAAGGAGAAGGCAGCCAGGCGAGGGAAGAGGAGCTGGGAATCGTGACAGGAGAGCTGCAGAGCCAGTCGGGGCTGAACTGCAAAGTGCTTGCGAAGCTGAGCTGCGGGTGCCTTCGCGGGCAGCCCTGGGATCCGGGACTCCTCAGCTTGCAATGTTGGCAAACAAAGTCTCAAAGGGATGACCAGCTGCTTGCCCCGGGCATGAATCAGCCCTTAGTCCAGCTCCTTGCCTTCCTCATTTCCCTTGGAGACTCTTTTTTAGCCGGAGGGGGGGGGGGGGGTATGTGTGGAATGTCTTTGCTGCCTTTGCTGCTAGTGTGGCACCTTCCCAGGGCTTGAGGCAATGACTAGGGAGGCAACGAGCTCCTAATGTCCTCCCCTTGGCAAATGCCATTTATCAGCACTTTGCTTCACACTGTAGGAGAAAATTAGCCTTTAGCTTATGTAGAAATCAGTGTGGCACACACATACACACACACATTGCTCCTGGAGCCAGGCTCCTGGGTGATGCTGGCACCCAGGCAAAGCTTAGCCTTTCCTTTGGCAGGAGGAAAGAAGAGAGAGAAGGAGTCTCCATCAGGGATGTGTAATTACAAAGCATCTTGTTCTGAATCACCCTGTGTGGGAAAATGAATCGCAGAATTTGTCTCTCCCTCTTCCCCCACCGCCCCCTTCCCTTTCACGGCCTGACATTCGCTGATGGAGGGTGGCTGCTGATGCATCTTCAGACTTTCATAGAGAGGTGTTTCAGCCATGGCTCTGCCAAGGCTGGAAGGGAAAAGCAAGAGTAGAGAGGAGCAGCCTTCAAAAGGACTTTTCAGCCTGGTTGTGACCTGTGTCCTGGCTGAGAGGAAAGCATCGGTCTCCTGACAACCAAAGGCACAGGCTGCAGATCAACTCTGCAAGGTACCTTTGGTTGTGATTCACAGTCGTGTCCCTGCTCCTTCCCTGGCCAAGGAAACAACCCGCGTAAACCATTTACACAGAGAGGAGGTGCTGGAGAGGGCAGTATCAGGCAAGGTCAAATGGATGGAGGGCCAAAAGACAACCCCCAGCTCCATCCCTGACCACCCCATCCCTTTGGAGCTGGGGCTTTCCAGGGCTCAGGCTCAATCCGAGCTCTAGCACTGGGTCTGGCTAGCACCAGGGCCAGCTGACAGCTGATGGCTGAGGGAGGAGGAGGAGGAGGAGGAGGAGGAGGAGGAGGAGGGGAAGTGGGGAGAGGAGGGGAGTAGGTTGTGAGGAAGAGCAAAGCTACTTTGACAGATGCCAAAACCTGCCTGCGTGGCAGAGCGAGAATCACAGCAGCCTCAAAGCCAGTGCTCCCTGACAGGGTGCCAGGGGGTGCTCAGCCTGCAGGTGCAGCTCCCTGGCCCCTTTACCTGTTGATTAACCAGAGGTTTGCTCTCTCCTGGCTGTGCCAAGCCTAAGGAAAGCCGGGAGGGATGATCCCTGGGCACTCCTTGGAGTTGCCTGGTGACCTGGGCCGTGGAGCAGGCAGGACTGTGTATTAATGATGATGACTCTGCTTTGGCTGGTGCTGAAATATCTGTATTATCTATTATCAGCTGGGAGACGAGGCTGGAGGCTTCACAGAGCTGGGATCTCATCCAAAGCCCAGGCTGCTAAAGGAAACAAACAACTCCTCGTGCATATTAAGTGGGTCCCTAATTAATTAATGACTCATTAACCTGGGTCCTGCAGCCCTTACCGTGTCCGAGACTTCACTGAGGGAGAGGAAGGAGGTGGCAGGGCAGAGCAGGGGAGGATTTTACCCTGGGAGGGTGCTGAGGAATTGCAGCAGCTCTAAGCCAAGAGGAAGGAGGTAGCAGGGCAGAGCAGGGGAGGATTTTACCCTGGGAGGGTGCTGAGGAATTGCAGCAGATCTAAGCCAAGAGGAAGGAGGTGGCAGGGCAGAGCAGGGGAGGATTTTACCCTGGGAGGGTGCTGAGGAATTGCAGCAGCTCTCAGCCAAACCGCACTGCCAGGGGACAGGGTGGCTGGGGTTGGAGCCAGGCAGGAGCCAGGGAGAAGGCTGAGCTGCAGAACATCCTGCCTGGTGGGTCTCAGCCACAGCAGAGGGGCATGGGGAGGGTTGGGAGTTCTTGGAGGGCAGAGCCAGGGGATCCCTGTGCTCTGCTCTGTGTTATAGTGGGGTAAGGGTGCAGCATCGCCTCTGCTGGGTAGGGTGAAGGGAAAGACCAGGTAGACATCCAGCAGGGGCAAGGCATAGACAGGGAAGGAGCAGGGCTCCTGGCTCAAAGAGAACACTCCTTAGCATTTGGAATGCTGCTGCAGAGCTCTGGTTGCAGGGATAGGGGATTGGAGACCCCCAGCATTGAGCAGCAAAAGTGGGCAGGCTTTGAGAAGGACCAGCTGCAAAGAGGGGTGGTTTGCCATTCATGAAGGATCTGTAGCCTTGTTCCCCTTAGGTGGGGGAAACTGAGGCAGGAGAAGTGTGCCAGGTCCTATACCTGGGCTGGGAAGTGTGATGAGGGAGAATCCTGAACCCATCACTCCCTCTTAAGGAGTAGCCAAAAGCACCGGGATGGGGGGAATCAACCTCCATCCCATTGCTCTGTCACTCCAGGGAGAGCTGCAGCTCCCCCTGCCCCGCAAGCACTCAGAGCTGGTTTGGAACATACACACACAACCCTTCCTTCTCTTGCAGCACCCCTAAACTCAACCTCTCCCCACTCGGCTCTGTGCCTACCCCCTTCCTCCTTCCCACAGCATCGGAGCCGCCTCCGCTGCATCCCCCGGCAGCAAGGGCTGGGATAGGATGGGAGGCATTTAAACCGAGTACCAGGCTTTCCCTTAGCATCTCCCCAAGCCCCTGCTGCTTTGCAACAGAGGCTGTTTGTGTGGGGGGCAGTGCAGGGGCGGCCGGGGCTTGCGGCGAGCGGCGGGGAGATGGCGCTCGCCACCCGGCTATCACCGCCAGCCACCCCCGGAGCTCTCGGCAGCTCGGCACAGCTCGCTGGAGCAATGCCCCTTCATTCCCCCCCTCCCCACCCTCATTCCTCAGCATCCTCCCTCCCGCACCTTATCCCTAAAATAACCCCCCAACCCACACTGCTGAGGCTCGCAAGAAGGCGACGCACACCCGAAACACACGGCCCCAAGGCTTTCATCCCCACTCCACCACAGCATCACCTTCCCACGGGCTTTTTATTCCCTCCTTTGCCACCACCCGCCCCTCTCATGGGGTGTTTTTTTTACCCCTCATGTTTTAACCGCCCCACTTCTCCCCGATCTCAGCATCCTTGTGACAGACGAGGCTATTTGGGCTGTTCCCTGGCAGCTGTGCTCACCCCTCCCTGTGCTAAGGAGCAAGGTGAAGCAGCCCCCAGCCCCAAAAGCTTGCTCAGGGGTTGTGTATAAACCTTTCCTCCCTACAAGTGAGGAATGAGGTGCTCAAGCACTCTGCTCCTGGGAATCAACCCAGGATATCGTTCAGCAAGGATTGAGGTGAGAGGGGGGAAGATGATGGGGGGAAGATGATAGTGGGGAGATGATGGAGGGGACAAGGTGATGGAGGAGCTTCCAGTGATGCCTATCTGGCTGCAGATGGCTTTTCCCTTTTTTTGGGCGGGGGAGAGAAACAGTGTGATCACAGACAACGATTCACCTTCTCAAGTGCAGGAATTCCCGACATCAATACCTGTTGCAGGGAATCAGTTGGGCTCGTTAATTAGCTCCGGGGAAACCTGCAGCTGGTAAACAAATGAGTCAAAGCTTTTTGACTTGGGACCTGATGCTGGGCTTGCAGCTTGCTGCTTGCCACCTTTCCAGGATAGGTGCAAAGAGAGAGGAGTATTTTCTTCAAGATGGATGACAGGCTATGTCTGTAACTCGCTCTCCTCCTCCCCTTAGAGGAAAATTCACATCCCCCAAATGAGCCTTCAAAGGGAAAAGGGAGCTGGCACCTGGCTTGGAGGTTTGCAGGAGATTGTCTCTGTCTCTGTGTCGCAGCACAGATCAGAAGGGCTCCATGTGGCTGCAGACAAAGAACAGGAGTCCCTGGCACAACCCAGTGCTCACCGTGCATAGGTTGCTCCCCTGTTCTTCTTGTGGTTCTTCCCCTAAATTCCCCTGGGCTGAGGTTTGCAGAAGGTGTTGGGATGAAAGAGGACAGGAGGGAGCTGCTTGCACTTACACTGGACTAGGGTACAGGTAACTTTTGCTGATGGAAGTTAATGTCCATACATTAATTTGGGTGAGGTGGGGGTTTGGGGCTCTGAAGACACAGTTCTCTCAGCTGAGGTGGGGATAGGGATCTCCTTCTTTGCATCTCAGTTGCTTTGAACCTCATCTCTGCCATGGAAAACAGCATTTCAGTGTCTCATCTGAGCTCAAGAGGCTGAGGCTCCTTTTGTCTTGAGATCACACACAGAATCACACACAAAATCTTACGAGTTGGAAGGGACCTTGAAAGCTCATCCAGTCCAACCCCCTTGCCAGAGCAGGACCATCTAGAGTAGGTCATATTACACTCTTTTCCTTTCAAGAGTGACTCTCTGAAATCCCAAATCCACAGGCAACCAGCCCTCTAAGTCCCAAATGACAGTGTCAGGGAACTGTGGCAACCCTTATTTCTCCAAGTCAGGGCTACTACAGCTGTCATCTTGGTCTTGTCATCTTGGATGCTAAAAGCATCCTCGAGTATCTTGGTCTAGTGGGTCCTATTTGCCTTGTAACCTTTCTTAGCACTCTTAATGCCCAAGAGGAAATTCTTCCACAGCATCACAATACCTCCAACTCAAAACTGGTGGCATTTTATTACAAAGTTAGAAACCCAAGGGCTGGAAGTCAAAGTTCTCTTATAGAGAACAATCAGCCTGTATGGAAAACACACATCCCTTCCTCTTACAAGCACTCTGTGTGATAGTTGGCTTTTTAACATGGGTTGCAGGGTGCTGAGGCTACAAAAAAAACCACAGCAGCACACATTGGGAAAGGAAGGAAAATGAGCAGTAAATGAGATCCTCTCAGAGAATCTCTCTGTTGTCACATCTCAGGCTCAGAAACTCCTCTTGGAGGGAGGATTTGGTATTAGTCTGATTACGCTGAGATAATCTGTCATGTTACTCTCAGGAAAGGAGGGGAAAAAAAAACCCCAAAAAAACAAAGAAAGGGAAAAAAATGGAAAAGAAAGATAATACTTTAAATGAGAGAGCTGCTAGATTGGTGTCTCACGAAGACACACATCACTGCCCCCTTTATGAGCATTTCAGTTGGTTACCTCTGTCAGAGACAATGAGGGAAGATTTGCTGGTTTTAATTTGGTGGAGTGAAGCACCCCCTGCCACTGTTCTCAAAAATAAACTGGGGATGGCTTCCTACTTTCCTTCTTTGGTTTCTTCTGCTGAAATCATAGAATCACAGAATGGTAGGAGTTGGAAGGGACCTTTAGAGATCATCCAGTGCAACCTCCCTGCAGAAGCAGCTCCCACCTTTCATATCCTTTCATAAAACATTGATCAAAGAGGGGCCAGCTGATGATAAATGAGCTGTTGAAACTGGAAGCTCCTCTGTGTTTGGTGTCATCCCTGGGCCAAGTGGAATCCAGGAAAGAAAATGGCATTTGGAGGAAAAATGAACAGAGACCTTGAAAGGAAATCTAGACTTTCTATCAGTAACTGGGGATAAAAGATTGAAACAGATGGCTGTTGTCTTGTGTGGTACACTGTATGTTAGGCTGAAGTGCAGGTATGAAGGACACAACGTATGCAAAGTCCTCATTTCAGTGAGCATCACAGCTTTTAGGCAAGTGGTTTCCTCCAGGTACAGCTGCTGGTACTGACTCGTTTTCACCTGAGAGAAGGATAGAGGAATCCTCTGTGTAATCTCTGTCACCATTTTGTGAACACCATATGCATGCAGCAGCATAGATGATTGCCAAGTTCTTTCCCTGAACATCTAGTTTTGGTCAGAGGTAGGCTTTGTGATGCCTCATCCTTTGATTTCAAGCACTTCCATCTGCATGCTCACCTTTGGCTCCTGTTTGTTGTCAGGCTGGCTTTGCTACATAGAGATGTTCCCTCAGTTTGTGAGCTCAGCTGGCCTACAACAAAGTCCTTACTGCTTGCAAAATGGCTCTTCTCTTTCCAGGTATTAAGACTATCCCATTCCTGGCACTTATCTATTCCATATTCACTGAGAGTTAGCACAGATCTCTCTCTGAATGCTTTCAGGATAAGGGTCATTGCTATTCCCACACTAGAATAGATCCAGAGCTGAAACGCTTTGCCTCTGTCCCATCTGTGCTTCTGTCATCTTGAGAACCTCTCAGCTCATCATTTAAGCTCCACAAGCCACCAAAAGTTTGGTTTAACCAACACCAAGCCCCTTGGCTTGCTTTTAAAAGATGTCATGGTGCAATCCTCACTGAGGGCCAAGGGCTTAGTAGAGCTGATCTCAGCCACTTCCATCAAGGTCCATCTCAGGCCAGGGGCTCAGGCCACGGTTAATTTAGATGTTCTTTCTCCACTTGGTGATTTCATCTGTGAAATGGGGATGCCTGGCTTCCTCCAAGGAGCTGTGTGCCAGCCATTCAAAGGGACTTGGTCAACCAGTGCTTCCTTTGGGATTATGGACACTTCTTTCTGGTGTCTCAAGTAATAGGACAAGGGGTAAAGGAAAGAAGCTGGAACACAAAATATTCCACTTAAACACAAGGAATAAAACTCCTTTGGTGCTGAGGTGAGGGAGCCCTGGCCCAGGCTGCCCAGGGACGGTGTGGAGTCTCCTTCTCAGGAGGTTTTCAAACCCATTTGACACATTCCTGTGCCCCTTGATTGAGGGGAACCTGCTTTAGCAGTGGATTGGGCTGGATCATCTCTTGAGGTCCCTTCCAAACCCCCACTATTCTGTGATTCTATGAGATTAAGGGGGCACCAGCCAAGAACCAGGTATGAATTATCCTTGTGTTTTGACTACGAATGCATGTCCACCCTTACACTTTCCTCCTGAGTCATATTTTCTTGCCTTTTCTCAATCTTTATTTCCCTGAGGGTCTGGAAGAGTGCAAATCTCCCGAACCTGCTTTGGGTTTCCTCTGGATGAAAGCCACGCTTCTTCAGGAGATGTTGCACAACACTTTGTCCTGGAAAAATAGTCCCTTGTATAGTCCAGCCCACTCTGATATGCAAGTAGATCAAGCCTGAGGTGAGAGTCTGGTTTATACTCTATGTTGTTTAGCAGCAATCTAACAATGGCTATCTTCTTGAAACAAATATCTGCTGGTTCCTGCAAATGCGAGTCGATACTCCTTCAGAAGGAAATTCATCCCCATGGGGTCTTTTGTATTGAAAGCCCTGTTGGTAGATTTATTCATTGTACAGGTTCATTCCCTTAACAAGTCAGTTATTCATTGGCCATTGCTTGAGGGTGTATGGAATTTATGGTCATAGTCCTGTAATCAGATATTTTGTTATAGAGGGCTTTGCCACTCTGGAAGGTTTGAATAAATCAGTATGCAGCAAAAAAATTGATCCTCTCACAATCTATTTCTGGACTCAGCTCATGCTTTAGGAGTGTTTTCTCCCCTCCTTGCTTAAACCATGCTACTAAAGCCTTTGCATGTTGGTGTTCTGGTCAGCTCTCCCAAAGCTGTGCATTAGTGCACAGGTACAGGCACATAGACTCATAGAATGGTAGGGTTGGAAGGGACCTTTAGAGATCATCCAGTCCAGCCTCCACATGCAACATAGAACATTTAGAGATCATCTAGTCCAACCCCCACATGCACACGTTTGTACATGTTGTCTGTGCATGATGTTTGTTCTGACCATGCTCGGGAGACACACTGCTGCCATCTCCCAGACAAGAAAAACAGTAACAACACTTTATCACCTGACTTGAACTAGGTGATCTTTCAAGGTCCCCTCCAACCCTTAAGATTCTGTGTGATTTAAGCATCTGGAAATCAGAAAGGACTGCTTGAAAAGGCTTCAATCAAACGCCAGGGAAGAAAGGGAAACATGATTTTTTACTAACTGCACTCTTACCTTAAGTACTAAAGAGCTTGGCCTGTTAATCTCCGCTCCTCAGATGTTGCTCTACAATCTGATCAGCCCTATTGAGCTGTAGCAAGGGTTAATTGCTGCCAAAAAGCTCCTCACCTTTGTGCAAGCAATGAAAAGGGCTAGGGTTGGCACCTTGCATTTTGGAGCTTAGTGCAGGCAATAGGAAAGGAATTTGGTTCTTGTATGTACCTCAAGAATATCTCTCTATGAAAGTAAAATTACAGCAGAGCTTGTGATTTTGATGGCAGAAATCAAGCATGGGAGGAGAGAAAAACCTCTGTAACCTAGCAGCCTGTTCAGCTGCTGTCTGTTAGGTCGTCAGTGATGTTAAATGTGGAAATGGAAGTGAACCTCTGCCCTGGGAGCAGGGAGCTGACACTGGGGATGGAGCTTGGCAGGGTTATGATTAGTCAATGGTCTGACATGCTTGTGTGCCTTGCAAGTGTTCCCCCAGGCACAGCATCTTCCTAGGGAAACTCTGATGGCTCTAGGGGTGGGTTTCCATTTAGAGAGAGTGTGTGACAAAGGGTATTTAGTGCCTGGTCTGCTCTAGAGAGTTCAGGCAGCCTGAAAGAGTGTAAGGTTTTGTGATAAGGACCATGTGGATTGTGTCCATGGAGCACGTGGGTAGACAAATGCATGACTGCTTGTGAGAGAGGAGGACAGAGGCTCTCTGAACTGCCCATATCTCAGTTGAGGCAGCAGATGTGACACAGCACTGCCCTTCCAATCACTCTCCTTCACACTTGCAGGTCAGACGTGAGGGCAAAGTGAGTCCATTCTGAATGCTTAGAGAATTAACATGAGCAATGTTGAATATTGCTTATCTCATGGGACTTGCTGGGTCCTGGACAGCTTGGGGCTTTTAGATAGCAATGTTGTTGGGACTTCCAGATTCTCTAGATGGAGAGGATTTTGCTAGTAGTAGGAGAGATGGTGGCAGTCAGGAGTGCAGTAAGGCTGGGAGGGCATGGGGGAAGCTGGGAGAGATCCCAACAAAATGCCAGTTAGCTGGGGGATCCAGTTAAGTGGAACACATAGAAATATCAGGAAGGCATCTCTTTTGCTGTGTCAGTCAGTCTGCTTGGAGTTGTACCCAAGGCATCCCTCAGGGACTAGACAACTGCCTATGGACAATGCCTGAGGGCACAGAAATGCCACTGGAAAGGGAAGCTTTGGTATCAGGGCCCCAGATGGAGTAATCTCAGTCAGAGCCTCTAACCCTCTACCAAGAGTGAGGAAGATGGTGGAGGAGGCAATTTCCAGAGGTCACTTCCAAACTCCTGCATCTGGGATTCTGTGAAGATGGAATATGAGTGCTGCAGAATTTGATGCCTTCCCTGGATGTATCTGGCCTCAAAAGCTGCTTTTTGGCCTTGATATGGTGAGCAGAAGACGTTTAGGGTATTTAAAGGTGTCCTGAAGAAAAACACTGAAGGCTGTCTTGCAGGATGAACTCCAGTGTGAGACTGTGACAGCACACTTTGGGTTTGGCATCTCAGCAAGGAGGAATTGTAATGGGGACTGAGGTCTGGGAATATAACCTTTTGTTACTGTGTGAGGCAGCCTTGCTACCCCTCAAGAAGCAGAGACTGTTCTTGTCCTGTGTTGGGACAAAAGCCTGGTTTGATGTCCTATTGACCTAGTCCCACCTTTCCAGACAAGGACCTTCTTGGTAAGTCCATACCCCTTCATCTCTTTGGAGTCTTACACTGATTGTTTTGGCTGAGCTGTGACTAGTGTCAATGTTACAGCATCTTTGATCACAAATTTGAACAGCCCTTCCCTAAAATGGGATAAACTTCTCTTTCTTCTGTCACTGTAGCCTTGTTGTGAATAGTTTCCTCTGTTGTCTCAGGAAAAGATGAGCATCCAGGCTTGATTTGCAGTCAAGAGGAGATTTCTAGGATGTGGAAATGGAGGATCTTCCACCACAAGCTTCCACAACTCCTCCTGCATGGTTCTGTGGGGCTGGTGGGTCCCTTCCTTGCTTGTTCTTGCTTTTAACTTCTGATTAGTAGCAAAGTTCTTCACCAAAGGACCTCTAAGATCACAGAGCGGCTGTGAGGATAGCACTTGAGCACCAAGAGCATCAAGACTGATGTGGGATGTAGTGCTGAGGACAAGGAAGGTGGTTGGTAAAGCTGGCTGTGATTCCTACCAGCTCCCAGCCTGTACAAGGACTATTGCTGGACTTGGAGCTCATCTTAAAAGGTTCAGGGAACTGAAATACTTTTCCATATCTTGACTAAGCCTCAAATGTGTTTGCAGACGAGCTCACCACAGTGGTTTCCATTTCATATGGTGAGGGGAACGTGGCACCAAGCAGTGAATTTTCTCACTCCCCTTCCCTTGCCCAAAAGGGTGGTTGGATCTAAATAGGATATGACTTCTCCCAGCCCTGGAGCTGGGACACCACATTGTGCCTCATGCACAGCTGACAGTGCTGGGGAGTGGTAGGAAAGCTGCTGTTTAATACAACTGCCATGCACAACTAAACTCATGGGATGCTACCCACCAGACATGGCTGAAAAGTCCCCCTGTACAACCTCAGAAAGGCAGCTCATGAACTGCGAGGTGCACAGCATGCCCTGGGAACGTGCTTATTAAAACCCCAGCCTCCCACCTCAAATTACAACCCAAATGCTGTGTTTGTTTCCCACTTCATGCTGGCCTTCTGAGGTTTTCTTTCAGTGCCAAACCCTTTTGAAGTTGCTGTTGATTACAGAGCAGACAGCAGGATCTCCCTGGGGAAGTTATTTGTAGCTGGGGAGGAGGAGGGGCAAGTAAGGGAAAGAAATCCATCACCCTAGTGCAGAAATGGGGTGGAGAATTAATGATGCTGCTCAGCCATACTTTGCAAACAGTGGCTCATATGTCTTTTCTGAAAGCACGGGTCTGATTGCTACAAGTGCTATGAGTGACAGAGAAGGAGCAATTGGAAAGGGGGTTTAGCTGTGCAAATCAGCTTCTGGTCTGGAAGGTGACTTGGGTGTAATTGTTCTCTCCAACTGCCAAGCCATCATCAAATAATGGCAGCTGGGGCTCTGCCTTTACCCTTTTTTTTAGCTCTCTTCTTGTGGCAACTAGCCTAGTTCTTTCCTGGGGTCATCACCAGGGTAAGTTGTTAGAAAGTCATTGTGCTTTATTCCTTCCCAAATTATTCACCAATACTGTCTGCTGTGTCTGAGCTGTTCCTGATGAGCTCTTTCAGGCTTCTATCACTTGATTACTGTGGGTTGTACAGCATTGAGTATGAGCATAGCCAGTGTGGAGCTCCTGAGCAGAGGCAGCTGGTAGCTCTATTGCTTGAGTTAGGTGTAAAACGAACCATTGGCAGAGAAGAGGTTAATATTAGGTGGTCTTGGGGTCTTGTTTAATCTCCAGCTTCTGCAGAGTTGTTGTCATCTCTGAATTGTGAGTTTCTTTGTACCCTTTCCTAGGTACTCTCAGCCTCACGAAATTGGGATTGGGGGGTTCATGAAACTAGGGAAGTTGGTCCTCTTTCCTACAATGGGGTCCAGCTCTTAACTGGTGCCTTCTGGTATTACTGTGGCAGAAACAGTGAGGATGGGAGAGCTTTAGGTTGACAAAAAGCTGGTTTGCAAGCAGATGAAATTTCTCTGAGTCTTATCTTCCAGACATTCTTGACTTGGTCCATTGCAAGTCCTGGATGGCTGTGGTATGTGGGGTTTGGCAAACATTAGCCATAAACAGCTTTGAAATGGTAAACAGCAGAAAGTCTGGCAGTTTTGCACTGGTGTGATGGACAGGTAGAATTGGGAGGTGGAAGACATCAGCCCAGTGCACCGGTTGCTGATCAGTGGTGGCTTCCTTTTGTTTCATAGCATCCATAGCAGGAGCTTCAAAAGTGGTTGAGGGACAGTAAAACATTAACTGTTCTTCCCCTTGAAGAATAAAAGCTCCAACACTGGTGAATACTCAAGGTGAGAGAAGAGTGAGGAAGCCTGAGTAAATATGATGCTGTCGTTAGCACCATGGCAGTCAGCTCAGAGGCTCAGACTGAGCTTCAGCTCTCTTTCCTTCTTATTCCAGCAGTGGAGGTGGGTTTCAACTGAATCCCATCAGAGTTTCTTTTCCTTCCAGTTATTCCTTGCAAGTGTTTTGCTGTTCCAGCATCTCGTGTGTGTGTGTGTGTGTGTGTGTGTGGGCCTGAATCCCTGCAGATCTGCAATCAGTGAAACATCACATCAAATGTAAATCAACAACACATGCCTGGGCTTATTCTTTGGCTAAGTGGCGAAAGTGCAACTTGTTGCCACAGGACTATGTTCCCTCTGTCTCCCCACCTGTAGTTTAGGCTTAATCATACCATTTATTAGTAATAGTCCTTGGCCCATGCTCTCCCCTGGATAGTGCTGGGCATTACCTTGGCAACAATTGTGGATGGCCATCAGATAGTTCTCAAGCCTGGGCTCCCTCCCTGTGCATTTCAACAGGATAGTTGCAGACAAAAATACCACTATCAAACCAAATAATAAGAAGTAATAGGGGACCATGTGAAAAAGAAAGGCCAAAAATGAGAAGGGAGCAGTTGTGTCCAGGCTTATAGGGAGTCACAACAAGAGCAAGCTAGTTAGCAGCATGGGGATTTGCATTTGGTGGCTTAGCTCTCCAATACTTGATGTCAGTGTGCTGCACAGGGGAGTGTGATGTCTCAGGTGAGTCTCCAGTATACCATTGGCCCATCTGGGATGCATTCCTGAACCTGCTCTTGCTATTTGATGGAGGCTCATGGCTCACAGGGCAACACCAGCCCATTGCACACATAAAAGTCAAACTGACCTGTCCAAGCTTCGGTGACATTCAATAGCTGGGAAGGATCTTGGCTTCTCCTTTGCATCACTTCTCAGTGGTAATGAGGAAACACACCACAGACTTCCCTGAGCATCTGTTTCATGGGGGAAGTGATTTTCTTCACTGCTGTACTGATTGGAAGGTGAACAGCCCTCAACCCTGTGTTGATTGTGTTCCTTGGAGCGTTGAGTCTCCTGCAGGCTCTGAGAGCCTATATGCACAAAAGGCAACCTGTAACCCAGCAGAGTCTTCAAACCCATATTTTCTTGTGAGACAAAGCCTGATAATTTCTGGTCATTCAAAAGCATTCAGGAACATCCTCAATTGTGTCCTCTGGGCTGGATTCCAATGTCAGGTCTTTTGTATTTCAGCCTCTCCTGTATGATTGTTGGAGCAAGGGGATGGAGTCACTATGTGAGCAATCAAAGACCTTCCACTTCTCTTTGCTCCACCACTATGGCATTTTGCTGAACTCCAGGGTACTCTCTAATCCCTTCTCCCTCCTGTGCTGTAGTTAGAGCCTACTAAACTAAAAAGGGAGAGAACACAGGGCCAAAAACTGTCCTGCATTTATGCCAACAGCTGAATTTTTAGAGCACATTCTGATGTGTTTTCATCCTTGCTCAGTCAGCACTCTCCCATCCCCAGCCTGGCCATGGTTTGGAGGACAGCATGGCCAGTTCTCAGCAGAGATTTGGGTCACCTCTTCTGGCAGGGAGGAGGGTGAAATCCCCAGCAGCATAGTTGCCCTGTGTTTAATTGAGATGAGCAGTGCCCAGATACCGATGTGGAGGTCTCTTCTCTGTGCTCTAGCATCGCACTGCAACAATCAGCCACTTTTACAGCTCCATAGATCACTGGATAAAAAACACATTTAATTCTATGGTAAG
Organism: Urocolius indicus; assembly: GCA_013401255.1. NCBI lineage: Eukaryota > Metazoa > Chordata > Aves > Coliiformes > Coliidae > Urocolius > Urocolius indicus. The sequence continues at coordinate 175,419 of WBNH01003886.1, forward strand.
GTCACTTTTTTAGTTAAAAGGGACAGAATGGATTTAATTTATAAGCCTCTCCAACTTTATGGCTTGCATTTAGAGTTATATCTATTAAGTAGTGCCAAACAGGTATTATAAAAATTGATTCCCCCTTTCTCCTCCCTAGATTTGCTGTGTCAGGTGGATTCTCATTACCCTCCTGCTTGCTTCAAGCCAACAGATTGACTGAGGTAGATCTCAGGGATGACATCTGGGACTGCAAAGTGCAGGTTTATAGGGAAAGAAAATGCTTCAGAGCTATTTCTGGGTGGGTAGGAATGAACATGATTTCTACCAAGCTGATATAATACAGGACAGGAAGATGGGGAAAGTCTGCAGGGGAAAGTGTAGGTCAAAGTGATTGTAAGGTGCAAAGAGTCAACAGGTTAGCTGATGTGGGTCCTTTCATGGTAATGTGTCCAGGGAAGTGCTGGAGTCACAGTCCCTGGAGGGGTTTCAGAGATGTTGCACTGGGGGCAATGGTCTGATGGGTGATAGGGCTGCACTCCATGAGCTTAAAGGTCTCTTCCAGTTGAAACCGTTCCATGAAACAGCCTTTAAATTCAACAGCAAATTTCAGGCCAGAGAAATAATGTCCAGAGGAGGTCAGGGAGAAGAAACATTGCCATTTTATTTGCTTCCAGGAAAGCTTTTAAACATTTCCAAGGGTGAGAAAGAGGGCTGGAGAGAGATCATTGAAGGGAAGAGGGGAAATGGGGTGATAGCAAGACAAAGCAGAACAAGTTTATCACCTGCTCATCATTCCCAGCATACAGCTGGTGCTGTGGCCACACCTTGGCATTCATTGATTCAAGTGGTGTCTTTGAAGAACAATGAACATCACAGAGAGGTGCAGACAAGGAATGTCAGCATTTTTGAGGCCAAAGGGAATCATTATAACCTTGTGTCTCAGCTGCTGTGGACAGGGATGGTAGTTTCATCCCACGATGGTTGCACAGATGCTGTGACTCGTGGTAGGAAACAAATGAACCTGTCAGAGAAGGGCCATGCCTTGGTTTAGAAGCTTCCAGTGATGAATGGAGCATGTTATACAAGTAATGGAGACTTGAGGCAGAGCTCTGCAAGGTATAAGGACCCTGGTTCCTCCTTGAAGCATCTCTGCATCATAGCCCTACCCCCCAGGAGAGCAGTGAGGAGGGAATCTGCCTCCTTCTCTTGCTATGATGTTTCTTGTGCAACTACTTTCTGTTTCTCTAAGTTGTGCTCATAAAATTAATAGCAAACGCTCTGGACAAGCTATTAGCTGCCTTTTAAAGTTGAGGAGGGGAGAAGTGAATCACTTTTGCCTGTGTACAGTTCTGACCATGCTTGACTGAGTGAATGCAGTAAATCTAGAGCTCTAAATAAAGCCCATGTGCCTGTGTCCACTACGGTAGTCTCCTGAGAAAATGTTGTTTGCTTCAGGACTTTAATCTAGTATCCATATTTTCAGCCTCCATATCAATTAGGAGGATTTAATTGAAGGGTTTTTGTGTTGATTTTTGATTGGTTTTGGGCTTTTTTTTTTTTGGTGCTTGCTCTGCTGCAGTGAGAACAAGATGGTACAGGACACCTAGTCCAAAATAGCATCATTAAGGGACACTTAGACCAAAATAGCAGGCAATGGTGAGGAACAAGGACAGTGCCAGGCAGGATTGAGGAGCAAGTACTGAGTGTTGCATTAGCCTTAATGAAGAGATCTGTGGCCTTTGCTGTTCATAGAATCATAGAATGGTAGGGGTTGGAAGGGACCTTTAGAGCTCATCCAGTCCAAATCCCCCCTGCAGAAGCAGCTTCCACCTAGATCAGGTCACACAGGAACGAGTTCATAGGAATGAGTTCACCTTTACTCACCTAGCTATGAAACATGGCTAAAAGAAAAGAATTTGGAAGTTTGTGAAGCTTGATCCCTTCAAATCCTGAGTTGCTTAGAAATCCTCTGGTTTTGTTGTTTTAAATCCAGGATGTCAGCCTGGTCAGCCTCTCCAGCTTGTTTCGGCAACGACAGCTGGGATTTCTTGTCTTTAATTACTCCTTGTGCTCATCTTTTAAAGCTATTTGTCTCTCATAATTGCATAACTAGAGGAATTCTCATTGCACAGAATACCAGGTATTACTAGAGCTGTCACAAAGGTGTTGGAATCTGAGGACAGAGGTTTGTCTGAATGGAGCTGGAGATTACCAAACAGTAATAAGGACAGAATGCTGTCTCCAGATGCCTCTGCATCTTTTCTTTCGGTCTCCAAGGAGCTCTGTCTCTCTAACAGCAGCATCTTGGAAACTGAAAGGAGCAGTTCATGGGGAATGAAGGTCTCTCTGGCACTGTAAGGCACATTTATCAGCATCCTGGCTGGATATGGCATGTACTTTAGGTTCATTGTGCATGTGGAGATTGAGAACCTTGGTATTAGAAACCTAGACTTAAATTTACCTAAAATTAGACAACTGAAATACAGCAAAAGGAACACTGGACTTGAGGGTGAGATTTAAACATGGATTAGGAGCTGAGAGTCACACCTACATGGAGAAAAATCAAAGCACCTTGCCTCTCTTCTGCAAATATGCATGTGATACTCATAGTGGAGAGTGTAACGACTGCAGGAGGCTTGTGAAGGCATGACTGACTGAAAGAGTTAACATGGGATAACACAGATGGGAGAGGATTAAAGATCACTATATTCAGAGTGGCTATTCCTCTGGATTCAGGTTTGCTCATGTGCAAAGATTCTTGCCATGTTAAAAGGGAGCAGGAGATGGTTCAGTTAGTTTCTTTCATCTCTCCCTACTGCCTTCACCTAATGTCAAGAGGAAAGTAAGGTAGGAGGGAAGTAAGCGCATGAAGAAGAGGTTTCTGCCACCAGTACCATGGTGCTCAATAATCCTCAGGGGTTTGCCAGGAGCCTGAGGCTCAAAGGAGGACACAAGGATGACTCAGTAAGGATAGAATAGGTCTTCTGGGCTTGGACCTCTTGGTTTGAGTGTTGTCTAGCTTGTTAACATCATAGTATATCTTATCAGGATGAGGTTTCTCCATGGAATTTGTCCTAAACTTCTGTATCTTTGAGGATAAGGCACTAGAGCTGGAGGATCCTGAAGCAAAACTGAGTACACAGGTGGAAAGAGTGTCTTCCACCTGCAAAAAGTAGTTGTTAGGTCTGTAGGCTGTCACATGAGTCCTTTAGTGATTGGAGACTTCAGTGTGAAGTTAGATCAGAAAACTTTCATGTTCTTGCTGCTGACTCACAAAATGCCTGAGAGAAAACAGCAAGGAGGCATCTCACAGGCTGCACAAATGCACTGATGCAAAGGCCTCCTGTTGTGCTCATCTCTGTGGAGAGAAACTACAGAAGTGTGAAGATGTTGCCATCTCTCTGCATTAAGTATAGGAGGAGAGAACTTAGAAAGCCACTTCCCAAAGCCAGCCCCTATCTTAGTGAACTCCAGTTCAACAGTAGCAGGGAGATTGCCTTCTTAATAGTACCTGACTGACTGTCCATAATCCAAGGACAATAGCTTTTCTGTGCAGAAACTTCAACTTGGGTATACATAGATATATATATAACTTTTTGGCCAAATCAAGGCTGTTTATTCTCATGACATCACTTCAGTTTAAAGAGCCTTTCTTCCCCTGATGTGCCTTTGTCAGCAGTTAATAGCATTTCAATTTTCTGTTCACCTTCTTTTTGTCAAGCCAAACGTACCAGTATCTCCCAGTAAGTCCTGGTCATCTTAGTGATCTTTCTCTTTAACCCTGTCTCACTGTGAATTCATCTTTCTTGAAGGTGAGCACAAAAAACTCCATTACAGCATTTTAGACATGGCCAAAGATGATATCTTCCTTATACTTGGAAACCTGGAAACAACTCTCCCAATACTTTCTAGACTGTTATGTTGCCTTCTAGGTGGGAGCTGCTTCTGCAAGGGGGGTTGGATTGGATGATCTCTAAAGGTCCCTTCCAACCCCTACCAGTCTATGATACTTCACAGTTGTATTGTTTGCTTGAACCTAACCTGTATCTGCATCTTCTGGTTTGTTTTCTGCTCATCTAGAATCACTTTACTCTTTCATAGCTTTTAGTTGAAGAATGTCCTTGTTATCTATAGGGGACATTATTACTCTTACACTTGAGAAACTGAGGCAGGGGCAAATGTGTGACTTGACCTTCATGATGGAAGTTTCAAGCCTTGCCAAAAACACTGCTAAGGAGAGAGGCTTCTGCAACACCAGGCTGCTATGGCCATCAAGGTTTTGTCCTGCTCTGACTTCTTTCTGACACTGATAAGTCTAACTTCAAATGGCAGAGGCTCTCTCAACGAGGCAGACATTATTATAAGGAGACTGGTTGTTTTTCCTGTTCCTCAGCCTACATCCCCCACTCCCCCCTCCCTCCCTTCTTTGCCAGGTCTGGGATGAATGGGAAGAGAGAGCCTCTGAGTGGACTCTGTTCTCCAATGCCAGTCACTGCTGAATTTCAAATAACCCCCCAAACAAAACCCAAACAAGCAAGCCCTTGTGTTCTTGTATCTCCTCTCTCTTTCGCCTTAGTCACCAGGCTTGGCAGCACCTCTGCTCTTCTGTGGCTCGTCACATGTGAGCTGGGGAGGATGGGCTGCTTTTTCCTTCTCCTTTTCCTTCAGGGGTCTGAAACAACAGAGCCCTTTGCCTTGTTTGCTTTGCTGGGGCAGGAGGGAGAGAGCTAGGGGAAGGAGGAAGAGGAGGCTGGTGTAATCTCCCCTTGGCAGGGCTTTTAGTTAGCAGCAAGGTGAAGGATAGTCACTTGTTGAAGGCTGGCATTCTCCTGGGAAAACTGGCTGCTCCTGGCTTGGATGAGTATACTCTTCACTAGATTAAAAAGGTGACTGGATATTTGAACCACCCTCATGCTGATGATGTCTGTCTCCTTGTAGAGGGCAGTGGGAAGCTGCTCAGAGATGGAGGGAAAGGACAAGATCACAGAATCACAAAATGGTATGGATTAGAAGGGACCTTTAGAGATCATCTAGTCCAGCCCCCCTAAGATGCTGTTCAGTGCCCAGGGACAGTGGCTTCCTTGCATCCTAGAGAGAATCACTACAGGGCTGAGGTGTCCTGGCTGCAGAAAGCTGTCAGAGCAACTGGCTCAGCTTTTGTCCTGAATGCAGGTAGAGGTGAAAGGGAACAGCAAGATAAAGTAACCTGGGAGTCACAGCTTGGCTAGGGTGCTCATCTTGAGACATCTGGGGCAGACACTGTTCTCCTGGCACTGCTGAACATGGTGGAGTGGGGAGGATGGGAGAGGGGAGGAGAAAAGGAGAACACAGAGCTCCTCTGATCACTGCTGTTCTCTGAAGAGGTCTGGGGCATGACAGTCATGGAAAGGAGCCAGGCTAATTCATGTGATCTGAGCAGGAGAGGGTTTAGGGGTCTTGAGACCCTTAAACTCACTTAACTCATGATCCAAGACGAAACGTACACTCCTTTGATCTGCAGGGAGAAGGGTCTCTCCGGATGGCGTGGTGGGGTCAGAGCTATTGCTGACTGGGGCAGCTCCTTATGAGCTATTAATTTTCAGTGAGCCAAGCATGATAGACTAGGACAGTGTAGTCTCTTTCGTGCAAAAAAAAAAAAAAAAAAAAAGAGAAAAGAACCAGCCCAAAGGGATTTAGCACCACTTCTTTATCTTGTGTGTTAGACCAGAAAAGCCCTCTGTGCAAAACTCACTCAAGATGCACTGCGAGTATTTGGCAGCATATTGCGGTGTTGTTCACTCTGCTGTGCTCAGGCACAGGTCTCAATTCAGCCCAGATTTCACTGGATGAGAGGGGGCAGCTCATCCTGGCAGCGTGCTTGGCGTGCACTGACTTTAAATGGCAGGACATGACCTCTTCCTTGTGATAAGGGGATATTAACTCTTACCTAAATAAGGCAAAAGAGACTCCAAGTTTATACCAAAGCCTGTTCTACTAGCCCAGGCAAAAGCCAGCTGGCTTCTACCTGTGATCTATTGACCAGAAAATCGTTAATAGCCTTCCTGATTGTCTGTGCAGGAGAGCTTAAGTGATAACTGGTGCCTTTTCAAACTCACAGGCTGGGTCAGGAGTAAAGGAAGCTGACTCTGTCTTGGGGATAAATAACGAGTCTTCCTTCTGCAAGGCTCATCCCTGCAGCCAAGATACTGTTGCTGTTGCTAATCACCACTGCTGTCAGAAAGTACAGATGTAAGATGTAATTGTGAGGTTTGTGCTAACCCCAGGTTTCTGGGTTAAGCACAGGAATCCTGGGCTGATATTCAATGGCCTCATTCTGCCTGAGGACCAACTCCATGAACATAAATTCCTCTCCTGGCATTGAATATGTGTATGCATAAAAAAATGCCCACACAGACACATGCATGTATATATATACATAAAACCAAAATCAAGATGTTTAATGAGGAATGACCTACACTTGGTACCACCCCAGTATTTCCCTCAAGCTGAAGAAATGACCCTGAAAAACTCCTTGAGAATGGTGCTTCATACCAGTTGATTTTTGCATCTGTTGCTATGTGTCCAACACTGATTTCCTGAGCTGAGCTGCTGCCTCTAACCGTGTGATGCTCCACTGCTTTTGAAAGGCTTTGGCTTTCTCCAGTTATACTCTCAGGCTCTGATTTTGAGAGGGAAGCTCCTATTAATATATCTTATTATATATTCCCACATATGATCTTTATAGCTAACTATAGATATGAAATAGGGAACACCTCCAACTGGGAGTGGTGTGTAAGGAGTCTTTACTGCTAGGCAACCACTTCAAATCCAAGGATGAAAATTGTTACTCAGTCTATGACAGCTCTCTTAACCCCTGAGCTCTTGTGCTGAAGCTGTGAAACAAGAAGTAGTTTGGAAATGAAGGTGAATCTGACTTGTTCCAGAGACAATGCTCAAATCTTTTTCCATGTGGGAGCTTTCCAAATGGACTAGGGGAAAAATGATGGATAAAGTTGTCTGAATTGTTAAATAACAGCAGGGTTTTAATAATGGTAAATAGGTTATTTCCTTCCTTCCTTCCCTCCTTCCTTCCTTCCTTCCTTCCTTCCTTCCTTCCTTCCTTCCTTCCTTCCTTCCTTCCTTCCTTCCACATGGAGAAGAGGTTTCAAATCTCTATCAACAAGTTTATTCACTCATATCAGCATATCTCAGAGTCAATTTTTAGCAGGTGATATTTTTTTGCTAAACTCTCTTTGGCTTCTAGATATTCATGATCCCTTCACTTGAATTCAATATTAAATGATGGTTGATAAAATATAGATCATGAATGATGGTCATTTTAGCCATAGAGTGGTTTGAGTCCATATATAAAATGTGCAGGCAGTTTTCCAAGTTTTTCTCTCTTTTTTTTTAAGTAAGTTGGTTATATATTAACAGTTCCAGATACAGATGCTGGGATTCTTGAAGACTTTTCAGCCTTGAGTGCATGTGTGTGTATGTCTTTACCTATATTTTATACCCACATATGTACATCTCATTCTATTCCCATTGTGGGTAGCTGATCACAACAGAAAGATGGCAAGTGATGAAGAGTTGATAATAACCAAGGTATTTTCACGACCAAATCCTTAAGTGCTGTCTTTGAGAGTCTTCATCCTCCATCATGACCTCCTGAGCTGCTAAGAAATTGATATCCAAGTTGATATCCATCAGCCTCTATCCGAGTCCTTGTCACCAGAGGGAGGCAAACAGACATCTTGTGAAATGAAATAGTTGACCTGCAGCTCTTTTGATGATGAGCAGTTTTCCAAATGTTCTGGTAATCATCAAAGTATTCATGAGCAACCAACAATACAAGCTACCAGCAGAACATAAGGAAAACAAGAGGCAGTCTATTACTCTGACAGCTACAGTTCTTTTGCCTTCTCCTTCACCTAGTCTCAACCCCATGCTCATCAGACTTATGAAATCTGGAAATTTGGGGTCTGTAGGAAGAGATTGCTAAGAAAAAAAATGTGTCAGATGGTGGTCAGAGGTGAAGGCCTGGGAGAAATGAGGAATTTGGAAGTGCTACAGAACATATTGGAAGCTGCATGAGAACTCGTTTCTGAAAATGAGGTATGAAAAAAACAGTTCTCTGATTTAAAACAAACAAACATAGCAAGGCACGAGCTGCAGAGCTGATGGAATGACAACAGCATTTGCCATGCAAATCACTGCACTCCTGATCTTTTCCTGTACCTGGAAAAGGAGATTCTCTTTCCCTACAGTGACTTTCCCATTATGCTCAAAGATTAAGAAAGAGATATTTCTATCCTAAATAGCCTTACTGCAGTTCAAAACAGCTTTAGTGCTAAAGCTGAATGTGTGCAGGTTAAAAGTACTGTTTAAAGGTTGGTTACTTTACTAATTACTATTTGTCATTAATGGGCAATCACACTGTGAAGAATGACTTTGTGTCTTTTCCTCCCATGTCCTGTACTAGTAAGTCCCACTGGCTTCTTGCTCTTATAAAAGATGTTCCTTCTGTCTGTCTTAACCATACTTCTAACTTTGTGGACTGTCAGACAGAGAGACTGAAGTGTCCATTTGTGATGCTTAGGATTTGTCTGCTGGGTTAGGGAAAACAGATATGAATAATAAGTCTTGTTCACTTGGATGATAAGGCACCATCTTTTCCCTGCTCCCCTAAATAGAGATTTCCACACCCCACATAAGCAAAAATCACAAGAGTTCCATATAAAGCATCCGTGGTCAGGAAAAAAATCCAAATAGAGAAGCCTAATTACCTCATCTTTCATCAGATGATAATGTTCTCTTGCTCCAAGGCTTCCAACTCCCACACTTGTGAAAGGTGTCTTATAGCACCAAAGCTGAGCCAGGAAATTCAAGAACCAAGTTTTGATCAGTAAAATCTTTCCTCTTGCACAGTCAAGATGCTCCATGGACCAAAGTTGTCTGGAAGGACCATTCAAAGTTGACACTGGGCCAACTCTGATTTTATCTGTTTATTTCTCTTTCAAACAGCATTGGCCTCTGACTGAAAGGATAATGAGAAGAGGTGATTTTAAAATTTATAACACTTGCTATTGTCCATTTGCACATCCCTTAGCACTTCTGCTTTGATCTAATCATTGCTCTACAGGTGGTAAAAAGCAGCTAAAAGCCATGGCTGGCATTGCAATATCCCCAAGCTGTTGCCAATATTGGTGGCCTCAGTTGTTTTAGGTGCTCAGAAAATCCTGGGAGAAGGAGTGTAGACCATACTTTGTCCAACTGTTATGTTCACCCTCTTTTAAGTTTGCAAATGACATGAAATTGAGGAGGTGCATGGATCTACTTGAGGGCAGGAAAGCACTTCAGAGGGACCTGGCTAGGCTGAATGGATGGGTTCGGTGCAATGGGCTGAGGTTTAACAAGATCAAGTGCCAGTTTCTGCCCTTGGGCCACAGCAACCCCTGATCCAGGTTGGAGCAGAGGGGCTG